>JAEVFJ010000023.1:0-470186 GCA_021029105.1 Cristinia sonorae | reverse complement strand
GGTCCTGTTCTGAGTCTGCACAAATACTTTCATCTCTTAATGCATGTCTACTCTTTTTCCTATAGCTTATATCATCGTTGCGTTAGTATTTTGTGACCTCAGTCTCTTGAATATCAGTGTTGTTGTTCTCCTCACTTGGACAATAAGGATGGATATGTGTGGCGAAAATAGTGGTAATTGTAAGATTAGCATGTATGAAGAGGGATAATCTGCCAGTTGCGGTCATTGCAAACACACCAAAGTGTATTAAAGTGGCATAAATCATTGACGGACATTGATAAAAGAGTGAGAAAACATGATCATGGCTATAATATTATCAGGACAGGTATACGTTTGCTAATTATAGAGGTTGCCTATAAGACTGATAATTATCGAGAAATATCAAGGATTCTTGACATTATGGCTAAATATCTAGAATTAGCAAAGAATATTTTTCCTGATGCATGTGGGATCCCAACGCGCCAGGCCAGCGCAACGAGAGTCTCACATGGATTTGGAAAGTCAATCACGGGAGTGCTGATGACTCCGACTGGCTGACTGAACGTGAGTGTCATCCATTTTCCCAACTGTATATTTCTGACTCCCGCAGTCTTTCGTGTCAACTTTCTACGCGCGCGTGCACGCGCTGCGCGGGCATCGAGGAGTGCACACTACTGCAACATGAGATGGACTGGACAAAGTGTTACCTTGAAAACGAAGTAGAAATATGGCGATCGCGGGTCTCAAAAGACTCCTCTTCTCCCGGGCGCAATGCCTATGCTATGCGCCAGGTCTCACAGTGGCTGGATCTTGTGGATGCAGCGTCAAATGGTGTAGAGCAAGTAAAACGACTTCTAGAAAAATAGTGTACATAGTGTTGCGCAGTCTACTCTACCATTCTGTTATCCTCCTCCTCATCTGTTTTTTCGTCCTCTCCCTCGTCTTCCTCCTGCCCACTCGTCTCTGTATCGTCTTCCTCTCCTCACCCGCCGCCGCCTGATTCACGTCAATAACCTCATCCAGGAAGGCCATGGTCGCCGCATTGCGCATGAGGATGTCCTTGGCGCGCTGGACAATGCTCCGATTGTTGAGGGCCATCGCCTTTAGCTCGATCCCCGGAACGCGCACGAATTTGTCTCCCTGAGAGTGTTTGAGCAACCAACGTGAATGTATTGTATTTGATAGCGCACCGTGTAATCCTCCGGCGTACACCACCATCCTGGCTTTCCAAAATCATCAAGGTCCCACTCCCACCAGAATCCTTCAGCCTCCTGCACATAGCCCCGGTTTTCGCTGAGAGGCTCCATTGCATTTATGTTGCCGAGGCGCAAATACTTGATGGCAATACTGTAGCCACGGATGGACGACTGCCACAGCGAAAACTGCTGGAGGAATCGGATGGACGAGGGTATCTGCCCGGCAGATTCGCCAAGCGTGCAGCCGGATATCCAGCCAAGGACAAAATATACTTCATCCTGGAACATGAGCTATGAGTCTGCGCGGGGGGTGAACTACAAACAATTGGCTTACCATCTCCCGGTGCAGGCCATTCAGAAATTTCCAGCTGATATCATTTCTCACGTCTTCATCCTCATGGGCATTGACTAACTCGCGGTATTTCAAAATCGCGCTTTGGATCCTCCATCCAAGCTCGTTGAGTCGCTCCTGGTGCTCGGCAAGTTCTGGTGCTTGTGCTGGATTGGTGGAGGTGGATGCCATGACGGTTGGGATGCAAAGGTCGCTTTGACGCTAATCTGATCATCTTTGATTATTTGAATTTGCTTACCTAATACCGCATATGGTAATTGACATTAACAATACCAATAGCGCACACTCTGGAATTGAATATCCTTTCGGTGTATTTAGTTCACGCTGAGCGCATGCACCAATACATGTTGCTAAGAGCACGCGCCGGACAGTCAGCCACCCGACGCGCGAGCCAGTCAGCCACCCTAGGGAGGTCGGCTGACCTGGTGCGCTCAGCGGACGCGCGAGCCAGTCAGCCACCCCAGGGAGGTCGGCTGACTTGGTGTGCTCAGCGGACGTACCAGGGAGCCCGGACGTACCAGGGAGCCAGCCACCCCAGGGAGGTCGGCCAACCTGGTGCGCTCAGCGGACGCGCGAGCCAGTCAGCCACCCTAGGGAGGTCGGCTGACCTGGTGCACTCAGCGGACGTACCAGGGAGCCAGCCACCCCAGGGAGGTCGGCCAACCTGGTGCGCTCAGCGGACGCGCGAGCCAGTCAGCCACCCTAGGGAGGCCGGCTGACCTGGTGCGCTCAGCGGACGCGCGAGCCAGTCAGCCACCCTAGGGAGGACGGCTGACCTGGTGCACTCAGCGGACGTACCAGGGAGCCAGCCACCCCAGGGAGGTCGGCCAACCTGGTGCGCTCAGCGGACGCGCGAGCCAGTCAGCCACCCCAGGGAGGTCGGCCAACCTGGTGCGCTCAGCGGACGTACCAGGGAGCCAGCCACCCCAGGGAGGTCGGCCAACCTGGTGCGCTCAGCGGACGCGCGAGCCAGTCAGCCACCCTAGGGAGGTCGGCTGACCTGGTGCGCTCAGCGGACGCGCGAGCCAGTCAGCCACCCTAGGGAGGACGGCTGACCTGGTGCACTCAGCGGACGCGCGAGCCAGTCAGCCACCCCAGGGAGGTCGGCCAACCTGGTGCGCTCAGCGGACGCGCGAGCCAGTCAGCCACCCTAGGGAGGTCGGCTGACCTGGTGCACTCAGCAGACGCGCTGGTCAGCCAACTGTCGACTGACTGGGTCTTGTGATGGGATGCAGGTTGGCTAACCTGGTAGCTTCACTCAATTCCACATGGTCACCTCAGACAGCTGACTTGTATTTTGCATTGGTCATAGCACATCCGTTGACTACAGACATACAAGTACTGTCCTACATCAGCCAACTGAAACTGACCTGCCGCCATCAGCATTTGTGCCAACCATCCAACTCGGTGCGTCCACGTTAATTCACTGAACACCCTCGTGCGTCGTCGTTACCGTTCGTTAATAGACGGCAAGGACGCCTATGAACAAATCAGAGTAGACCCTGATCAGGTGGAACGGACAGCCATGACGACACCTGACGGTAACATGGTTTCGTTAGTACTGCAGCAAGGTGATTGTAATGCAGTCGCGACGTACCAGAATTTGATGAACCATATATTCGCGCCGTATATTGGTGTCTTCATGGACGTCTATCTTGACGACATTGTAATCTACTCTGATTCCCTTCGTGACCACATTGAGCATTGTAAGCTCGTTATTGACGTATTAAAACGCGAATCACTTTACCTTAGTAGTGCGAAGCTTCGCTTTCTATGCTCCAGCATGAAGATCCTCGGCCGTGTGATTGACGACCATGGTATCCAGATGGACCCCGACAAGGTCGACTGTGTGATGAATTGGAAGGTGCCTACGAACAAGGAGCTCTTGCGAGGCTTCCTGGGGTCCGTAGGGTACCTCGCCGACGATATCGCAACTATTCGCATTCCTATGGGGATTTTGACTCAGTTGACGGGTTCGGATTCGTCCTTTAAGTGGGACCCGACTCACCAGCGTGCGTTTGACGAGATCAAGCACCTCGTGCATGTCCATCGTCACCACCACCGTGTTCCCCTCTCGTATGGTAGCGGCGCGGACCCGATCTGGTTGGTGACGGATGGCTCCATCTCTGGTATTGCCGGGGTTGTTTGTCAAGGTCCTACTTGGACCGGAGGGCGCGTCGCCGCGTTCTTCTCCGCGAAGCTCTCGAGTGCCCAGGCCAACTATCCTGTACACGAGATTGAGATGCTGGCGGGCGTTGAATCCATGCGTCGGCATCGGGATATCCTGCTGGGCACGCGTTTCACATGGGTGACAGACCACAAGGGTCTTATACACCTTCTTCGCCAAAAGAACCTGTCCGGCCGGCAGGCACGGTGGTTAGAAACCATTGGCGAGTTTGATTTTAATATCCAGTACGTACCGGGCACTGAGAACGTCCTCGCGGACGCTCTGTCTCGCATTTATGCATACGACTCGCCCAGTACTGTTCGTTCCCCCTCCGAATATGCGGAGCACGACGATGTCACGCCTTGGACGTCTAGAGCCTCTTCGGCCGGCCTTACCGTTCCTGTCGTTACGGGATTGGAGGCATTTGCGATGACGGTCCTCCGTCAGGCGGTGAAGGAGACCGGCGTTCGTCGTAGCTCTCGCGTTCGGGCGAAGGAGGCCCCGGCTGAGACTGGCCGGCCTGAAACTTCGCGAGAATTCGCCCGTCGTATTAAACGTGTCGTACTTCGGGTACCGGACGTACGACAGGAGGGCGCGTCCGTACAGGAAGACTTGACCACCCTATCTACTGAGGCGACACAGAATGAGATAGTCAGTGCTGATCATACACAACAGCCTGGAATCGTACCTCAGTCACGAAACCCCAGTGGTCTCGCATCCTCCACGGAATTCTCCACTCCTGCTGATGATGTCGGTATTACCCCACAATCGGAGACTTCAGGTCCCGACGTGCATTCCCAACTCCTCGATACCTTGTCGGCCGATGCGGAGGGCGTAGACTTGGTACGGGAAATCCGAGGTCGATACGCGGATGACGAATTCTTCTCCGATATCGTGAAGAATCCTCGGCAGTACAAAAACTTTTCTGTGGAAAACGGATTAGTGTTTCTGCACGATCAGGGGCGCAAACTGTTGTGCATACCTCGCGTCATAATGTATGGCCGGAGTTCTCATGAGATAGTCATTTCGCATGCCCATTCGCTGTTGGCTCACCTGGGTGCAACTAAAACTTCCCATCTCCTTCGCGATCACGTCTGGTGGAAAACGTTAGTCTCGGACGTGAAGAGGTATTGCGAAACCTGTATGACGTGCCGGCGTAGCAAACCCTCCAATCAGAAACCTTTCGGTCTGCTGAATCCGCTTCCCGTGCCTGGACAGCCCTGGGAAGCGATCGGAATTGACTTCGTTGGTCCTTTGCCCGAATCTAAGAACAGAGATTCCAGTTTTGATTCAATTACAGTCATAATTGATTTGCTCACCTCCATGGTTCACTTAGTGCCTAGTCGCATTGACTATACGGCTCGGCAGGTCGCTGAGCTCGTCTTCTCGGAAGTATACAAGCTTCATGGCCTTCCTAGATTCATAGTCAGCGACCGAGATGTCTTATTCACCAGCCAATTCTGGACTCACCTCCACCGGCTAACTGGCGTAAAACTTCGCATGTCGAGTGCGTACCACCCGCAGTCCGACGGATCCACAGAGCGGGCCAATCGGACGGTTACTCAAATGCTGAGGCAGTGTATTCAGCCCAGCCAAAAAGACTGGGTGTCGAAACTTCCTGCAATAGAATTCGCGATCAATTTGGCTCGATCGGACACCACGGGATACTCACCGTTCTTCCTCAACTCAGGTCGAATGCCGCGACCCATGATCTGGAATGATCCCACTCCGACGGAATATCCTGGAGTTCGCGTTTACGCCCTGAAAATCAAGAATGCCATCATGGCGGCTCATGATAGCATCCTCGCGGCCCGAGTCAAGCAAACCCGGGATGCGAATCGGCATCGCAGGCCGGCTCCGTTTGTCAAAGGTGACCTGGTGTATATATCCACCAAGAACTTGTCTCTACCTAAGGGGCAGGCTCGTAAGTTGGTTCCCAAATATATTGGACCTTACCTTATCACCCAGGACTTCGGGAACAACTCATATCGCGTTGAACTCCCCCCTAATTTGAAGCGACGAGGGGTCCACGACGTATTCCATGCCTCTCTGCTTCGTGTTCACGTCCCGAACGATGACCGTTTATTCCCGGGGCGACTTGACTCTCAGGTAACGGAAGCAGATGAGCACGAGAGCGAGTGGGCGTTGGACTCCGTCCTTGGCCACTCCGGAAAAGGCACTTCGACCGTTTTCAAGGTTCGGTGGTCGAGCGGGGATGAAACTTGGGTCCCTGGCGCCGACGTCGCCCATCTTGCCCCGGTGAAAGCGTATCTGGAGGCAATGGGTGCGGAGTCAGTTTACGCTCTGCCGAAGAGTACTCAGCTGGAATTCCCGGGGACCAACGACGATCCTCAGGTATTTTCGGGGCTCATGGAGTTGGGTCCGCGACATAAAAGGCGTGCCGCCCCGACGCCCCGACTCCCTAGGACTTCGCCTCGATACTCCTCTTGCACTTCTCGTTCTTCACTTCCTGCTAAACTTCGTTATTCTTCTTCTAGACCTTCCTCGCATTCTTGCACTCACCTTCGTCCACCTTCCCATCACCTTCCTCGCTTTCATCACCCCTTCCATCCACCTCCTCGCATTCCCGTTCGCCACGGTTCTCGTCCGTCGTGTCGACCTTCCGTCAGTTCGGGACCTAGATCTTCGATCAACGCCACCAAGCTCTTACCAAAAATGACGCGCGGTCACCGCCAACCCGATCCCACCGGCAACTCCCGCGTCACTCGTCTCGGCGACTATTCTATCCTCATGGCCTGTTCGGGGCGCGTCACTCTCTTTCCTCCCGACGTCCTGAAGGCCTACCACGAGCACGACCGTACCATCCGCAATGGAGGCGACTTGACCCAGGTCCCCATTCCCGTCGGGTTCCTCGACTTCGCCTTCAGCTTCAATAAGGACAAGTCTTGCCCTTACCGCTTTGCGACTTGGCGCGTCGAGGACGGTACTTTCAAGCGCACCTGTAAAGGTCGTCCCGTCCCCCTTGACGTCCTCCTCCCTGAGGGCTCGGGTGATCGCGTCCCGCGTCGCATGGTCAATACTCTCTACGCCCAGACCGCCCATCAGGTCGTCCGTGAACGCGAGAGTCGGGCCCGCGCTATCGAAACTCGCCAGCTTTCTCGCGCTATGCAGAATGTCTTGCGTCGCGGCTCCGAGGACGCTCCCGATGATCGTTCCCCTTCTCCTCCTCCTCGTCGTCGTTCCCGCCGAAATGGTCGTTCTCATTCCCCCGTCCGCCGCAAGGCCTCTCCAGTCCGCGTGGACGACGAGGACGAACTCGACGACGACGACACCATCCAAGGTTACTCCAGTGACGACGGCGACACTTCCAACAAGCCCACCGCTGGTCCCTCTGGGACTACTTCCCGCGAAGGCTCGGTCATGAACGTCGATACCGACGAGGTCGCCGCCACCACCCTCTCCGTCACTACCGGCTCCTCCGCCTAGGAGTTTGGTCCTCTGCGAGAACCAGGAGGGCGAATGTAACGGAACCGATAAGATCCCCTTTCATCTAATCTCCCCGATTATTTCCCCCCTTTCCTACTTTTCCCTCATATCTTTTCCGTTCCACTCGTTCTCCCCTTCGTTCGCATTCTTTGTTATTCCATTTACGCTGACGCGTCCTTCCATTCGTTTGCGGCATTTATGCCATTCGCTCACACTCCTTTATTTTACATTCGTCGGGATTCTCCCCCCTTCTCTCCTAGTCCGAATCCCTCCTCTTCCTTATTCCCGCTTCATCCTGACCTATTATTAGTAGACAGCTTCTCTGTATATATAGCCCACTCAGTTGTAGAGAGTCGGTAGTTCACTCCGTTGAGTTATACAGCCCTTATCCCTGTCTCTCTTCCGTGTGACTCTTCCTTCTGTGACCGTGACCTTCCTCTTCGAGGCAGCCAACGTCACACAATCCGACGTTCATTAGAAGTCTTCGGCTAGGCTGTGATCTGATGATCAAAAGGTGATAGGTATGGTCAACGACGCATATTACAGCTGTTTGCTAACAGGATGGTTGTTCTTTGCACCGTACGAGACGTCATTAAGGGCCCGTTCGGTAAACCGGTGTTGGCAAAAGAATCGGTTTATTTTGACCATATGTAGTAAGTGTTGCAAAAGTCGCAGTTGCGCGGCGATTGTTTTGAGTGATGCAAACCGAAAAGAAACGGTTTATTTTGCCAACGCCGGTTTACCGAACGGGCCCTAACTCACTCATTGGTTACTCCCATATAAGTAGCCTTATCATGTTTGCTGCTACCTCAGAGTCGCTGTAATATTCGACCAGACGGCAACTCAGGAATACCGACGCACATATCTCATTGGCCTACGATTGCGACGAGATTGACGATCTTTGCTCTTGGAAAAGTCATCCGCGCGGCCATGACGCCGCAAGAGATGCATGCATGGCGTGCAGCAGCTCCCACATTGCTTACCGATACATCTACGACCGCCATGGTTCACGCGTTCACGGAGTATGCATTCCTCATGGTCCCCAATCAGGATAAACCAGATATTCTTGCCCAGTTCTTCCACGAATTCCGAATAGTAACCTCGACAATGCATGGTACTACAGATCTCATCGTTTTCCTCCTGAAGTTGGGGTAAATGCAGGTACGCCTTTAGGCCTCAGGTATCATCATGTACTCACAGACTCTACTGGCTGTGCCACTATTTGTGGTATATCGGCCGCTTGCTTATCTTCTCTACGCCATTCAGGGTTCGTTCCTTGACCAGAAATACCCTCTTCTTCATCTCTCGATGAATTGGTTTTTGCACCGTTCAGCGTCGGATAGCCCAGATTGCCCAAAGTACTGGTACGCGTCTAGGAAGATTGACAGTTACCCGGAATAATCAGTTTCAGGCCGGAACCGTCAACGCACAACGATTGTGTTAACGTTTCGACGAGGGGAGCTACGGAAAGATACCCTCACTTCAACGCTGTGCGGCGCCGGTCGCCCTGGGTAATCGAAATACTGTCAACTACTCAGAAGTTTGAGTCCATCTCCCAGACTTCTCCCAGTTGGCCTCGGAAAAAACCGATACGGCGTAACGTGGCTGCCAGGGGACACATGGCTTGACAGGCCTGACCTCTGCTCGATTTGCAATGTTGCTACCAATCTCCTAGCCAGTACTGGCTGCAGTTCCGAGTCCACACGACTACTCATGTTCCCCGACGGTCTCTGCAGGAGTATGAAACTGGTGGCGCGTTTGTCCGCCGCAAACGGTCCGGCGCACTAAAGCTTCTAGTAGAGGTGAAACTTCATGGAAGGTATACCATACAGCACCGAAGTGGCGATGAATACCAGAATCGGAACTTCAAGCCAGAGCAAAGCCAGAGTACAAAAATCTACATATGCTACGATGATCAACACGCCGTCGGCGACCCGCAGTCAGGTCAAATCAGAGTACTCGAGGATAGAGACTATTCCTTGCCTTCATATTGCAGAAAAGTGACTGACTCAGCTATGTTGCAGTGCCGGTTAGAAAGTTGCCATGTGCTGGCGTTCCGTTTGGAAAGGACCGTAGTCTATTTTGGCGATCGATCCGATCGCCATCCCAATTATTTAAAATCTGTGCATCTCATACCTGGTGTAGCTGAATCTTTCATTGGATATACCTACGTCACCCACAGCGTTAGCAGTCGTCCCTCTCACATCTCATTGACAGAATGCATCTCCTAGAGTTCCAACTGGCCACCAATGGTGCACCTTATCGTTGAAGTTGAAGCCGCCTGGACTCGTCGACGAGCGGAGCAGCGATACGTATCTTAAACCCTCGGAACATATCTGAATTCTGATTGACTCTCCTTAGCGTTCCCAAGGTCCAATCACACGATCTGCCGGAGAGATAACGGCACCTGGAGCATCATGCACGAAACCCGATGCCTGAGGCCATCGGCGATAGTATCATCGTGCTGTTGCTCTGTATGCCAACTTACAAACACAACGCCATCATCCAATCCCAGGAGTGTATCACTGGCAAGTGTACGCTTGGTTCTCGGAACTTCGCAAGATTGATCTGGATACAGTATCGCCATGCAAGTTGAAGCCTCAGGCCTCAGGACTTATCATCAAATTGAACACGGCGCACTTCCCTCACATGATTGTATCGGCTTATGACGCTCCAACGCGGTTGGTGAGTGTAACGTCTTGGTTACTATCTCACAAAACTACTAATGGCATTATGTAGTTATGCTGTACCTTTCGAGGCGGGCACCATCCAATACGCGGCCAGTGAGGCAATAGGGCACCTTATGAGATCGTTAGCCAGCCACGACCGACGTCCCACGTCCTTCCTGGGCCGGGAAAAGGGTGGCCAAGAACTCGTAGCGTACGGTTCGACGGTGGCCGGTGGCCATTGGTTTGAGACCGTCTATTCCATCTGTGGTAAGCCTTCGGTGATAAGAAACTTTGCCCACGGGCGATTTCCCTCTAACTTGCTGACTCGACAATTTTTCTGGGAATGTCGTCATGTCATCTATCATGACCTCCGTGCAGCCGCACTTATTCCATCGTGAGTTTGTGGATGCTCTGAAATGTGGAATTCTCTAATTTTAAAATGCCTCCTCAAGTTAACGTATATAAGATCGCCATTACTGGTGAATACTCTTTGTCGACTTCCCCAGCCCGACAATCCACCGCGCATATCCTCGACATCTGCAATGTTGTTCAAGACGGCAGTCGTCGCCTCTGTGATCTACAATGCACTCTCTGTCTCCGGTGCCAGCATTAGCGTCCGCCAGACAGAAGAAGCCGGGACTGAACACTGGCCCCACCAACCCGAGCGTGACTTCTGTGCTCCGCTTGCCTTTCAAAAATGGACGAACCCCAAGGATGTCCGGGCATGCTTGACCTCCGTTTCTGTTGCACCGATCAACAAAATCAGAGACAACGTAAGTTTATTAATCGACACTATGCATGACTGAACTGATATATGTTTTTTACAGATCATTGAGGTCATCAGCAAGACACTCTCCGAGTTCCACACTACCCTCGCATACGAGAAGCGCTCACCCTCTCCGTTCGATGTTCGCGTCGATCTTGACGATGAGTTCGCACGCATCAAGCGCACTCGGTACGATACTGAGTGGGATCTTCATCTTGATATATCCAAAACTGTCAAGAGGCTCAAGAATGGCCACGCAGTTTACATTAACCCCTGCTACGATTGTAAGCCTCGTATCATTCATGCAATGTCGCCGACGCTGACTGGCCTACGACTTGACAGCTGAATGGCAGTCCTTCCTACCCACGCCCCTCGTGCCCCTCACCGACAAGCGAGGCAAGCAGGACATTTACATTGCGCCGGAGGCTTTCACCGTTATCTCCAATGCGTTCCCCGAGGCGGTTGACTTCTGGCAGAAGTCCCTTCCAGGAAATTTGAAGGGAAAACTCGCCTCAGTACGTGGTTCTCACCTGAAAGATTCCTTGGCGTGTTTAACACACTATATACAGTTGAGCGGGGCCAAAGTCCTTAAGATCAACGGTCGCGATCCTTGGGACGTCGTTGAGGCCAACACAGATGCAGCTGGTAGTTTCGCAGCACGTTCACTCCGCCAAAATGGGTATGCATACCCTTAATTTCACATATTTCCGCCTGACAATGAACAAACTACTTATGTTACAGGTTTTTTGGGTCTTACAATCAGGTCGCGGGAGGTTTCTCTTATGTCTTTGGTAGCTTCGCGCAAACTCCATTGCCGATAGCGGACTCGGTCACTTTGACTATCCAAAGGACCAACAGCACCAAACAGGAGACTATCACGGTAAGTCCAAGTCTGTCTGACGCACGTCCTTGTGAGTCAATATTGACAATTACACGATTCGCCTAGATCCCTTACCGTACCCGCCATGTCTCGGATGTCTGGCCTTGGTCTGATAAGGCGTCTTACATCAGCTACCGATGCGTAGCCCAGCCTTCGACCAATGGCGTCGATCTTATCCACCACGAAGACCAACTCGTTAGAGCTGCCAATGTCACTATCACCACTCCACCGGTTTCCGCCTTCCAACAGCAGCCATCCATCAGCGCCGAAGACCGACAAGCGCATCCCCTCAGCGTCCTTGTGGACAACGACATCCGGACAGAGATCCCCTATGCAGTGAAGGATGAGGCAGGGGTCGCTAAGGCAATCAGTGTCGCCGGACTCACCAGTCCTGTCGATATTGGCGGTGGCGGAAACGCAGAATTCTACATGCTCAGCGATGGAAAAACTGGCGTGCTTTCATTGGGAAGCTTCTCAAGCCGGATATTGACCTTCGCACAATATTCAGGTGTCCTCTTGACTGGTATTGAACTCTTGAGAGATGCAGGTGCTACTCAACTTATTGTTGATGTCGTGAGTAGAACCTTTTTGCTAGGAAGATGGTTCATCACCTAACGGGATCATTGTTTTTAGACCAACAACAGTGGCGGTTTCATTTGTATGGCACACGTACGTTCACTCACAAATTTGACTTCAGAAATGAATCTTACTGAAATTTGTTGTGAAATGCTTCTACAGTGGCTCTACCGCATTGTATGTTCTTCCTCTTCGTAAACTCGACCCTTCTATTGTTGATCTGATATTGGCAATATAGCTTGCTGGTCCCAAGGCTGAAACCGACCGGGCTGGAACTTGGCCGACGATGTTCCGCGCCGGCGACTTGGCACAGGAGATCGTAAAGACCATTGCGGTGGAAAATTGGGATCCCGATGGCAACCTTTTCTACGGACCAACGCGCTGGGTATACCCCAACACCACATACTTCGATCCCAACTTCAACTTTCTCGCTCGTACCGAACGGCGCACCATCAACGGCGAGAAGGTAGAATTTGGAAGCCAAAAGTACGTCCTCGCCTGGAAAGCGCCCTGACATGTTGCTCACTTGCATGGTTCAAGGGTCTGGGATAATTGCTTTGGGTGGCCGTTCGCTCCCCCCGATAAGCGACCTTTCGACCCAAAGAAGATAGCCATCGTCAGCAATGGACGATGCGGGTCCGCATGCGCAAGCTTCGCTGTGAGGAAGATTAGTTTCAAATTTTATCAAGTTACTATTGCTGACTCGGACGTACAACTCTATGCACAGATCCCCATGGTGAAGCGTGAAGGTACAAAGACGGTCGTGGTCGGCGGAAAGAAAGGTGTCCAGCAGCAGTACGCTGGCATGGTTGGCGGTCAGGTTTCGGACTTCCAAGAGATGGACCTCGAGATCAAGGTATGCAGTCCGTCGGCTTGTATTTTGCTTCTGCAGACTCAAATTTCGCATCTTCCTAGTCGACCGGACACAAGAAACACAAGTTGGCTCCCCCCGACTTGTACGCATTGCTCTGCCCATGCCGACCGTGACATCCAAGTCTGACCCAAACTTTCGATTGTAGCTTGGTCAACGGTATTCAGACCATCTCCTGGAGACTCGCATTGACCGGTGCCAATCAAAACGAACCTGAGGGTAAGTCTGACACATATGATCGCTCAGGACAAGTGATGATAGCCACCTATGATACAGAGTTCCAAGACCGCCCTGCGGATTACAACATCCCCCTCACTACTGCTAAGTAAGCCTCTTTTTGCTTCAGAATATTCTTTGCTCATGAGATTTGGTAGTGTCAACAACCCATTCGCTATCTGGGACGAGGTTGCGAAGACTGTCTTCAAGCGGTAGAGAGCATTTTGACTTTCAAATTTCAATCAAAATAGAACAAAACGTTTAGACATTTCAAGTTGACACGATAGCTAGCTGAAGGTGTTTTTTTCTTCCTTTTTGGTTACGATATCAGACGCGAACAGACGATTTTCATGTACGGTTCCCAATGATCATGTTGTTAACGATTCCTGAATCTTATGGTACACCCACCGTTAGATCCGTCTAGTCGTCAGAACGTTTTGGACCATCATGATGAGAATCACGACCTATTCAACTTGTCTTTGAAATTTATCTGCAGTGTGCATGTCCCCGGAGCATGCAGATACGGCGTGGATGCGAAGTGAAGAGTGTGCATGGTACTAGTGTGCATGGTACTAGTGTGCATATGTGTCAACGAGCTGTGCAGAAATGAATTAGGGATGCGGTGTGATGCTACAAGAACGGGATATTTTCCATCTCTCCAGTCGCCAACAAGTCCTCATCGAACGCCTCCGCGGCCTCCTCCTGATACTCATACTCGTCTCCTTCCCCCTCACCCTCCTCATCGTTCTCACCAAACTCCATCTCATCGTCCGACCCTGGGGACGGCGACCCAGGTAACGAACCCGGCATACTAGACATACTCCTTGTCCGTCTCCTTCCTCCCCTCTTCCCCTTCTCCATCTCACTCTCTTCCTCGTCTCCACTGTCTGTCCCTGATTCAAAGAACGTGGGCGATTCGGATCGAGGACTCGCTGCAGCGGAAGACGTGAAACTGGCAAGCGTACTGCTCAACCGCTCAAGAGACGACATCTGCCTGAGATGTTGATCCTTTCTGCTCTGCCCGTTGACTCCTCTACCAGCTTCCAGATCCACTGGTGGCAAACTGAAGTTCGATATGTTGTTACTTGAGCGGTTGCCTACGAGGCTGAAGTTTCGAAGTCTGGCTAGCGTGCTTTGATTTGAGGTATCAGAGCGTGCACTCAGCGCAGGAGATGGGGGACTGAGATCGGGGAGAGCAAACTCCTGCACAGGCGCCTTCCAATAATTGAAGTCGGTATACTCGGCAGCCCATTTGCGATGAATGGGAGGGAACATTTGGTCCACGAGGTCGGTCATATGGATATATCTATAAATGAAATCAATACAGACGATATAACGTCATATAAACCCGACTTACGATGACTTGTAGCCAGCTAACTCGAGAAGCTCCATCTTTACCTCGCCAGTGGAATCAATGGTGAAGATCCTAGAGCTCGGAACGTTGACGCTGCGATAAGACAACGCATCTGTGATACGGTTACCAAACCCTGCGTAGAAAGGGTTCCGAGCTGAAGATCCAAACAGCCTCTGGATATCACGCAAGCAGGCCATCTTGAATACCTCAGGCTTTCGCATGATAACCTCACTGGAAACATCTCAGCAAAAGCCAACAACAACACAGAGTGTGCTCAAGAGGTAACGTACCGATGCAATGACGCCATGAGACGGTCGGGACTCATGATCACAGGTCCCTCAGGCAATTGGTACTCGTTCTGCTTGATTCCCTTCAGGTAATCTCGGGTAGAATCCGCCTGCCCGATAGCTCTTGAGGTGAGGTACATGATCTTGTACCCGTTTCGACAGATATCAGTGTATAACTTGGCAACTCCCAGATGTGTCCAGTCACGGCCGATCATGGTGAAAACGTGACCAAGTGCATCGGACCTGCAGGATATCAGGTCGAAATTCGAAACAGTACAGGTAAGGAAACGTACTTAGTGATAGTGCCGTCTATGTCAGACACTACAACCAAATCGGTGTGGTCCCAGACGAACAGCCGTGCCGTACATGCGACGACGCCAGTGGAGGAGAGCGAAAAGGTAATCGTGTTTGCACCAGATTTGAGGTCCAGTGATTTCTACAAGCAAAATCAGCGCTGGGCACACATTATCTAGTAACCAAATCCGCGTACCAGCTGCTCTGAAGTCAGACGCAGAGTCTTAGCAAAACGCTTCTTGGGTTTCCTCTCCTCCGGCTTCGAATCATGTAGCTGAACTGTATCAACGGATCTTGACCGCCTTTCATGAGCATCTGCTAGCGGAACACGAGGCACAGGTGGTAAGGCATCTTCTGCTGTGGTCGCTTTCGGGTTCTGTGATTGTGTGAGTCAAGATATACAAGACGCAAAACGTCTAATACGTACCCCAGGTTCAGAGCTGACAGGCCGCAGCTCAGGCCGCGCAGGGTCCACGTTCCGTCTACCCTTACCCCACCATCTCACCCAAGAAGTCGACGATGGCTTCTTCGCAGTCAACTCTCCTGAATTCCCCTTGGGATCACGTTCGTCAGGCGTAGGTGCACCACTACTGTCCATACTGTCAGCCCGCGTCCGATCACTGGCCGCTGGAGACCCTGGTCGAGAGGAGAATAGGCCAGACTTGGCGCTGAGTGCACTTTCCCGCCATACGGCCAAGGCCCCGACAAGAGGCGAGTCGTCCCGCTGAGTGATATACCTACCAATGTGTCATTAGCTTACGGGACAACCAAAAAAGGCACGCGTCAACTTACATATCTCGTGCCCATCGAATAACAAGGTTCTCATCTCTGAGTAGCTGTTCGTTATTCAAGAACTGAGTGAACTCGATCTTTCCTTCATCAAACCGTCTCGCATCCTCCATCTCGTCCACCCTCTTGAAACCACCTGATATCAAGCTCAACTCGAACTCCGCTGTTCTCCCTTCGATGAACACCCTGAACCTTGTAGGATCCCGACGGTCCACCGTAAGCCGTCCTCCAGCGCCGTATTCGAGCTCTTCCGCATTGATACGCTGCGAAAGCCTGGACTTCTGTGACTTCGCAAGCGAAGTCCAATACGAGAAATCGTCCGGGCCTTCCTCGAAATGAGACATTCGATTCTTGCCTTTCCCGTTCAATGCTGCAGGAGCCTCCGCAAAGGACCCGATGGTCGGTGTGCGCTGAGGGAAACTACCCCACTCCCATGAATATTCATCAGTTTCTGGCGGGATTGAGAGACGCAGAGTGCTACTGCTGGCGGTCGGATCATTCAATGATGGCTTGAGGGCACGGTTCGAGGGTAATTGAAGATCAGAGCTATGAAGCTCACTCGTATCCGGAGGTGGCTCGGAAGTGGCACGGATAGGGAAGGGGACTGGTGAAGTGTAGGACGACGGTTCTGGTGAAGGCGATCTCGAAGCTTCCGGAGTCTGTCGCGCGCTTGGGGTACGCGAACGTGACCTTGGAGTAGATGGTCCTGGGGTGTCGTCGCCCATAACAGTCTTCTCTGAACGATCACGAGTATGTCTTTGGGCGTGGTAACCCTCCATATCAAGTACAGCATCTGTGCGGCACGTCAGTAACTTGGTGCGATTTAAGAAACGCAAGACTCACCATGGGTGTAGCGAACCTCTGGAGCATCCACTGGTTCGGTAGCAGGAAGAGCCTCGTCACCCTTCTCCCCACCGAAAGGCATGTAACCAGACGCGGATCTCTGAGCTGCAGCAAGCCTGTCCTTAATGTAGGTACTTTCCTCATCCTTCAACTCTCCAACCGCTTCTTTGAGCGTCTTGTCCTTCAAATTATCGGTTTCGGATTTTATGAGTTCGCTCGCCATCCCAGCGACCCCCTTACCAACCGCTGCCGTTCGTTCAATGAACGAAGGACCTTCTTGCTCATTACCAGCATCCTTCTGCGCGTCGTTCTCCTTCGAGTTCGGCACTTCCAACGAGATTGTGGATGATCCGTCCACCGTAGACGCGCGAGCCTCTCCATTGACTGGAGCATTCAAATCAAGAAAATCTGGCTCTTGAGACATGTCTTCTGAAGGAGTATGGTCTGGAGAAGCCTTTGCACCGAATCTACCCGTAGGCTCATCGTGTGCGTTGCTCTCCCCGGGGTTGGTAGCAGCAAGCAATGGACTGGTGACAAGGTCATCCGGAACATCCTCGTCTGTCTCGAAGATAAAGAAAGCTTCACCAGCGTCACCAATCTTCATAGAAAATGGTACGGGCTTTCCATTGACGAATACATCGACCTGGCCTGCGTGGTTAACCCTGCTGCGGTTGAGAGCTGTATGTGTGAGGCAAGGCGCACCTTCTTATCCGCTGGTCTCAGCACCTGCCATTTCCCGAACCTAACATGAAACGGAGAGCACACCAACTCCGTTTCTCCGCTTGCTACCACTCCACTTTCATCGTGAATATCTTGTCCATCCTGAGTCTGTTTCGGTCTGCGTATGACAATGACGTCGATGGCGCCTGTGAGGGTGGACGGGTTGAGATCCCTGTAGTACTGGTACGGCGCGCTGATGGCACTGACGGCGCCGCGCAGATAGTTCATTCGAGGTGAATGTGGAGGACGAGGAGGAGGAAGGACGCGTTGAAGGAAAGAAATCAAAAGTTGTCTCTCTCCAGTCCAAGCACCTGAATTCGAGTGATCTCCGGCGAGACGCTCGTCCCGGAGTGGGGAGGCCGTGGGAACAAATTACCTGGACGGTAATTTAAGGCTCTCTGCTGCCAACTCTCTCAACAACCTCAGTCCTCATCCACAATGTCGGGCATTGCTCCCTTCACCGTCGCGCATCGGTCCTACGTCAAGTCCCTCTACAGGAGGATCCTCAAGAATGAGCTAGACTGGATAGTCAGGAGGGATATTTGGAGGGGGAAGGCGGTTGCAATCAGAGCAGAGTTCGACAGAAACAGGTGAGTTGGTCCTCCCCGTCACATCTGTTTCAAGAATTGACCAGTGGCTGCGTCGAATAGGGATGTCTCCGACCCGAGAGCTCTTGCAGCTATCTTTGCAAAGACCGAGGCTGAACTAGCTGCGCGAAGGCACCCCGATCCTTACCGACGTGAGTTTATCCCGTGTGGATTTGAACTAACCACTGTTGACACTGCTCAATGGATAGCACCCTCCGCTCCTGATGGTACCAAATGGTGCGTAAACTATCTTACTGGGTGTAAGTTCGCGCTGACCAAATCTCTTTCACCGCACCCAGGGAACGTAATGCACCAGTAAGTCACCCTTTTCCATGTATTCCTGTCACCGCCTAACCGCAATGTTTTTACAGCCACCACTCGGCCCAATCTTTGACCACGAAACATACAACCGTGCACACGGCCATTGATTCTCTCCTTCCTTCCGTAGACCACTTGTCACAATCCAACATCTTCTCAAAAACCGTGATAGTTCCATCATATGTGCGAGTTTCATAATCCGAGGAATGGTTTACAAATGCAGTACAGAGGCGAAAACAGCAAGAAAGCGATAGTAATGGGAGAGCGATGAATGTAAGTTTCTATGAGACCGACATGGGTACCCCACTCATTGCGACGGGTATCGGGCTTATGCTCATACCTCCGAATGACTGTCCCAAACCCCCATCGTCTTCGGTGCTCCGAGTACCGTTAACTGCGATGCTAATCGCACCAGTGTGTGCAACTTCCTCGTCCTCTTCTTCCTCGTCGTCGTCGTCGTCCTCATCGTCATCAATGGCAACCGAAGACCATTCCCTGTACACACCCTCAATGTACGCCCCAGATCTTGGGAGCTTGTAAGGATCGAAGGGGAAGAACGTGTTCAATTCCATTTGCATCGAGTTGCCCATCATGGCGAGGCTGAACAACGGGGCTTTGGTTTTCAGTTGGTCGTTGTCGCCAGAGTTCGGCGCGTAGTCAGATCGCCGGTTGGCTTCAATGATGGGATAGCAGTAGAGGAAGTCAACTGAGTGTGCAACTTTGGCGAATTGCATCACGACATTGGTTGAGCACATCTGGCAGTTCACAGCAACGTGAGCATTGCGGTCAGAGTTCACCAAATGAACGGCGACGTACCTTCAGCGGGTTGAGCTCCGAAGTCACCACATGCTTGACCACGTCCAGCTCACCCATCCAATTCGACTTTGGTGCATTGACACCGTCCATGTCCTCCAACTCTTCCTCGTCATGCGTCAAGTCCCTCCATCTGAAGCAGAATATCAAAAACACCGCTTGCGCAACAGCATAAAATATGCTATACTGCGCCATCCTCGACGGCTGCAACCCATTCTGCGCCTCCTCTTCAAACCTATCCAGCTTACTCCTCAAAAAATCACACAAACACGCCACGACGCGCCGCGTATTCTCCTTATCCACAAATTGCGCACGGCTGACGAAACTTGCAATATAGCTCGCAGCTGCGGCGCGCGTCACGGACGGTTGGTCCTCCTCGAACAGCGCCTTTGAGACAAGCATGCCCTGGAAGACGTCGCTGAATTCCGGATCCAGGGAGGAGTACCAGAAAATGAGGAATTGAGTATATCGGGATTTGAACGTGCGGAGGATGACGCGGTCGAATATTGAGAGGAGGGTGTAGAATTGGGTGCGGCGGAAGGCGCGGCCTTCTTCGATGAGAGTTGGTGAGTCTGGTCGGAGGATGGGTTGGTCGAGCGGTGTGAGAGGTGTGTCGGAACGGGAGTGGGAGCGGGATCCGGACGGGGTAGGTGTTGGGGAGGATTTTCGGTGTGCGTTGTTGAAGTGATCAAGGAGGTTCTTCAGTATGGCGTCCAACTTTTGTACCATTTCGTTGATGTGTTTGTAGTCGGAAGGTACTTCTGTGACTTCGTCCGAGTCGTCATCTTCCCCGCCGTCAGAAGATATATCAGAGAGACCGTCTCCGTCGTCGGAATCACTTTCAGAATCCGAGTCTTCGCCTTCCTGGCCGACAATGGTATCAAATGGGTCGAGTTCAAATAGCTCCGCCTCTTCTCTGTCGGCTAGCTGCTCTTCCAACTCTTCCAGCTCGACTTGGATCTCAACCTGATACGAAGGATAGGTCAAAACATGCAAGAGCATAGAGACGCGAACAGCTCACATCAATCTGGATAGCCCTGTCTATTATGGTAGCCAGAATCCGGTCCGTGAGTTCAGGGCAGTAGTCGATCACTTGAAGCAAATTACGGATGTAAGTCACTTGTGCAGCCTGACTTTGTCGTTTGTGAGGGAAGTATTTGACAAGGAGCGGTTGTAATGTTGAAGGAAGGGTTGGCACAAGGGTTATGATATGGCGAAGAAGGTAGTGTATACGCTCATAGACGACGCGCCGTGTTAGAGGGGCATTTGAGCTCTCCGGCAGCGCTGCTTCCAAAGTCTGTAAGCCCGACTCTAAAGGTACCGGGTGAGATAGACGAGACGTGTTCAGCAGAGTTGTTCACCCACGGTATGTAAACCCATGTGCCAACTTCGCCAACACCGTCCCGAGGTACTCCGGCTTAGCACTCACGAGCATCCCAACGAAGCTGGTATACGACTTCACGAAAGCGTTATCCATGATCGTCCACGGCATTCCAACAACTGCTTCTACAAGAGCCGAATGGCATCGTTCGAGTCTTGACACGACATTGGAAAGTGCAAGGATCCACATTCGCAGCGGTGGCGCGGGGGTGGGAGGAGCAGAAGTGGAGGGTTTCTTGAGGTTGAACTGATCAACGAGCTCATCAAAGTTGGTGCTGTTTCCCTAGGAAGTACACAAACGTTAGTAGCGTAAGTTAGATTATAGTTGATACTCACCTGAGCCTTCTGCTGTAGGGCACTCGTAACGAATGTTAAGTGTATATCCTTCCGGAACTGTTCATCTATCACGCGACCCATGAGTACGACAAAATATGACACTGCACCAACACCAAAACAACTAATAACATACCTTGCTTGATTCTAGAATTAGTCGCCATAGGTCTATCCTTCATCAGAGACAAGCCCGGGGAAGCAGATCGGGAACTTGAAGATGCAGATGATCGTTTGCTGAAGCTTTCCAAAGGGTTGGGAGATTTCATCGGCACCTCGTTGCGCCTCGATTCCACTGTAGAGGGTCCGGCCTTGGGTTTTCTAGTGTTAAACTGGGAGTGTCTTGAATGAGGGTCCATGTCATGCGGAGGTTTTATGGGTAGGTGGCCCAAGAGGGATACGAATTCCGAGCACCAGAGTGACAACAGGGTTTTGTCTGGTTCAATAAGTAATGTTGTGGTCCTTTTGTAAGGATGCTACGCGTTCCCAGACGTGATGGCACAGGAAAGGAGGGCGATACGGCGTTGAACAAGGACTGAGAGGTGTGAAGACGAGGAAAGGGTCATAGCCGAAGTGAAAATCTGCTGACTAATCTGCGGCACCGCAAATTGTCCGAAGAGGGAAGGATGACTTCCGGATTGAGACAGTTCTTTCTGCTTTTGGACGTTGCTCTCATCGTGTTCAATGACTACGAAGTATATCTGGCTAGACTGCGACCCAGTAGGTGCAATGTAACTGCGATAGTTGTCATATTAATTTTTTTTATCCAGGGACACGATGACGCCACAACCATCATGCTGGCGTTGAACTGCCCAGAGATCACTTTGCTCGGTGTCTCTACCGTAAGTACTGTGGTGAACGTCAATCTGGGATAGAGCTAATGGCATACTGTTCCAGGTTCATGGAAACTCTAGCGCAAGGCACACACATGAGAACGCAGCTCGGTGCTTGGTAGCCTTCGGCGCACCTCCTGATGTAAAAGTATATCCTGGTGCAATAAAGCCTCTGATTCGTGCCGCAAGACACGATCCCGAGATCCACGGAGTGGACGGCCTGGGAGGCGTCGAAAATCTCCCGCCGATCTCTCATCCCCTTGTTCAGGATGCGTTGACGCATCTGAATAAGGACGGGAAAGCTATTCACGGAATTGCTTGTGCTGTGCGCGAGACATGGAAAGAAGGTAGCGGGTCACGGATTACCCTTATCTCTACAGGTCCCATGACAAACATCGCGCTCTTTGTGAGTATCTATCCCGAATTGCTGGAAGGAATAGGTCTGTCATTTCAAGTTGAAAGGATCCCACCATTATTTAATACTGAAGGCTGGCTTGCATAGATGAATTCGTCTTTATGGGTGGTGGAGTGGGATTGGGTAACCGCTCTTCATCTGCGGGTACGCGATCACCAGTCCCAATGTCTTGACAAAACGTCTAATCAGCCATGATATAGAATTCAACATTCTGTGCGATCGTACGTGCACATTTCGACTCAAGTCCTCGTTTTGATTGATACCACTTTACCACAGCTGAAGCGGCTCAAATCGCGCTGGACGCGCCAGTTAAGAAGATCATGATCCCCTTAAATGTCACCCACACCGCCATTGTCACACGATCTATCCAATCACGCCTCCTCAACCCTACCCATCCTCTCGAACACCCAGAAGACCCCCTGCCTGAAGCATCCACGCCCTTACGATACACGCTCTCCACTCTCATCACCTTCTTCGCGGAAACCTACGAGTCCACGTTCGGATTCACTCTTGGTCCTCCTCTTCACGATGCTCTTACTATCGCCTACATCGTACATCCCGAAATGTTTTCATGCAGGCGTTTCCGGGTTGATGTGGAGCTGAGCGGGGCTCACACTGCTGGAGAGACCGTCGTTGATATGTGGGGCTATAGAAAGTGCGACAATACCTGGGGAAGCACTGGCAAGAATTGTGTTGTGGCAGAATCGCTCAATGTAAGTCACAACTGTTTCAGAATTTCTTGGTTTGCTGAGCTTAGTACACTTCACAGGTTGAGGCGTTCTTCGATTTCTTCTTGGAGTGTGTTGCACGCTGTGATCTCAAATCACCTCTTAACAACAAATAAGCAAATCAATACGTTGGAGAGAAAAACATACAAACAAAGACATTCCGTGTACAATATAGAAGATATCGATTACAGATCTACACACATTTCATTGTCCGCTAGAGTATTCACTCAAACAACCTACTAGCTCGTGAACTCGAAGCGCCATCTACAAATATCTTACTCAATGGTCTCTGCGGTCGTTGTCTTCGCTTTCCGTCTCTCATGCTCCGAATAGCCTGATCAAGATCGCCACGTCCAAGGGAACGACCACCAGCACGACCCTGCGAATCTGGTGGTGGTCGCAGGGTGTTCTCTGTGACAGTCTGCTTGCCCTTGACCGTCTAACATATATGCCTTAGCGTACTGGAGATGGAACATGCAGAGAAGTAAGCCACTTACTAATTCTGTCGGAGTGGCGACTTCTTCCTCCACTGAGATCTTCGGGGTGCTCGCACCAGATTTTACCTCAGCATCATGCACCTCCAGGGCTGCCTTCTGAAGGGACGAAGAGAACGATAAGATCATCCCAAAGAAGTCTTCTGGTTTCGTCGCCTCCGGTCCTTCAGCCACTTCTCCGTAGAACGTCAGTAATGACTTCAGTTCTGTATCGAGTGCTGCAGACATCTTCTTCAGAGCATCAACGGTTGGAGAGCTCGTTATCAAGAATGGCTACAGCGGATGGTCAGCTTCCAACGGATATTAGGAGGAATCTTGGTGGCTTACCTGCATCACAGCAATGAATCGATCGCCTGGGACGACAGATGATCTCTGTGTACGAGCAACTTCCTCCCTGACAGTAGTGAGCCCATTGACGAGTGACTGAACGGTGGTCATAACGGTTGGCACAGACACTAAGACAATGCACATGTCAGAATAGAACCAGGAGGATGAGAATCTGTAACTGACCCCTGGCAGATGCCTCAAGATGAGGTACGTCCTCGATGAACGTAACTAGCGAAGGATCGGTACGCAGGAGAACTTTGGCAAGGTAATGCAGCAGGGTAGGGCAGTCGGAACCGCCCTTTGCAGTCTTTGTCTCCTTCATCTACATGGAGAATAAGAAGTCATGATATCATGAGCCATGACATATTTACTCACCTTCATCAAAGCCTCGAGTCGGAAACCTCTCGCGTTACCTCGGAAGGACGACCCATTCAATGCATTACCAACTGCCAGTACGGTCTATTTCAAATCTCATAAGGATGCCAATGGATAAAGGAAGTGAATATCACGTACTTGGAGGACTTGCTTGAACTTCACCGATGCCCGCATTTCATGAGATGCGTTCCGGACAATATTCAGTTCTGGCCGAATTTCCTCGATCTCAATCTCGAGCTTTCTGCGGTAAAGCATACACTCCAGGCGCTCAGAAAGACGGGGGATTGTCATGATCTAGGAAATGTCAACACCCTGACAGCGAGGACAATATAATTCGAAAACCCACCTGACTGAAGTACTGGTCCGCTTTAGCAAGCTTTCCTACATCCTCAAAATCTTTGATCCTATTTATCTACACAATTGAGGGTCGGACGTTGAGAAGAAGGAAATAGACCGTTCCAGTGGCACTTACTTCTTCAGTTGTTGGGAGCTGCTTGCCAATCGCCTTAAGGTCGTCCATTGACAAACTTATATCGTCCAGTTCAAGTAAAGCTCGTCTGATGTCAGGTAATGACAACTTAATCCTTGATAACATAATAGCTATACCACAAGTCAGCTTAGAAGACGGGAAGCATAGTAGTTAGTACATACCAACGTTATTAGCTCTTGTGATGTCAAGGAGTGTCGTGATATTCTGCTTCCTCGGCGAAGTGACGGATATTTGTGAAGTCGTCGAGGGTTGAGCATCAATCGCAAACATGGACTCCAGGTCATTCAAGTTAAGTGAAAAACCAGGAATGTTGTCGTTCCATACAGATGCAGTCGCCATCGGTGGTAACTTATTCCAGAAAAAGGGTTTCAGTTTCTTCGTTGGCTTTGTCGTCACCTTAACAATAGGTCGGAAGGCTGATGGTGGAGGGGGAGGTGGAGGTGGCCCACCTCCAGAAGGTGGTGGGGGCGGCGGGGGAAAGCCACCCATAGGAGGAGGGGGAGGCATGCCACCCTTGGGCGGAGATGGTGGTGGTGGTGGAGGAGGAGGAGGAGGAGCTTTAATGGTCGGGACGGGAGGCGGCGGCGGCGGCGGAGGAGGAGAATGAGAAGTCAACACAGCAGCAGGAGACATCATCGGGGGAGGTGGCGGCGGTGGCGGAGGAGGAGGAGGAGGAGGAGGAGAGGATGCACCATTGGTAAGGAGGGGCGATCTTGTCGGTGGGGGCGGAGGAGGGGGCGGAGGGTGAGATAAGCCAGACTGTCCAGTCACCGCGGGGGATGTCTCGGAACGTTTAGGCTTTACGGGGGGAGGGGGCGGTGGGGCAACTTGGCTCTTGAAATCCCTTTCTGTGATGAACTTTGGCTTCGCTGCGAGTAAGTTCTTCAACTCTTCAACCTCTGCACGGAGGGCCGTTAGTTCGAGATCCTTCTGAGTTAATGATTCGATCGCCTTGGAAGCCATCATTTGAGCGTCGACTTCAGCCTCTCCTCGGTTTTCTTCCCTCAATCTGAACCTCGAATACACGGATTCGAGTGCTCGTTTCAAGTAGACGATCTCTTTATCCTTAATGGCGACTGTGCTTTCAACTTCGGTGACCTGCAGCAAGTTCAATCTCGAGTCATGACGAGGGCGAGCTATCCCGTACCTGCATCTTGAGCTTAGCGATCTCCTCATTCAAGGCATTCCACTTCACCCTGTCACGCTCCCTCTTAGCCTTTTCCTCCTGGAAAAGGTATAAGTTTTAAAGAGAGGAGATTGCGCTGAGATACCTACGGCTTCACGGTCTTCATTCGGATGTAAGGTTTTCAGGCGATCGACCTCAGTCTGAAGTTGCAGCACCTGTTTCTCTTTCTGCACCAACCGCTGAACAAGTCCGTGAAAATTATTGGAGGACTAAGAATACAGGGTCAGTTATGCAGCTTCAATCGAGTGAGAGTACTCACCTCTGGGCCTCTCGCGCCAGCCCTCGAGGTTGGCCCTGGAATATTAGAGGACAGCGCTCTGAGTGTAGTAACCTCCGCGGTCTGTTGATCGAGTTCCTCTCGTAGTGACGAACGCTGAGTATAAATGGTACATGAGCTTCGTAAGGAGTGACAGTATCGCGAAAATCGTACTTCTTGTGTCAATGCATCTACTTGAGCCCGCAAAGCCTCAATTTCCTCCTCTATGACTGCGCCGTGGTCATCCGCAGATGCCTTGACCGCCAGGTCCAAACCAGTGAGATACCTGATACTTGCACCAAAACCATGGATAAAAGCAGGCCAACTCTGATCACTGGTGGTACTTTGTCAGCAACAAATTGAGAGGCAAAACGAATGCCACCTACAAATCGGTCAGTGTAGCGATGTGCTCCAAGAATTTATTGATTACGGAAATCAAGTCCAATTTATGATGTCTAGAAACCGATACGCGATGAGTTACTCGTTTTGCGACCTGAGAGGTTACTCACTGTTCAAAATCAGACTCTAAAGCACGTCGAAGATGAGATAATGTTTCAGTTAACGCGGTGTAGAGGTCCTCGTGCTGTCTTGTGGCTTGAAAAAGTTGACCCAGGCCCGCCTCAGATTCGGGTGCACCACGATGTTTAGACAAGTTCCGTTCGCGCATATCCTCTTCATCCTCGAACTTCTCCTCAGTATAAATATCGAGCTGGGTGACCAGCGAATCCGGCGGTCGTACGTATCTTAAAGCCTATGAGAAGAGTCAGCAAATTTTGTGAGGTGAGGTGAGTAATACAAACATACTACTATGACTTCGTTCAACCCCCTTCTGGTGAACTCCTCTCTTAATGAAATCCGGTCTTCTAAGGAGTCGGGGAAATTAGTGAGGGCATTGATGAGAGCCATCGATGCCGAACGAGCCTCCCATACGCCCTCTTCATCGTTTGCATAGCTGAGACCAGCAGATGAATCGTCATCTGCGGCTTCCGGGAGACGTAGCGAAGCAATAAGCTCCTGGAACCGGAATCTTTCGTCAAATTCGACCCGATAATCCGAAAGCGCAGCCAGAACGGCCTTGTGGCCATCGGTAGGGGATACATAGCAGATTGCGGCTAGAACGTCCGACGCGAGGGCCCTCAGTTTCGTGGAAGCGCCATGAAGAGAGTAGGCTACATGGGCAATCAACGTAGCGTCTGCGATTCCGTGCTTGAAACCAGGCTGTAAAGGTGATCAGCTCTCCGCTATGGGTATAATGCAACAAGGACCTTACGTCGGTGTTCAATAGCACGCGGATGCACTTGATGACCTCTAACAGAACTGTCTCCTCAACTTCTAGCAACCGTTTCCTCTTCCCGCCTTTCGCAACCAAACCACTAAGAAGCTTTCCAAGAGCGTCAAACCCCTTGCAGTCCGACAAAAAGAGCTCCACCCAACTCAGGCTAGCAGTGGAAAGGTGGACCCTCAACGAGATCAAATGCTTGACGAGCTTCATGTCCGTTGACTTTCCGCTCTTGATGCCATCAACATACCACTCAGGAGTCTTCTCGGTTTCCTTGTCCTGTACTTTGTTACCGCCACTCTTCTCTCCGCCAGAGGATGCCCACCAACTACTCCACAAACCACCCGTGCTTTGAGGCTGAAGAGGTGAAGTTTCCGATGATTGGGTAGGACTGCCCTTGCTCACAGAGTCACGTCGTATCGATCCGAAGTCTGAACTGGAGCGAGGAGAGACGGATGGAGGAGACGAGGATCCTGAACCACCCCACCCGACGATTGAAAATCTCTTCATGATGCCCGAGTCCCCGGTTAACTGCGGGACGAGGCGAGGAATCAGTCCGGCACTGCTGGCCGGACTAAATGTTGAAGCTTGTTGCGCGTGGCTATTCGCGATTCTGGTTGCCGTCGCCTTCGAGAATGTGGAAGCTCTCGTTTCGGTATTCTTCTCAATAAGGTATCGTCGCTGCTCTGGGGGGAGCTTATACATTGCCTCTCGCTTTGGGCCTTTGAATCCAAGATCGTCCTGTAATACTAACGGTTAAATCAAGCAAAAAATCTCAAAAAGTACAAACGTACGAGCATCTGTTCGAACTGTGCAGCTTCGGATTCCTCCACAGTGAGATTTGCAGTATCTGGGGGGCTGTTCACTGTTCGCTGATCGACCAGCTTTGGCTCACTGACAACCTTCCTTTCTGGGGTGGCTGGAGGTTCCGCTACTGCAGTTGGATGAATCCAGCTGTCAAACATACTAGACAGCCGATTCTGTGAAATGGAACTTCGCCAGTCGCTGGGGGCAGTAAACGTGGACTGAGAGTGAGGCTTAGACTCCTTCTGCTGTTTCGCAGTCCCACCCTCGGCCTCAGCCTCTTCCTCGTCTGACTCCTCCAAGCTTGCCAATCGTCTAACTGTGTCCTCTGAAGGCGCAAATGACGCGGATGAATTCGAACGCGACTTGGAGCGACGATACCATTCATCAGGTACGCAGAAGCGGAATGTCCGAATAGCAGTTCGTCCGAAAGGGTTGGGTTTGGTGGGTTGTTCAATAATATCGCAGAGGACCGCGTCGGATGAGAGTCGCGACGACTCTATCCCTTGGTTAGCATCACTAGTTAATGCCTTCGGCTATCCGGACGTACTTTCATCATGGCTATCAGACCAAACCTCTTCCAATACATACTCCAATGCGCCTCCTCCCGGGACAGGAAGTGATTTGGTGAGGCCAAATTCCTCCGTGACTTGATCGATCGCGTTACGCACAGTCGACGCCCTTCCAATGAACAGTTTATGTTCGAAACCATCATGGATCTCCGGCACTCGGAGGAATGTAACAGTCAGGGATAGCGAAGGGTGCAGGGATACCAGTCGCAATGTCGGCGTATGAAGGTGGGACGTAAGGGGAAAGGCAGAGAAATGTCTGTAAGCCGACGTGGACGGTGTTGTCGCGTTCAATAGAGGTGCAACGGAGGTTGAAGGTGGAATCATTCCTGAGTTGCCTCCTGGTGAGCCAAGGATGATCGTGCTACCGAGTTAAACTCACCATTTCCTAAAGACTCAAGTTCCTCCTCTTCCCACTGCCGGCCACTATGTTCCCTCCTAATCTTCTGTAGCACCCATCCGTAGGGCTGCAGATCCCCCAAAACATCCGCAGTAGCCTCCTCGTTCAATAGCAGCGCCTGTATGACATCTTCTGCTGTTCCATTCGGTGTGATCGTAGCAAAGTACAGCGATCCAGTTGGGACGGCCACGGGGACAATCAGAGGTTCATCTGACATGATAATTGAGGGAAAGGATGGTCATAATCTTTAGTAGCGAATGGATGGAATGCCTGGTTATTGCAACCTCTAAGCGGTTGCATACGCCCACAAATGGATCAAGCGCTCGACGCCTCGGGGCCAGAGGTCTTGATAAATCAAACATTCAACCGAATACATTCATGTCTACATTTCATTGGTTCCTAGTGACATGAAGCGGCTTACAACATGAAGCAGTCAATAAGAAGGTACAATTTAATAAACTCAGTCTTTGAGAGATTTGGTGAGCTTGTGAAGGAGCGTTGTGAGACGTTTGGCCTCTTCATGGGCCAAAGTGACGTTTCGATCAATGGTCAAGGCCTCAGTCAATCCAGGCAAGGTAGTCGCACCGTATCCTAACACAAAGTCAAGACAATTTTACCCTTGACAACAACCGACTTACCAAGCCACTTTCCAGGGGCAACACCAAGATGTTTGTACCACTCGCGATCCTTGATACCTCCTTCAGAGATGAACCCCCTCTCGAAAGCGATGAGCTTTGCATTAGCTTTCTGGACACGTTTGGCCGCCTTGATAAATTTGCGTTCGGGGAAATTTTCTATTTCCAAACCGATCTTGACCCAGCGGAAGATACGACGGAGGATTGACTTGTGACAACCATGGGATTTGCGGCGACGGATCTTGTCAATAAGTTCCTTGAACTTCTTCTCCGCTTCCACCTTTTCCGCGTCGAGTTCCGTACTTGCCTTTTGCAGCTTTTGGATCGACTTGCGTAGCTTGGAGAACGGAGAGGATGTCAGTCCTTCGACGCTATCAGGAGGAATTCAGCAATCGAGGAATTGAAAAAGGGAGGAAAACCGACCGATCCAGGTAGGTATCCAACTCCAGAGCGTAGTGAGTGGTGTTCAGCGGCAAAATGATAGAATCGGCCAGGCGGAGTCCGAGAAGACCAATGTTCTTAGCAACCGCAGCCTAAAAAGAGTTAAGGTCACACGGGATACTCTTTACCAATAACATACGACGTACATGGCGCTCAAAAGTGGGATCTGCGTAGACTTCTTGCCAGTGCTGACTATCATAGATACTATGGTAGTGGTAGACAGCGTCGGTTGGCGTTCCCCCGAAGCCCTGGTCCATGCTGGCAACGCCAAGTCGCTGGAGGAAGACAGTGTAGTCGCTGCCGGATCCAAGAGGAGGAACACCGGTAAATGCGGCACGTTGTCTCTCCGTGGCCTCGTAGAAGGCCATGAATTCGGCATCGGCGACACCTTTCGTGAATGGCCCCTTGTCTTTCGACGAGTCCCAAAGAGATCTGTTGGGATCTGTAGGGTGGGGAACTTCCTTTGCTGTCTTACGGATGAGGTGAGCTAATGACGGGGAGCCGCTCGCAGTGAAGGCGGATCCCGCCACAGATACATCTACACCAAGCAATCTAAGAGATTCGCGACAATATGACGAAAACAAACATTTATGGCGCACCGACGTTGATGTAGGCAACTGCGGATTGTTGAATCCAGTCAGCAAAATCCTCGCCCCATTCCGTGCTACCAATCAGACCATACTGGAATGCCGAAATTAGCCACACCAACAACGAAAGATGATAATGGCACATACCTCCTCGGCGTCCCAGCTCGCGATCAAGATGTTACGCAGGGGCCTCCAGCCAGACTTGAGCAGCGCGCCGTAGCCTCGGATGACCTCAGTCAAAGAAACTGTACCAGAGGTTGGATCCGCAGCACCCATTACCCAGGCTATAAACCAGTTGTCATCAGTGAAACGACATACTGGGACCAAAGACCGTACCATCTCGGTGGCAACCAAGAATGACAGTCTCGTTCTTGATGTGACCAGGAATGACCGCCATGGTGTTCCAAATTGGTATCACCTTAGTGTCCACTGTGATTTCAAGAACTGAGAACCTGAAGGAAAGAAAGCTTGTGAAAACATACCACGGTTGGTAAGTCTGACTTTTCGCGAGCTGGCGACGCCGGTCAACTGTCTTGATGCAGTACTGTCGCCAATTTCCGCAAGGATCTTCTGAGCATTGGCCCACGAAATCGGGATACTAGGTATCTTCGGGATGTTCTCGCCCTCCGTCCTCGTCGCGTTCTCATAAGCAGGGTATCCAGGTGTGGTCGGGTCACCTATTCAACGTTACCAACGGAATAATCTAGTAAAGTGGGATAAACGAACCCGGATACTTTGACAAGAACTGCACTGAACCGCGTTGTACAGCAGTCGGGTTGCGCGCAGGACCAGCAGGGTACGGTTCATAGCCATTCTCAACGGTAACGAGGCCGTCGTCACGAGGGTCGGAGTAGATGAGAACACCAATGGCACCATGAGTCTGAGCCCCTTCGATCTAAGACACAGTACCGATATTAGACCGCACCATATACAGAATGCTCAGTGGAACACACCTTGAGACCGCGGAAGGTCGTCCCATATCGCGCTAGGACGATCTTTCCGGTCAAGTTCGTACCAGCAGATACCAGGTTATCATAGTCCTCCTTATTTCCATAGTTCACGTAGATGACCTCTCCTTCAGCAACACCGTCGGCACTAAGCCCGTGCCATGCTGGTATCGCATCCTTGTATTTTGCAGCCTCCGGATCCCTCGGGTCACCATCCTCCACCAAATCCGCAGTCCAAACCGTATCTCCATCATCACCTAGGATTTCCAGCCCGACCTCCTTGCCGGTGTTCATAACGGGGTAATATTTGTCGATCCATGCGGTTGGTTTACTGAGCTTGTTGATGTTCAATGTGCTTGAACGGGATTCGGGTGAGCCAGCTGGAAAGACGGGAACCTCTGAAGGAGCAGATATGCCGAATTGCTCTTGGAAGAGCTTGAGGATGACCTTCGCGTCCTCGAAGTCCTCTTCGGAACCTGCTAGGTGGGGATGGGTAGCATAGCTCCTCGAGGTCTCCAACGCGCTCTTCCCATTAGGAATAGACCTGCATTTACACTGATAAGCCGCCAAGGTTCTGAGCTAGAGTTGCGAAATACGCACAAGAACAGATTCTCGACCTTCGCCGTGCTATTCACATCCTCGCCTCTCCCTGTTCCTCCCAAAGCCCTGTAACCCCAGTTTACATGGAACTCTTTCAAGTCCAATTCATACAACCAGTCCTTTACAGCAATCTTGAAGCATGTGTAAACGAAGAGGATTACGAAGAAAATCCGGGGGAGAGGGCGACGCGACCTAGATTTGAGTTGGGCTTTTTCGGTGTTCGACGCCTCCAGGTCCGCCTCCCTTGGTAGGTATGCCTTCTCATCGAGCAGCTTTTCGTTCTCCATCGTGGACAACGTCTTGCTGGTCAGAGTTGGGAATTATTGAAGAGTGAGTAATCCGCAGTGTACATGAGATAAGAGAACCCACGGTGGTTCCACATGGCTTGACTGTGGATCTCACCATAGGTCGTCATTCATCTCGACTTTTTCAAAATTTCATGAACACGGTCTCCCATTATTTCACTGTTTATGCAAATGGGTGCAGACATTCTGACATTCTGATGGTACATCGCAGAAGAGAAAATTCCAACAGTACAGTACATCTTTTTAGCAATGAGCAAGTCCCCACACGCATCCACACAAGTCAAGAGAACATCCCACCTTATATTGAAAAGAACCACAGGTCATGTTCAGGCATCCTCAGCAGGAGGTGAAACAGACCGTGGAGTCAACAACTGCACAGCTTCCTCATTTGGCTCCCAAGAACCTCCAGCACCGTCTCTACTGGACGAGCCGAGAGATGTTTCTGCTCCAACATCGTCACTTCGAGGTGCAGTTGGCCTTTCTGGACTAGGAGGAGTATCGGCCATGACCACGGTAGCAACCGATTCCATACTCGGCGATGCGTACCGTGAGAGCATAGACTCCGGAGCTCGAATCCCGCCACGACGAAGACGAGGAGCGAGCAGTCGTCTCGGCGAACTCCCGGTACTGTGCCTTCGCTGATCACCAGAAGTGGAAGTACTTGGTAAAGTACGACCAGAGGTCAATGTGTACCATAACTGTGATGAAGTCTGCGGGCCACTGCTGGTGCCAGTGGCCTCGTTTGTGGCGTCTTGAGATCCTGCACGAACTGCGTCCTCGGGAGTAGTGGGCTCTGCCGGTTCTGCGCCCCAGACATGCGCACTGCCAGGAGGGATGCGGCGTCGCGCTGAGGTCCAAGCGGAGAGTGGGAAGAAGCGTCTAGCATGCTGCAGAGGAGCACGTCCGTGAGCAGCGGCTTCAGATGCAGCGGCCTCATCTCTAAAGCGAGATGTACCGCCAAAGTCCCAGGTTCCCTCTCCCGTGGTATCATCGTGGCTGTGATTTTCGCCGTCGTCATTTGTGCGTGTCGCGAGACGACGACGAAGGGTAAAATCGTGGAAAGCGTCAGTTCTGGACCGTGTAGGCCGCCGAAGGGAATGGGATCGGTGAAGGGAAGATCCAGCCGCAGAAGTGCCCCAGAAACTGTTGCGGAAACCAGTGGTGGGCGGAGACTGGGGAGGGGGGCTAAGAGCTTGTTCAGAATCCGTGGGATATGGCGGGAGGTCCGCCAAGAGTCGAGACATAATCCCCTCATGTTCCGATTGGCGTATCGCATCTCCTGTAGCGGGGAGATATGTCGAGGCGTACGCGTCATATAAGTCAGTGTTGATGCGAACCCCTTCTGGGGCGGGAAGTTCATGTGGCTGTCCAAAATCGTCCTCAGTGTCAGAGGGATCGAGAGGAGGGGGGGCCGTAGGGTATTCGAGGAAGTTGAATCTTCGCCGTGAACGGCTCTGGTATACACGGGACGATGCCTGGAGGGACAACGACTTGGCGGTCCGCTCTGAAATGAATAATCTGCGGTCGATTGGATTTGGCCGTGTCCGACGTTCAGCCATCTCCTAAAAATACAAGCTCTTTCGTGTCAAAGTCAGCTATGATGACGCAGCGCGCGCACCTTGACCAGTACATCTATTAAGGCCGACGTGAATGCATCGCCTTCATCCAGCTCCTCCACGAATGCTTCGTATGTGATGGTAGGTTCTCCCTTCTCCAGTTTGTTCCGTTTCACGGCGCTGGATCTACAGCATAAAACAACGGTGAGTTGACAAGATTATAAAGTCATGCAGTGGCCACATACATGAGGTTTTTGAGCTTGTTGCGGAGAACATTGTCATGATGGTCCAAAGTCCTACGTGCACAAATGTGAGCCAAGAGAACGCAAAGAGTACACAATATAAGTTCATACCATCTGCCCATAATGAATGGCGTTCTAAACCAAAGAGATAGAGAAGAAAGCAAGAGGGGAGATAGGGAAGTCCGAGCGGCCTGAGTGGTCTGAGTGAGAGAGCTCACGAGAGAAGCGCTGGTATATTTGGCCTTAATTATTCCAATCAAAATTCGAGCATCGCCTTGGCGCCTTATGTTAGGATTTAATTTGACTTTCTAAGTCTCAATATGGATATTCCGAATTGTTTATTTCAACCACAAGCCCCCTTTTCCTTCTCACGTCTCTTCGTCACCAACCACGTCCTCGAGCAGCCCTAGCTCCTCGTCCCAGTGGTTCTTGACAATCTTCCGTCATCTACGGTAGGTTCTGACCTCTTTTTATCATGGAATTGATTGCTTGAGCCGCAGAGACTTTCAGGCAAAGCTTGGACATCTTCAGAGTCCTTTCATTCCTTCCTCGCGACCCTTCGCCCGGTCCCTAGCTCTTCGTCATGGCATATTCCCAACCATTTCCTCTCGCGCAACCGCTTCAGAAGGTTCAACAGCCAACCTATGGGCCTGATCTTGCAGTGCGGCTCATCTGCCCAAACTGCAATGACCCAAATCCCAACATCATCGAGGAATTCAGCAGTGGAGATCTTGTTTGTGGCTCGTGTGGGCTAGTACTGGGCGATAGGGTCGTCGATACCAGGAGTGAATGGCGGGTAAGTGTTCTCACAAGATCGTAATCGTACGTGACATTTCTCCTATCTTGTCACCGCTAGACATTCGCCAACGACGAGGGAGACGACCCTTCCCGTGTTGGTGCTGCTTCCGATCCCCTGATGGACGGAATTGAGCAACTCGATACCGTCATTTCGTTCCGTGATGGAGGTTCAGGCATTGCGCGTGAACTACAGCGTGCGGCCTCGCGTGGGTCTGCGTCGCGCTCTGAACGCAACCTCCTCCAGGCATTCCGCGACATATCGTCGTGGTGTGACCAATTCTCACTCCCGAAGACCATCTCCGACATCGCGAAGCAGCTGTACAAGCGTTCAGATGAGGAGAAACTGCTCCGAGGGAAACCGTTGGACGCAGTTATCGCCGCGTGCATCTTCATTGCGTGCAGACAAGCACATGTACCGCGCACGTTCCGCGAAATCTGCAATCTCACTCACGTTAGCAAGAAGGTTTTGGGGCAGTGTTATAAGGCGTTGGAGCAGGCGTTTAACCTCACTCCTGGAGCATCCGCCGACCGTAACAACAGCACCCCCGGCGTCACCGGTCCAGAAGACTTGCTCGTGCGGTACTGCAATCACTTGGACCTACCTCCGAACGTTCAGCCGATCTGCTCGGACATTATTGTCAAGGCTCGCGAGCTTGGTATCGCCGATGGTCGATCCCCCGTGTCTATCGCTGGTGGTGCGATCTACTTCACATGTCATCTATTGGGTAAAGTGAAGAGCGCGAGGGAGATCAGCTCTGTTGCCGGGGTGAGCGAGGGTACGATCAAATTGGTTTACAGGCTTTACTTCAACGTGAAGGAGAAGCTGGTGAAAGAGGATTGGCTCAAGGATGGTAGGGCGAAGTTGGAGAGGTTGCCCATGGATACTACTTCGAAGTAGGGGTTTGAGGGTCAGGGAAGGTTAGGAAGGTCGCGCTGTACCATATTCCTTCTGGTTATACTTATTTCATGCAACCACCGCATCTTGTGTAACCTTATTAGATCCAAATGGATTTTGTTTCCTCAACCTTTCTATCGTACAATCAATTGAACGGCCTGAGCATTCCCTTCATCTAATTCATAGGTCACAACACCCATAGTTCATCATTCTTCACGCCTCATAAGTCAATAGCTGCCTCCCTACGAGGCTGAGTAGTACGAGCCTCCAAGTCAAAATTGGAAAGCGGAGTGGATAACGATGCCTGTCGACTTGGCAGGCACCCTTCGCCCGAAAGCGAGCTGTGAGCAATTGTTTGGGGTTGTTTATGCTCCGAAAGTTTCCGAGCATAAAAGTAGTGTTGCCGCGAGCCGAGCAGAGTCGAGACGGGTCACACAACCCGTCACAACCCGTTACACCGAGTCGAGTCGGGTTCCAACCCGGTTTGACTCGTTTGCCTCGCTGAAATGCCACGTGGTTCACTCCTGCAAAGAGACAGCATAGCGAAGAGATACATACGGTCACAAAAACGCGAGGTTACAGTTACAAGAATACATTCAAATGGATTCCTTCGCGTTCGCAATCAATTCCTTGAGCTCATCATTGTGTTGTGCTGCAATCAGCTCTTTGATAGCATGGTCTGAGACACCGCCCACAATTTGGTAATCCTCCTTGCGTGCAACCAGCTCGTCAAGGTCAAGGGCTCTTGTCAAAGTTGGAATTTAAGGACATGAAGTGCGTCGAGAAGCTGGGGTTCGAGCCGATTTATGGCAGTGGATGGGGTGTGGTGTTTTCGGATGCCATTAATATTAGACTCAAGTACGACTCACCGAATTATTCGCATGAGCACAGATAGCCATTTTATCCTCCGGACAGGAGAAAAACATAGAAAAGTGTTGAATCGTGGCGGAGGTAGGATACAACAAGATCTCTACTAGTGTCCAACGGAGGTAGCTATATTCGAGCGGAATGACGTCGTGGAAACAAGTGTTGCCACCAACAAGAAAACTACTGGAGGATCATATGCGCAATGTTGAGGATTTGTGGGTGTACCTTTGTGATCCTTGCACACAACAGTGTTGTGAACGCGTGCCAATCTCATGCCAATCAAGCTTGATTGAAGCTTCATCGATACATCTTTGAATCAATCCGCCGCTTTTGGTGGTGGGCCAAATGAACCGGGTTGACTCGGTTGCCAACCCGTCTCGACTCGGTACACCGAGTTTTATCGGGTCGCCCTGATGACGTGGTCGAGTCGGGCGAAACCCGGGAGAAACCCGACTCGCCCACAACACTACATAAAAGTCATAAATTTTCGTTAGTGCACCATCACCTCCTTTCTCCAACCCTCACAGCCAGACGCATCCGTGTCATCCTCAAGACATTGGGAACGAAGACTGCATTGCGAATCTGCTTCCAATCGCTTTGAATGGTGTCTCGTTGCAACGCAAGCTTCGTATCTGACTCATTGGGGGACTATTTAGCTCAACATATTTCCTGTTCCTTCTCCCTACCTGGCGCCTTTCTGCCCGAGCAGTTGTATTACCACCCTGTATCGGTTCTGGTGACGTGCCAAAATCACCGTTATCTTCCATTACATGGTTGATACGGACGACTGAGAAGTGTTAGCCTGGGCCCCACGGGGCCATTGAGGTTATTCATGGTTTTTGTCGTCGCACATTCTTTCGTCTTTATCCCTTTGTTCGTTTTATCTAGCGTGGTGCTAGCCGTCGTAGTACCTCATGGATATATACCTATAGTTATGTCACCAGTATTTCTTGTGGGTTGAACACAACATGGCTTGATGCCGAACGTTACCAAGCGTCACTCTGAAGTCACATCGTGACCGGCAGTGTGATGGGACCCACTTATGGCACTGGTTCAATTATAGCACTGAAGTTGGCCACCTCCTCTGGTTGCGCTATTTATCTGCACTGTCTCAGCTCTGCAACGACACACCGAGAAGCGCGCCAGAGTCGAAGAAGTGTCCGTGAGTTTGCTATCAACGAGGCGGCTGTCTCAGTTGCAACGGGATCTTTCAAAATTCTAAAACCTCTACTGGCAGTGCCATGCAACCTTCAGACTCTCGCAACTCTACTTCTGCGCGCCGGCCGCCATCCAGCATGTCTACACGTCCATCATCAAGTGCTTCAACTCGGCCATCCTCAAGCGCGTCACTCAGGCCGTCATCAAGTGCATCTGTACGACCCTCGTCAAGTGCCTCCTCTGTTCGTCCCTCTTCGGGATCTTCGCGTCCGATGTCTCGCGCGACGCAAAGACCAACTTCGAAGATGCCCAATCGGTCAGCCACTAAGCAAACCTTGCGATTGCTGCCGTTCTATCAGGACTTGGTAGCTCAAATCACTTCGTTGACGGCAGAAACAGATCCTGAAAACTTTCGCGTCTCTGTGGAATTCGTATCCAAGAACCTGGATCCAACTGCAAGACCTGCGTTGAGCTCTGATATGGACACTATCAGAAAGCAGATTGGAGGGTATGGCATTTTTATTCCCCGATTTAGCACGTGTTCATGTTTACAACAGGTATGTTCAGAAGTCACGCATCTTGTCTGACGACACGTTCGCAGACGCGTTAGAACATGCGTATAAACGCCTCGAAGTGCGAATGTCGCAGCTAAGCAACAAACTAGACGAGACGATCAATGTAAATCTTTCTTTTCTATCGTACACTATTGCAAGCAGCTTATAGATCCCCCAGGCATCCAGATTTGCCAGTCACATGCAATTATTGGTGAGCTCAAATTGTGCTTTGGATCAAACTACCTTGACAACAAGCAGCTGCTTCTATCAGCTCCTCCGAAGAAATCATCTCTCGGATTCGCCGATGAATACATGGAGCATGTTCGGAATCCAACTCCACCCACCCCCGGTTTGAACTGGAAAGACATCTTGGCAGAAGAGCCATTCGAAGGTCAACACTGGCAGGGTGCTTATGGTCTACCTCCGGGAAGCACGGTGGAGCACTGGGAATCGGAGAGTGAGGGGAGCACCCCCTCCCTTTCTGCCCTAGACGATTTGGACGATCTCGACGATACCATATCGTCCTTGAGCTCTGATGACCGCCTAGCGTCGCCCCCTTCTTCTCCACCCCTACCTCCACCGGCCATTGAACGACGCGATGCCGCGCGTGCAGCGCCAGAGGCCAATCTTAGTCACCGTGATATCGTTGATGCACTTCAGGCGCGACAGTACTGGAGAGACGAATGGAAGATGGATGTCTCTACAGAACGTCCACTTAATGTAGAAGACGTGTCCACGTTTGGTGATTTAACCCATTCAACCACCCTAGTTTTGATTGACTCATAACCTTGTAGGACCGGCGTTCAAACGCGCTTTGGGTGACAACCGAGGACTCAGAGTTGATAGTATCGTTAGGGAGGCATGTTCATCACATTTTGTTTTCACTCATGCACCCAGCTGAATCGTTGCGTAGCGTTATATTCACGAACACGATGCTGTTCGGGAGATCTTGATGGGACTACAAGGTCGTCGAAACTTGATGATCTCGTGGACCAATATCGGCGATGAGCCATATTCTTTCATAGTACGGGAAATTATCTACTATTTTCCATACAGGACCACTCATTCTTCCATAGCCCGCAACAGACGCCCCCGCAGTTCTTCATCTGACTCGCTCTGCCTTGACCTCCATCCTAAAGTCATTTGCGCACACGGCGACAGTGATTGAGCAACTCAGGAAGTTTGTTTCGGCCATATTTACGACATCACTACACGGTCGGAGTCAGTCCGTCACACCTTCTGTTCGTCTCGTTCGTAATCAGTACCGGAATACCCGCACATTGGAGGCATTCGCTGAATCCGTTGACTGTCAACTACGACGGTTTGACTCTTGGTGTGCCGATAGGGAAGAACACATGTGCAAAGCTCAGGCTGGTATAGGGCCTCCTTTGGTCGTCAGCTTCCTCAGCCTTGAGGTTGCCGCTCGGAATGAGTTTTCGGATACATTCGTAGTCGTTCGGGAGCTGCTCTTGCAGATCAGCCAAATAGCAACCCGGTCATCCGACGTTCTCAGGGAATTTTGGACGCTCCCCGACTTGCCTCAGCGGATCTCTCCCTCCAGTCTCACGGCGACCCTCTTGGATTCACTACTCCTTAAGGTCATTGAATATGCCTCTATGGGAGATACGGTCACTGCCCGGAACCTGATGTCTGTATTCAGTGACACTGCAGAGCCACTGTGGCGGATGATTGGCAAGTGGGTGGGAGACGGAATGCCCGTACATGACCTCTCTGGACCAGACGACTCCCAGCTCCCAATCATCGACGACGAATTTTTCGTTGAAGATAACGAGCTCCCGCTATTGGATCCTGATTTCTGGTCGGATGGCTTCGTACTTCGTGACGCACAAAATGGCCAGGGAGAGGGCGATGTCACCGCTGCGGTGCCCTTGTTCCTGCGGCACGGTGCCGCCCACATCCTTAGTGCTGGGAAGGCAGTTGGACTCCTTCGCGCGCTTGGGTTGGATACTGTCTTCGAGAGGAGTTGCACCAATTGGCCTCCATTCCGGTCGTTGTTGGCAGACGGTAACCCATATGACCGTGTGGGTGGGTCTACTACCTCCAGTATCAGCATGTCTATCGATGATTTCTCTCGCATCGTGTATGACGAGCTTATCCCATCGTGCAAGGTCGCGAAGGAAAGGTTGACGGATGTCTTGGTGGATGACTGTCATCTTTGGCAGCATCTGACGGCGATGGAGGATCTTCTTCTTATGCGCCGCGGGGACGCCGTTTCCAACTTGATCGATGTGATATTCACAAGGGTGAGCCAGTCTCGTTTTCTTCCATACACGGATACGATAGCCCACCATAAATTCAGATGGACAGCCCCCAGCCATGGACGGACTTCCATTTCCTCAACAATGCTTTCCGTGACATTGTTGAACAAGGCCGCACTCCTTGGGTCGACCCTTCCCTCGTCCGTATCTCACATCGAGGCAAAGACAAGAATATTGGACGTACTGTTCGTGCAATTGAAGGTCTTCTGATTGAGTACGCGGTGCCATTCCCGCTCACCTACATCTTCGGCTCGCGGACAATGCAAGTGTACTCTTCAATATTCGTATTCGTGCTCCAAATCAGGCGTGCCAAGAATGCGCTGGAAAGGATTCTGGTGCGTGGCGCGTTGGGAAACATGCCACACAGCGGGGACGACTTGAAGGTTTTCTACGCGATGAGAAGCAAGCTCTCGTGGTTTGTTAAGTCAGTTTTGGTCATGGCAATACCTCAGAGCAGGACTCATTATTGTATCTTCCAGTGCGTTGTTAAACTTCGTTTCTACAAACGTGAGCCGCAAACGTTTTATGCGTGACCATGCAAGACCTATTCAGCTGATTATCTGACAATCCAGGTATTACACACTCAGATAACTGCCTTCCATACGGCTTTCAGGGGTGTCAAATCCTTGGACGACATGATATTGCTCCATACGGAACAGTAAGTGTGTAACTTTCTCTCGTCTAACCCGCGCACTGATCATTTCGAAGCCTGGGGAAACTGGAGGGTCGCTGTCTTCTTCAGCCCAACGTAAGTCACCCAAATCTACGAGATGAAGTAAAGCTCTGATTTTTGGTCAATTCAGACATCAGCACTTCACCGTGCTGTCATCTCCATCCTCGATATGTGCCTTCACTTCAGTGACTGCTTCGTCGCGTTTGCCGGGGACACCACCCACGACATCTCCCGACAGTCACTCCTCCATATGAGGCGGCACCGCAGCAAACGACAAAGACGACAACGCAAGAACGTCATCGGATTCTCCCAATCACTAGTGCCCGCAGACCCGGACTCGTCGTCCGAATCTGAGCCAGACGACGACTCCACGGAAGTTCCTGAGACATCGTTTTCTCTCAACGTCACAGCGACTATAGATTTTGCAGAAGAGAGTTTCCATGAGCGATTAGACAAGATGTCGGGCGAGTTGGACGCGTTGGTGCGGTTCATCAGGCGGGGTGTGGAGAGTCTTGCTGGCGGAACCACCGAGGCGGCTCCTGCGTTTGGTATATTTGCGTTTGCGTTGGAAGACTGGGATAGGTAGATAAATGAAGTGTGTGGATTGGGCCGCCGGGATTCTACAGGTTATGCACATGCGGCTATTGCTCTATGATCATGTACGCCTCTGGCGCCTTCGCAATCACTTCGTCCCCAAGTTTTCGCCAGGGGAAGCTCGTCTACTAGTGGCTCAGCTTCGATTCAGCTTCTGAGTCCTCGAGCCTGATTGAAGGCAATGGGAAGACGGGTGGGCGATTTCCCTGACAATGAGCACTGGCCCGGGGGAGTTGGCGGTTCCAAGGACGCCCATAATCACTTTGAAGGGCGCCTAAACGCGCAATAACAGACCATCTCATCCAGTTTGACCAAACGGCATCCAGCCCTCCCTTCGTCACAATCACACTCGCAGTCAATACACAAATATTCAATCCGTCATTTCCGTCTCGTATCATCGAAAACTGCAAGAAGAATGCCACTCTCGAGAGCTGCAAAGTGCGTTTTGCGACCCCTTGGTCCGGAAATTGAGCCCGCCTGCTAATACCGAGACGTCCGGTTAGAGGCAAGAAGAGGGCGAGGGATGAAGATTTCGTGGACTCTCCAAGGAGTTGTGATGAGTCTCCTGTGGCTTCTACATCCCAGCTAGAGGCTGCTCCGGTCAAGATTTCCAAACGTATGTGGACATGCTCCGTAACCTTTATGCCTTGATATTGACCATACATCCCCTCAGCTAAGCGAGCAGTCACTAGACCGTGTCCTGTATGCAGCGAAGAGATCCCAGTCAGGCTGTTAGCTGCCCATGCCGAGTTGGAGGCTGCGAGGGTGCATGAGATATTGCAGAGCGTTGGGTCAACAGAAGTCCTCGAGGAGGCAGAACCAGACGACGGGTGCGTTATACACATTACATTTCATGAACGACGCACTCATTGGCACAATTCACTTTAGCTTCACCGCACGAACACGTCGGTCTGCGTTGAAGGCACGAAAGAGCATGGCCAGTGGGTCTTCATCCAAGGTCAAGGCACATTCAGGCAGTGGACCTGTCACCGAAGAAGTCGTAGAGCACACCCTTCGTACCCTGAAAAGACATCGAAAGCAGCGACATGCAAAGCTTCGAGATATGACACGAGAAGACGAGGAGGATAGCGCGTTAGGGGGACGAAGTGCTGAGGGCACAGTGTGTCCGGTGTGTCTGAAGATGATTCAGGGGGATACGGATGTGGTGGAAGCCCACGTGAATTCATGTTTGGCCCACGAGTCAAGACTACAGGAGGAACGAGAACGAGAGCAGAGAGAGAGGCAGAGGAGTTACAGTGCTGAAAATGGTGATGGTTGGGAAGAGATCGAGGTAGATGGGGAGGTTCGAATACGCGTTACGGATGGAGCAACTCTTCAAGGTACGAGTCTTTCCATCCCACACAGTCCCAATTCACAAGTTAAACATATGGTACAGGAATGGGCTTCGATACTCGAAATCGTAACCACCAAGATGTCGATGATGATGTGGACATAGACGGCGAAGATGACGTTCTGTATGGCGACGTACAGTTCACAGAAGGCGACATCCTCGCTATAGAATCAGGACGACAAGTCATGCATAACTCAGACACCGATTCTGGGGTACAACTGGACGAGGATGCGGATGTCGACGTCGATATGGGTTCGGGAAGTGTAACAGAGAAGTCACTGAGAGACTTGGTGGCAGCAGGAAAGGTGGTAAAGAGGCGACAAGGTGTTGACGATGACCGCGTGAAGGAAACGATGGATGAAGTGATGGGTGTCGGTGAAGCTGAGGAGGTTGACAAATCGATAGAGCTCGCTCGACTATCAAGTAACCCCTCCACACTCATCGCCGCCTTGGAGAACAAGGTGAAACTCCTGGTGCGTATCTCCTACTGTCAACGTCGGAAAACCCAGCTGACCGATCAACAGGAAACAACGCGGGTTGCTTCATCCACCTCATTGTTGTGTCGGATTTGTATTGATCCGTACACGGAGCCAACAGTGTCCACCGGTTGCTGGCATACCTGTTGTAGGGAATGCTGGTTGAGGTGTCTTGGCTCGACGAAGCTCTGTCCGATTTGTAAAAGGATAACTTCTGCGACAGAACTTCGTCGGATATATCTGTAATCACAGCTCCTCTCGTGTATCTTACTTATCGTGAACGGCCCTAATACTTCTCTCGGTCTGTACCGTTTGCTCAATGTCTGTAGTGTATGATCTCTATTGAATCCATAGTAAGCAACGTTGATAGTCTGCGAGCATGAATGACGAATGGAGAGCTCATATCTGGCCTTGTCAAATCCCCATGAACATGCGGCCATAAACCAGCTCAAAAGCAGTTACCAGTCGCATGCAAATCGGAGCACCGAATACAGGTGCTACCACGACGTATAAAATCACTGCAGAAAACTTGAAAGGAGGGGACTCACCAGCTGTAACGATCGACATCCCCCAAATAACGTCAGTGGGTCTCAATTGTATCCAGCCACGTCACACGTATTTCCAGAGTTCTGAACCGAGTGGAGAGCGGTGTTAGGCAGAGTCTATGAGATTATACATGCAACATATTAAAGGGTAGCGTCGTATCATGCGAGAGGGCTAATGAGTCTGCGGAACACGGGTCAGCTTCACCACTGTAAACCTGAGAGAGAAAGCGGCGTACTTAATGAGAGATGGTTGGGGATTGCTCCTCGTATATCCAATGTAAATGATGAAGGGGACCCATCCATAATGAAGGACAGTCTAGGAACGGGAATGGTGAGTTACTCCATGTGAGCGGTGGCGACGTGTTGGAAACATACACGGCCCAAGTCAATGGCCTTGATAATTCTTTCCTGTGGGCAGTCAGAGTTTCAGCACTCTATGAATTGTCTCAAAGACGCAATAACGAACCTTTGTTTCTTCGGAAGGCATGACGAGTTTTTGGGTGGTGGTGGTTGTGGAACAGAGGACAGCAGGAGTGAACCGGCAACTTCCGTTGACTTTTTAGCCTGTCCAAGTCTCCCTTGGGACGCTCATTGCCCACCTCTCCTCAATCCCCATTCAAAATGCCTCTCGGACCTCCCTCATCCGCCGTTTTCCTTCAAAACTCTACAGCGGGATTTGTCTCGACACCCGGGTATGTTCTTATGGTTAAATTTCTCTTTCAGCGAGACTTACATCTTCATCTCGAAAGACGGACGCCGACATCGGTTACGGTCCATCCTGTAGCTTTATTCTCCATCCTTGATCATTATCTTCGCCGTACCGATGCACAAGAGCGGGTCATTGGAACCCTTCTTGGGACACGTTCCGATACCGGAGAAATTGACGTTCGATCGTCTTTTGCCGTCCTCCATAGCGAAACGGCGGAGCAGGTCGCTGTAGACATGGAATACCACCATACGATGTATGAGTTGCACCACAAAGTTAATCCCAAGGAGGTCATCGTTGGCTGGTATGTGTTGTGCATTCTCCATGTTCTTTCGATAGTTAACCATGAGTATACTTGTCCCCTTTTTAGGTACTCGACTGGTTCAAATTTGAACACCTATTCAGCACTCATTCAAAATTTCTACTCTCAAGAGACAGCACCACACCAAGCTATCCATATTGCTGTAGACACTGGAGTTGTTGAAGGTGAGAACGCAGGTGTCCGGGCGTATGTCAGGTGAGTGGCGGACATCTTTTTGTTAAAGACATCCCTAATCCATACCCCCTGAAAGCTCCCCTGTCGGTGTCTCACCAAAACCCGAAAACGCTGTTTTCGTCCCTATCCCTTGCGAACTACTGTTCAAAGAAACTGAGCGAAGTGGACGTGAGTAGCGCGCTTTGTTTTCGATGTAATGAGACGCGCTAAGTCAACTCATCCCAGTCGATCTGCTCGCCTCTGCATCATCAACATTGTCGGTGGCACACCCTTCCACAGACCTTGATATCTTGGAGCGTGCTCTCAGATCGGTGTCAGACATGCTTGATCGCGTCCTGACATACGTTCGTTCGGTGCTGGCCGGAGAAGTGAAAGGCGATCCTGCTATTGGAAGATACCTCATGGACACACTCGGCTCCAGCGCAGAGGACCTCGAGAAAGGGGGATTCAACGCAAGTTTACAAGTACGTACCCCGACCATACATCCTGCGGCATAAATCTGTCAGCTGATCGACGACTGTAGGATACTCTGATGGTTTCTTACCTTGCCAACCTCGTCAGGTCGCAAGCAGAAGTCTCCGCCCGTCTCGCTCTTACATCTGCCCCTCCATCATAGAAAGAAAAGAAAGGAAAAGTACATGTATACTCTACACTGTATTCATTGCTTCATGTCTTGTACGCTGGGTGGTGATTTTTGTGCAGCAATAGCATTTAACTGTTAAACACTCGAGAGTGCTGTAGGTCGTGCCGACATGCCAGGATCTCTCCCAACGGCCACGTCATCGCAGGTCCGTCCAATGCGTTCAACTCCTCTTTGCTATCATCATGAGGGAACTGGAGGCCTGTGCGGAGATGAGAACAGGCTTTGGCTTCTTGTTCAACAAGAGGTCGGATGGTGTGAAGGAGGAGTTGTTGCGCGCCATATGGGCCGAGATTGTTCATTCGAACTGCGGCTGAAAGCACGCCCCGCGCGAACAGGAAAAGGTGTAGAAATTGACTTCGTTCTGGAGTTGAAATTCGTGTAAGGTCTCGCGAAGTTGAGATGATGAGACCGTAGACTTGCCTAATGATAGACCTAACGCCGCTGTCAGAACGCCCCAGCATGTCGGTAGGTGACCAGGAGTGAGCTCCCGTCGTATTGTGAGTTTCAGCTCGTCGATCAGTTGGGCGAGGATGGCTTCCCGTTGGTCTACCTGTTCTTCAGAATGCCTGGGCTTTGCGAAGCCTTTAGAGTACAGGGTAAGGAGAGCAACACCTTGAGCTTTAGAAGCTCGTCGTGTGACATGGCTAAGGGTCATAGAATCGTATAGCTCATCTACAGTGATAAGGTCTTGAAGGAAGGATGGTGGGTGATCTCCCGATCGCGCGGAAACTGCCTCCAGCTGCCTTTCGATAATTTGATGGGCATCTGCAACGAATGGGAGAGCACTACGACCATATGTAGCCATACTATGTCGAACGAATTCGACGATAGGACCGGTTCCGTTCGGTATGTCCTTGAAATCATGAGGACCTCTCAGGAAGCCATGAGTCGCGTAAGACTCTAAGCCCGAGGAGGCAACGAAAGATCCTATGCAAATATTTGTCAGATAGATTACAATGAGATTCGTATTCGTAATTACCTGTTGGAAGGTTGCTATCTGAAAGCAGTAGCAGAATGTACGCTTCATCTGTGTCCATGATGATGGAAGAGCCTGGGTGAACTTGGTTGTGTTGCCCGATTGGGACAGGCACGTTGCCGAAACGCGTCCCGCTCCTCCCGAGCTGAACCTCCTCCCTGCACAGTGCACGCGTCTGGCTCGGCGCAGCTTCCTTCATCTGGAGACCCCTTCCGCCGTCGTCAACGTGCTCCGTGAGCCTGGGCAGTCATGGGTACGCCAAATTCAGTGACGCCTCATAATCATCTACTAATGACCGTCTTGGGTTAGACACAAGCATTTCGAAGCAGTTGGTGGACAAGATGTACGAGAAGAGGAAGGCGGCAGCGCTTGAGTTGGAGAAGTACGCATGACAATATCCGCCCGAATGCCATGTAACGTGCTTACAAGGTGCTCAGGCAGATTAGGGAATGTCACCAGCAAGGAGACCACCGTCGGATAAGTCAAATCGTCGATCAGTTGGTGGACATGTTCAGCAATCCATCCAATGCGCTCCAAGCGCGTAATGGCGGACTCATTGGCCTCGCGGGCACAGCTATCGCGTTAGGAGTGGATATATCACCGTACATGGAGAAGTTCGTCTCGCCTCTGTTGGTATGCTTCACGGACCCGGAGAACAGAGTACGCTACTTCTCGGCGGAGTGTCTGTACAACATCGCGAAGGTGTCGAAAGGGGAGATATTGGTGTACTTTAACGACATATTTGATGCGCTAAGTAAGGTGAGTACGGTTATTCATGTTTTAACTTGCTGGTATTCTAACAAAGAGCTAGCTCGCGGCCGACTCAGAGCTTTCCGTCAAGAATGGCGCCGAACTTCTTGACAGGCTACTCAAGGATATTGTCGCGGAAACCGCCTCCGTATATGTCCCGCAGTATCCAGAGACAGAAAAGGCGCGAAGACGAGCGGACGAAAAACCTTCTGTGGCTCATGATGGTGTTCTCATTACCCATCCCGATGACATAGCTAATGGTCACGACTTGCAAGGAGCTAGGAAAGCGTTCTCATTGGCCCACTTCCTACCTCTCTTGAAGGAGCGAATATACGTCCTGAGTCCCTTCACTCGGAGCTATCTGGTCACCTGGATTAGTGTTTTGGACTCAGTGCCCGAGCTTGAGTTGATATCTTATTTACCTGAATTCCTGGATGGCCTTCTGTGAGTCTCCCTAATTGACTGTGGCGGTCGACGCATATTAATGGATAACTTTCCAGGAAATATCTTTCTGACCCAACAGAGGATGTCCGGATAGCAACGGAGAACTTGCTTGGAGAGTTCTTGCGCGAGATCCGGGATGTGACTCTGGTACAACGACATCATGAGGAGGAATTGCGTGCGAAACGCGAGGCAGAACAGGCAGAGCAGCAAGCCCGAAGGGCTGAGGCCGACGGGGGAAAACTTCCGGATATCACGATGGCGCATTCTGAAAGAGCAGCGTTTGTTCCTGAAAACGACGACACTTCATCTTTCGAACAGGATTTGGATACACCTGTGGATGAGAAGGAGCCTATCCCGGATACTCGTGATTTAGGAAGTGAGTCTTTGCTCCAAGTTTCTCTGGTAGCTGCCATTGAATCTGTGCGTTAGCATGGGTACCTGGACTGGGTGTTAAGATTGACTACGCAGCCATTGTTGAGATTCTCATACAACAACTTGATGACCATCCAGATCGTACGTGTTTCTCATTTCGCAGCTTGCAGTTCGCTGAATGATCGTTCAGACGACGAGATCCAGCAGTCGACGGCATTGCTGTGGCTCTCAGAGTTCCTCAAGATCGCCCAAGAAGTAATGGTTCCATTCACACCAAGGCTCATTCTGGCTATTCTCCCCAATTTGGCACATCATGTCCCAATGATTCAGACGGCTGCAAAGAGCACAAACAAGCTGCTGCTGAATGTCATCCGCAACCTTCCTCCACCATCGGAGAGTTCAGGACGCCAAAGCACAGACAAAACTACCGCATCGACCCCGTCGCATATGGCGCCGAGTTCACCGTCCACTGTTCCCCCGACCATTGCGCCTGTTAGGCAAACCACTGGTCCAACTGGTACAGTGGCTAGGGACACACAACCTCCAGAATCTCCTCCGGAGACGAATGTCACCACCTCAGATCGCGCATCGATGACATCACACAGAAGAACAAGTTTGCTCCCAGAACCGAGGACAAATACGATACCCGCTGCATCAGAACAGACACTGCCGCAGCCAAGTCGACCCGCTTCACCGAACTCCGCCGCTAGCATTGCACAAGTTCAGCAAAGCCCAGAAGCCTCTATGTTGCAGGAGAAGGACATCTTTGATTACCAAGCTACCGTTAACGCCTTAACGATCCAGTTCTTGAGTGAACATGAAGAGACGAGAGTCGCTGCGCTGAAGTGGTTGATCATGTTGCACCAGAAGGCTCCGAAGAAAGTAAATCATCAGCCTTCACTCTGGGAGGGTTCTGTGCTGATATTTTGACCAGATTCTTGCGATGGACGACGGAACCTTCCCTGCGCTACTGAAAACGCTCTCAGATTCGTCAGAAGAGGTATTGATTCTTCGGTCAATTCACTACTACCGTTTGTTGAGCTCTTTGAGACGACAGGTTATCAAACACGATCTCCAACTACTCGCACAGATCTCTTCCAGCTCGGAAGAGAGCTACTTCAAGGCTTTTATGATGAACCTGTTGGAACTTTTCAGCACGGACCGAACACTTTTAGAGACTCGGGGCAGTTTGATCATTCGACAACTGTGTCTCAATCTGAATACGGAGCGAATATATCGTACATTTGCAGAAATACTCGAGAAGGAGGAGGTACGAATGTCCATAAATGGCATACCATATCACCCTGTTACTGAAATTACGGACATAGGATTTGGACTTTGCAAGCACAATGGTGCGGAAGCTGAACATGATTCTGATAACATCACCAGAGTTGTCAGATTTCAGGAGAAGGCTGAAGAGCCTTGAGACGAGGGTAAGTGATGTACACTTCTCTTCTCCCGCATACGTCGACGAATGTGATCACAGCAAGATGGGCAAGCATTGTTCACAACGTTGTACCGGACATGGTGCCACAATGCTGTCGCGGTGTTCTCATTATGTCTACTTGCGCAAGCTTATGAGCACGCATCTAATCTTCTCTATATCTTGTAAGTGCTCCTCATTTCCTGACATGAGATCAATACGCTGAGTATTACCAGTGCCGATTTGGAGATCACAGTGCAGCTATTAGTGCAGATCGACAAGCTTGTCCAACTGATAGAATCACCTGTCTTCACCTGTGAGACTCACCTATATCTAGGAAAGGAACTCTTGTCACTGACTGTCACCCTATCAGACCTACGACTGCAGCTACTGGAACCGGAGAAATATCCGCATCTGTTCAAGTGCTTATATGGATTACTCATGCTGTTACCACAAAGCTCAGCATTCGTTTCACTCCGTAATCGGCTAAACGCAGTTAACTCAGCTGGATTCCTACACATCGCACCCAAGTCGTGAGTCACCACGTCCCTGTACCTCCTCATTGTGGACTCACAGTTTTTCCAGGACGTCAGTCATCTCGGCCACACGGTCAAAACTAGGTGGTCGAGACGAGATTAAATGGGCAGAGCTGCTGTCCCACTTCCGGTCGGTCCAGAACAAGCACGAGAAATCACGCAGACCCGCTTCAAGCACGGATGACCTTGAGCCGCCGTTAGACTTCCCCAGTGGTGGGGGTGCTGGTTCATCATCTTCGGCGAACCCTTCTGCCCGACCACCCATGAGACGGAAAGTGACCGGCACTGACAGCAGTAGCCGACTTCCTCCCCGAGCCTTGTCACCGCTGAACCCGAGAGCACGGGGTCAAGGTGGGCTGTCGGCGGCGATGGCGACACAGGCCATACCGATGAGTCCGACTTTTGCGCAGCAGAAGTTGGATAAGGGGGCTGGTAGTGGGGGTATAGGTGGGAAGCGGACACTGAGCCTTGGACGTGGGAAGTGATGTAGGTTGATCTCATGTATTTTATTCCATGTTCTTGGACTCCTCGTACATTGTCCCGGATAGAGCGTATGGAGATACCACTCTAGCGATACCATTAGCATTTACTAGCACTACATAGCAGACAGAAGGTTCCTTGGGAAGAAAAGCAAGAGTGAATACTGAGAACGAAAGGGGGAAGTTGCAAAACCAAAGTAGCGGCACTGTCATTGTCCCTCATGTTGCGGCCACCAAGAGGTTGCGTCGAATGGCGGCGATATCAGCGTCGGTGAGCCCAACGTACTGCTTCAGATACTCCTCAACACCTCCATACTTCTCGCGCAGGAGGTGCAGAAACGCCAGCATAGTCTCTGCCCTGATCGTGTGGTGTATATTATTTCAAAGAGGTAATAGAGTAATGAGCAATTTGAACATACCGAGATGAGAACATGTTCAGCGCTGCTTCACTGTTTGTTGCAAAGATAGGCTCCTTGGACAGTCGGGCCATAACCTTCGCTCGGGCAGGTTCCCGACCTACCCGTGTCAAGGCGTAATCATCCGCTATTGCATCGTCGCTGACACCTGCCAGCTGAGAAACCACGAATTTCGTGGCAGAAGTCAGCACATGGGAGCAAGGCCCAGCCTAACGATGCCTACCGTAAGGATGAGGGCCGCAAGTACGCCCGTGCGGTCCTTGCCAGCTTCATTAGTGGAGGCAGTAGTCAGCAAACGTCGAAGCGGAAGAAAGGGAGTACTGACCTGTACAATGAATGAAGCAGCCCTCGGTTGGTTTGTCCCTTACATGTCGGAAAATGACACCGAATGCTGGGCCAGCATTATCCAATATTTGTGAGTACAGTTTCATGAAAGCCTTTATAAGCGACAGTCAGCAATCGGTAAGATTGCAGAGTAGGAGAACACAGTACCTCAGTCTTTCCACTGGCATAAAGCTCGAATCGCCTGTGGTTCGTACGCCAGGGGAAGCGTGCTTAACCAGAGTGGAGCACTGGGCAAGAGACATTGACGCACTTAGCCATCATCTCCGGGCTATAGTCCTCTATCTTGAATACAGGTGTTCTGACAATCTCAAATCCTTCAAACGCTGGAGGTGCCGTCCCCCATTTCGCAATCTCGGTATCAGATCGCAAATCGAACGCCTTCACAATTCCTAGTTGCCTGAGACGTTCCTTGCCTTTACATAGAACCATAGGTGAGAATGGTCCTCGACGTCAATGATTTCTAGGACATACCTTCTTCTTGTATCGCTGATATCTCAGCGCCACGCAATATAAAATTGGGTTTCGTTATGAAACCAGGATTACTTGTTGGATAGGATCCAAGGTCGCGCACGTTGTCCACTCCGGCAATTGTCACAAAAGGTGGGCGCGACAAGCGATCACGAACGAATTCTGGGTCCAATGGCTCGATGTCCATGTTGTATGAGTGATTGGGATGAGCGCAGGTGGTGGTGCGGGAAAGGAAGGATTGCAGCCATAACACAAGCTCGGACTCGGGATACACTGCAATCAGGTCCGCTCAACACGTGACGGATTGCGGTTTAGGGCAGGCGATGTCGCGTCGCGTGCAAATTACACTCACAGCCAGACGCGTATCTTCCTTTAACACCATCATCCACAATGGACTTGAGCTCGTCCCCCGCATTCCGCGCAACCTCCCTGCCACCGAGCAGCGCACCTGATGAGCCTAGTCAGCCAACAAGAGGCATCTCAACCTCGCGACGGTCCACACCAAGTCGTCGGACTGCCACAAATGCTTTGGATCTTGGGGACGACCCTCAGGATGATGCTACAAACGAGGAATCACAGTCATCTAGGAGGAGGCGGAGGGCAAGAGGTCAGGCTATGGATGTGCCGATAGTGATGGACGCGGTGGGGGAGAGTGTCAGGGAAAGCTTCGAGACCTTTCTGAAGACGTGCGTTCCACCTACTGTTTGATGATCAAGAACGAAGTAACGTATGTTGAATAGGTTTACAGAAGAAGTTGCGCTAGCTCATACCCCTGGCTCGGATGGCGACGTGGAGATTCCGGCCGAAGGCGAACTCATCTACATCGACCAGATCCACACAATGAGAGAGTATGATATCACAACTCTCTACGTTGACTATGGCCATTTATTGGAAAAGGACGATGTGCTTGCCGATGCCATACAAAAGCAGTACTACCGATTTCTTCCCTACATTCGAAGGGCACTTCACAACCTTGTCGCGGAATACGAACCGGCGTACCTGAAGCTCAATCCCTCTGCTGCCGCAACGGACTCCGTGAACCTGCAGTCCCGGGAGTTCAATGTCGCCTTCTATCATCTACCGCTTGTCTCTGGTATTCGAGACCTACGCACGGACAAGATCGGCACGTTGATGAGCATTAGTGGCACGGTGACCCGTACAAGTGAAGTACGACCGGAACTCTTATTCGGCAGCTTTATCTGTGAAGTTTGTGGGGGTCTTGTCAACGAGATTGAGCAGCAATTCAAGTATACAGAGGTTTGTGATTCAACTCCTGCACATGTAGCCTAATCTCACAAGTACGATAGCCCAGTCTTTGTCCTAATCCCACATGCGGTAATCGCATAGCATGGCAACTTCAGATTGATACCTCGAAGTTTACCGATTGGCAGAAGGTCAGAATTCAAGAAAACCCATCAGAAATTCCCACTGGCTCTATGCCTCGGTCACTCGACGTTATTCTTCGCTCGGAGCTTGTCGAGCGAGCCAAAGCCGGGGACAAATGTGTCTTCACTGGGACCTTTATTGTGGTCCCAGATGTTAGCCAACTGGGAATCCCCGGAGGCAATAAGGCTGAGCTCATGCGAGAGTCCGCGCGAGGTCAGGGCAACTCCGGTGCTTCCTCGATTGGCGGCGCTGGTGTCACTGGACTGAAGAGTCTGGGTGTCCGTGATCTCCAATACAAAACCGCATTCCTGGCTTGTATGGTGCATGACGCTGATGGACGGGTGAGTCTCAGTCTTTGATAACATTTGGCTTATTCTGAACCCACTGTGTAGGCAGGCACCAATATCCGTGGTGAAGAAGAGACTGGCGAAGAAGATGGCCTCGCTTTCGCTCGCTCGCTCACCGAACCGGAGTTCGAGGAACTCAGGCAGATGATCGATTCTGACCACATCTATTCGCGCCTTGTAGAGAGCATTGCGCCAACCGTATATGGTCATGACATCGTGAAGAAGGGGCTTCTGCTGCAACTGATGGGCGGGGTCCACAAACAAACCCCAGAGGGCATGCATCTTCGTGGTGATATCAACATTTGTATTGTTGGTGACCCATCTACGTCCAAATCTCAATTTCTCAAGTAAGTGCTTCACGACTCCATTCCTAAAAATACTGACAGCGTATAGGTACATCTGCTCGTTCTTACCACGAGCGGTCTACACCTCTGGAAAGGCATCTTCCGCTGCCGGCTTGACCGCCGCTGTTGTTAAGGACGAGGAAACAGGAGAGTTCACTATCGAAGCTGGTGCCCTCATGCTGGCGGATAACGGTATCTGCGCCATCGACGAGTTCGACAAAATGGACATCTCTGACCAAGTCGCCATTCACGAAGCTATGGAACAGCAGACCATCTCTATTGCCAAAGCTGGAATCCACGCAACTCTGAACGCACGAACATCCATTCTCGCTGCTGCGAACCCAATTGGGGGCCGGTATGACAGGAAAAAGAGTCTGCGTGCAAATGTTGCCATGACGGCTCCTATTATGAGTCGTTTTGACCTATTCTTTGTCGTCTTGGACGAATGCGACGAGAAGACGGACACCAATCTGGCCACTCACATTGTCAACGTCCATCGATTCCAAGACCAAGCTATCAATCCGGAGTTCAGCACTGAGGCTTTGCAGAGATATATCAGATATGCCAGGACCTTCAACCCCAAGGTTTGAATTTCCATCATCCATAACTTGACAATTTATCTCACGGAAAATTACGCACACGCACACAGCTTACTCCAGAAGCATCCGACGTCCTCGTGGAGAAGTACCGTATCCTACGTCAAGACGATGCCACTGGTAATGGTCGCAACTCGTATCGTATCACAGTCCGTCAGTTGGAAAGTATGATTCGTCTCAGCGAGGCTATTGCTCGCGCAAATTGCACTTCTGAAGTAAGTGGTTCATTTTGCGTGGTGGCATTGGAGACTTATCGTCCGTCAGATCACCCCTGCGTTCGTGCGCGAAGCGTATTCGCTCTTGCGACAATCAATCATCCACGTTGAGCAAGACGACATCGACTTTGATGAAGAAGAGCTGGAAGGCGATCGCCCACGGGTGGCCAACAACAGCAATGCCGACATGGACAGCCAAGATGTCGAGATGACGGCCGCCGAGCTTGCCGCTCTGGAGGACACAGAGCAGAGTTACAATGAATCTATGGGAGTTGACGGGGCGTCCTCCAGCGGTGCCGCTCGGACTGCAACCCCCAGAGCTGCTAGTATAGCACCAGACGTTCCACCCGCGGCCCGGAAGAAGAAACACATGGTCATCACGCACGACAAGTACCTGCAACTGCAAAGTCTCATCGTCCTGCATCTGTCTCAGGTGGAGAGGGAGACGGGCAAGGGCATGGACCGAGATGAGCTCATTGATTGGTATCTGGAATTTAAAGAAGCGGAGATCCAAGACGTGGATGAGCTGGAGCATGAAAAGGAGCTCATCACGAAATTGCTGCGGAAACTTGTCAAAGTAAGTGCCCTCTCGCCCCCGGAGAGAACTGCCTGCTGACTGTTGGTCCTCGCAGGACTCGTACCTCATTGAAGTCAAGGGCGACGTTCATGACTCGCTGCCTTCCATGGACGAAAGTAGCGGCCAACCGTCGCTGGATCTCTCAGATCCATCCACCCGTGTGTATTACATGGTTCATCCTTCCGTGGATGTGGAAGCATCATCATCTGCGGTATGAGCGAGTTGGACTCCTGATAGATCGTAATAAATCGTGTAACCCTTGCTTTTTGCTTTCGTTTTTGGCTTTGAACGTGCATGTACCCATATCAATGTGGTTGTAATCCATGTAGAATGGTCAGAAATTATATCCCCTCCGGCCCCCACAGAAGCGATGTCTGGTATGGGATCCTCGTTCAATGTGCACTCGGCCATCGACATTTAGAGGATTTTGAAGCATAGTTGCATAAGGGGCATAGCGCGGATACAGACACATGCGGAGGTATGCAATGAGACTATAGTACATGCAAAACAGCGAGTAATACTTGGAGTAGGGGAATAACGTAGCAATAACAACAAACACAGCGTTCCAGAGCGGGGGATGCAAGTAGGTAGCTTGGTAAAAACGTACACGCGAGGTCCGTCAGACGGGGAATGCCACTGCATCTTGCAAACTCCGAGACCGAGATAATGATCAATCTAAACCACCATGAAAACTGCCCACAAACATACAAACAGAGATAATCCGCCAATCATACACTTGACAGTGTACCTCGCGATCCATGACTGAAGTGAGGGTGGCGTGGATGGGGGTAGGCTGTTCCGACCCAATGTGCCAACAGCGTCCCTCTCGTACATATCTGCCAGCTCTGCCACTGTACCCGCATCCTGTCCCACGACCACTGTCCATGGGTTGCCTCCGGATGTGCCATCTCCGTTCCTGTGACGGGGCTGCTGGATGAGAGCAGTGTACATGCCTTCCGCCCGTGCGGCCCTTGTCAAAGGTGTGATGTCCTGCCGCGGTGTCTTGAACATGCTTGCAAGTGGAACACTTGTGGTAAGCGCCTGCTGAAGGCGACGGATGTATGAAGAGGAGGTGGAAGTCACGGAAGACGCGACGGATTGCGACCGATGGATGCGCACAGTTTGTTGGCGATGATATTGCTCGATGTAGGTGATAGGTTCGCGTTTGACTGGCATCTCGTCTGCGGGCTCTGTCGACACACAAGTCATGGGGCTCTCGGCACGTTCAGGGGGGTGTGAAGACGGCGGTGGCGGGTTGCGTTCGACGTAATTGGGGTTTACATAGTGATAAAAGCCATTGCGAGGAATGATGGGGATAACAACGTTGGTTTCAATCAAGGGAGAGGCGGCCTTCGGTTGGTGGTCGGCGGGCTCGTCGGGATCGGGACACATGGGCTGACCGAAGGGCCTCTTGTGCCCAGCCATGGGGGTATTACATGTGTGGCATATGGGTTTCTTCCGTGGGGGAGACATCGGTGTTTGGGATCGCCAGGGAAATGAATGGAATGCGGTGGTTTACGAGATGGTGCCGTCTGCTGCACAACTTCTGCAGGGACGAGTGTATGAGTACTTGAGATGAGCGGTGAAGGAAGAGGTAGGGAACGAGAGGAGGCAAGGAATGTGCGATTCTCGCGAATCTTGAAGATTAACTGGTGTGGGTCCAACAAAGAGGCATTTCCGGAAACATGTTGCAATGATGGGATTGTACTCACCTGCTCAATCATCCACCTCTACGCGACTGCCACGATGACCTCCTAATGAAAAGCAAGTAAAGGATATTAGTAACAGCATGCAAAGAGGGTATCTGACTTACAGGTTGCGACGACGAGGAGGACAATGAGATTAACAGCAGCAACGACGACGACGACGACGACGAGGAAAGAGTCCGAAAGAACAAAGCGGCCAACTCAATCACCCACCCCAAAAAGGAAACTCATCAACATCGCCACTAATGACACGGTCACGTGCATGATGCGCTCAATAAAAGGAATGAGATTAGATTAATCTTATCGAGTTACCTCTTAACACGCGACCTCCTGAATCCTCGACTTTGACTCAAACTCATCTCTTCCGACCCTTCATCTTTATGTACATAACACTAACCTCAGTTGGCTCATTCTGTGGCCCTATCAGATGTTATGCACCGCTATAAAACCAGAAAATTTGCGGAGGGTGGTGTGCACGTCTCGTCTCTCCCTCCCCCCTAGATCAGGACCGCCAATTTGCTTCAGATTCTCGGCAGTACTCTTGATCTCAAACGGCGACGATGACGGTCGATGAGAACGTCCCACTTCTCAGGCCGGTTGATCCTCATGAGGCCATATATGCACGGTTCACTCGCTCCCAAAAGACGAGGATCGTCGCATTGGTCTCGTTTGCAGGTCTCCTACCACGTCAGTCATTTCTCTAAAACGCTACCCCTACCTCCTGACCTGTAATACATTCCTCAGTGTTTGTGTCGGGGTCATTCTTGCCCTCCATCCCACAGATTGTGAAAGACCTCGACAGTACAGCCCAAGTAATCAGGTCAGTCAATACACGGTACTAAATTTGCCTTGCTGATCTCGAATTGGGACGCGTTCAGTCTGGCGGTAAGTCTCTCCGTGTTGACCAACGCTACCGGATGTCTCCTGTGGGCTTCCTACTCGTCGTTTTGTAAGTGAGCTGCTTGAGTTCCATTCTTTTTCTGATCACTGCTTAGAAGATGGCCGCAAACCTATATACATTGCATCTCTGATCTGCCAATGCTTAGGCTCATTGGGTGTTGCGTCCTCGAGATCCGTACCCGAACTCCTGGTATTTAGAGTTGTACAAGCATTAGGTGCATCCAGTGGGTGGTCGATCGGCGTCGCCGTCATTGGTGACATATACAAGGTCGAGGAGCGAGGGACAGCTTCTGGCATTTTCTTTGGTGTAAGTCACATTTTCTATCTGAAAATAGGCAAACCTGTACACTGATCCAACGAAGGCTGTCTGTCTCGGTCCAGCATTGGCCCCGCTCGTCGGAGGTTTTGCTGCAGAATATTACTCCTGGCGTATTATGCAGCTAGGGTTGCTTGCATGCGGGATCCTCATGCTCGCGATCGTACTGACATACCTACCCGAGACAATGCATCCCGGAGCTCGCGGCGTGGACAAGCTCGAAGATAAGGACAAAACAAAGCTCGTTCTTCTCAATCCATTCAGAAGCCTGAATGTTCTTCGTAGCCCCAATATCCTCCTTGTGGTATGTAACTTTCATTTTTTGAAAATCAGGGCGGGTACGTTGACACACGGATCTTTTAGTGTTTGGGGGGAGGTCTCGCTCTCATGACAAATTTTGGTGAGTTGTGGTCATCGAACTACCTTTCGACCCGTTAACCCAGCGCCCCACAGCCTTGCTGGTTCCCATCGCGTACACAATGGTATGAGCGAGAAACCCGATAATATACTGTCACCCGGTGTAACAGTTTGACATAGGGGAAACGTTACCACATTGATAACGCTGCCATTCTCGGATCGCTCTTCATCCCTTCGGGTGTGGGTAACATCTGTATGTGTCTCAGCAGGCCCCTTCTTTATCCGTTCTTACTGATGGCAGGTTTGACGATCACACAGTGGGTGCTTCTTTCGCGGGCAGGCTCTCAGATATCGCCCTCATCCGAGGCCGCGCGAGTCGAGGCGGCATCTTGCTACCAGAAGACCGTCTTAAAGTCGCGCGTTTAGGGGCGTGTTTAATGGTCCCGATGTCAATGTTGGGTGCAGGTTTATTCACGACGTTTGTCGACGGGAACCTCGGCATTGCGTTGAATCTCTGCTGTCTGTTCATAAATGGACTCGGTGTAAGTCGCAAAATGGGAGTTTTTACTGCTTACTGATAGAAGTGCAGGTGGACTTTGTTTTGAGCCCTGCGGCCGCATACAATATTGACATCCTGCATTCGCGGAGCGCTGAGGTCGCTGCAGCAACCATGTACGTCCAGCACCTCCCGCCACTCTGTTTTCGCCCACTCGGAACTCATTTCCTGTGCAGGGCAATGCGAGGACTCATGATTGCCTCATGCACATCCATTATCCTTCCGCTGATCAACACTCAAGGCCTGTTAATTTCGTACATCATCATGGCCCTGTGCTGTTGGATAGGCTCAATGTGAGTAATAATTCCGCATAGATTGGCTATTCCGTCCGCCGTCTGATACACGTATTTTCATACTCATAGCGGTCTATGTGTTGTTGTCCGACACGGAGACAGGTTGAGGGCTTGGAACGACATTGGGTTCTCGACGGCACAGGTTTACTGACCGGCGAGACGCCGCCATCGGAAGAAACTTTTATGACTGTCACGAAGGTATGCCACCTCTGGGGCTTTCCCTAGGCTTAAAACGTACATAATGATTGTACACACGTAGACAACTGAATTGAGTCGTTGCCCAAAGAGGTTACGCCCTGGGTGTTGAGACGCGTGACATAACGCGTTCGTGACATGCACATGATTGCGCATGACTCCAAACTTAAATAATAAACCACGTCTTCACCCAGCCCCCTGGCATCGCATTATTCTCCAATGTTTCGCGCGTTGCTATTTGAGACAAGACAAAGCGAAGTATTGCAGTTGCAAATTGCCGAGCACATCGCGTTTTAGCCGAGTTTCCCGAAAGAGCGGTTCCCGACGCGCTGAACTCGCCATGACACCTCGCGAATAATAACCTACCACCTCACCAACGTATCGCAGAAGCTGGAAGGATGTCAAGTGAGTGGCTAAGACAGCGGACACGCGCAACGATCTAAAGAACCTTCAGACTCGGAGCAAAGTGGAGATTCGATGATGATTATCGACGGTTACAGTAGCAGTACGGCTTCAAGCTCGTCATCGAAGGAGGGTGCTTGGGATTTGTCAGAAATCATGGTATGTATCGAGCGTGCCTTTGGTTTCTATACTTGATCCCTTCACTTGACTTAGCGTGGACTAGAAGACTCCTTCGCTGAACTGGGCGGATGGGACTATGAGCGACCGATTGCCTTCAGCGAGTCGTACGCTGACGTCCCAAACCCGGCGCTGAATGCGAAGGATGTTGGCATTCTCGGCCTTCCACTTGGAAAGCAAGGTGCTGAATCTATCAAAGGGATTGCACGACGGAGGATGCCAGATTCGGATGTCTGGGAGTTGGATTCGAATGAGGTGGGTCTTTACTGCCGAAATATTCTGAATTGCAACTGAACAAGTCGACAGTTCACGCTGGACAACGTTACTTCGTGGAATGTATTTCTTGAGAAGGCAGTAGCGGCAGTATACAGAGCCTTACATGTTGGCAAGCATGGAGGCTCTGGAAGCCCTCGTTGCCATCTGAGGAAGCTTTTCTTGATCGGACCTGGCTCATGGTTAGTTGCATCCCCTATCTTCACCAAGTAAGAACCTGCCTCATCCGCTCGCTTACAGTATGTCGCCTGATCTAATGTACGTGGATTAACTGCGACTTCCTCTTTGATGAGATGTTGACGGGATCCATCTAGACCACCTATTGCTGGCGACGTGTTCGCAATAATGACAGTCATACTTCCCTCACCTTTCACCGGAGGTGATATTCACTTTCCGCAAGCCAAAAAATCAGTGGTCTTTAGCCACAGCTCTACAAGCCTCCTGCAAACCGCGGTCGTGGCTTCGTACAGTGACGTTAAGTACGACATGAAGGCCATATCGGGCGGTCACTGTTTGGCTTTGAGTTATACTCTGCACGACACCGTCATACCTATGCAGACAATTTCGTTACAGGAATCTGTGTTTCTGGATAATATACGTCCTACTTTGGAGGCCTGGGCGGCGATGACAATGGCAGGGGAGCGGGGACTACCAGAAAAGGTGATCTGTCGTCTCGACCACAGGTGCGCCGACGTCACTGCCGGCCTTGATGTGCTGGGTGCTGGTGCTCCGGTCATCAGATCCCTCGAGTCTATGGCCAACGGGCTTGGATTCCACGTTGGTCTCGCCACGATCGAAGCTCGACTCACAGGGTACGCATTCAAGGATTGGGCTGACTCTCATGACGGGGTTGATGCACAAGACGGCGAGGATTGGCAGAAGGTGCTGGAACGTCATGCTGAAGTTCAAGATTTCGTTAGTCTGGATGGAAAGCTCATCGCCGACATACTCAAATATGGAGACGGAGAGACTATTCCTCCAGACCTGACAGAGGCGCTTGAAGTGCAAAATCATGACGACGAAGACTGGATGAAGCATCACGCCTATGTAAGTGGATTTACCTTGGTGCAAAGGGCAGGATATCACTGATATGACCCGCCCTCTTCCAGTCATTAGCTACGAGTGTATACCGATGTGAGTACTAACATCAATATAATAATCAGCCAAAGCACTTCTGATTATGATTGCCCTATAGGGTATCGCTGCACTGCCGTTGTCATTTGGCCTTCAAGAAGTGACTTCGCAATCAGAAATGGAGGCGGAAACCTTGTCCCCACATGTGAACGTATCTTGACGTTCACGCTTGAAACACCGCAGGATGAAAACCGACATGTCGTAGAATTCGTTCTGGCCCGTTCCTGCGAGAACCCCGCTTTGGTCATGCAAGCTGTTTGTCATGTATCGGTGCTATGGAAAGATGCTCCCCTCTGGGTTCGAGCTGTCGAGGCATATTGCAGAGAGAGAAAAGAACTTGATGTCAACTTCGAGAAGATCGGGGAGGCGGCAGCGACGCTAGGATTTTTCAGAGTTCAAGCAGGGTGATGTCTTGAAGATTCGTAAATTTGCGGTACTTCTAATGATGTTTGACAGACTTGAAGCTTTACTGTCACAAGAGTGCCGCGAAACCCACCGGCTGGGACTAATCTGCGCGATTGAACGGTGGATGTCCTCACCAAACTCATCTGAGGATTGCGATTCTACGGCTGGACCCTGGATCACTTCGAATGTGGAGGAGAATCTGCGCTTACTCGTGGCGGACAAAGCCAGAAGCACCACCAAGGCTATTGTCAATACTATTCAAGACCTTCTCCATCAGGAAGCATACAATACTATCCATGACTATGCCAGTCTTTCATTTGTTGAGAAGGATGAAGAAGGCCTCCGGGAAATTTGTGTTCTCCTAGGACCACTTTTACACGGGGACATCGCATTCGAGATACTTAGTCCCATTGTTCAGAACCTCCTTATCGTCTGGACTGATGGAAGGCCTAACAATCCCCCGACACCTGCCAACCCCAATGGTAAAGGCCAATGCATCGACGTTTCACGCTGGGACTGCACTTGCTGTTCGTGTAACACAACTCGCAGTATCCTACCTACAAGCAGACCCAAAAGTGGCGGCAAAACCACGATAAGGGGCCTGGATAAGTCGCAGCGCGACCATCTTGACCACATGATCTCGACACATCTGCCAGGAGGACAACTCCGCGTGACTTGGAAAACTCGGCAAGCAGGTGTTTTTAATGCTCAGGTGAGTTTTCAGTTGCAATCAGCCTAAACACTCTCTGATGATTACAAGTAGATTGTCCACAAGTCGATGGCCATTTACAAACTGAGGAATCGAAAGCTCGAAGCAAGCCGAAAGGCCCAAGGGGAGATGATGCTGAGCGCCATTGGCCCGGATGACGACAGGCTACGTCGCGTCCTTGGGCCACATTTTACACGCATACTTGGTGCCATCAGAGGCGCCGCAGCGCAAAATATAGCGCAAGTCTCGGGGACATCCAGCACATCGACAGTACGATCGCGGGACGATCACGACGATTTGCCTGCGTCGAAGAGACGAAAAGTCTTGCACGCCGACGACAACGATTTTGAGGATGGCGAGATTCTTGGATGAAGCTGTGGTGGAACGATCGAAGGACACTTCGTGTTGTCGATCTGCATACTGGTTACATCTGCTTTACTGGTTATTGGAAGCACAGTATTATCTTCGTACGCTATAGCTGCTCGGTGCTTCATCATTCAAGTTGCAGCTTTCCTTACCGTGACACTGTGTGCCACGCGTAATGTAACGCGTTTGTGACGATTTCCGAACACGCGCGACAGCCTGACTTCAGTGGTCGTTGTCTTGTTCCATTTTATGGAGCACATTCGTTCTGACAGTGTGTCACCCTCAGGTTTCTTAATCTAAGTATCTAGCAAAGTGCCGGAACAGCACGTCTGAATCGTGCAATTTGCCCAACAGTGGCCACCACTAGTATAAGTGCAGCAACAGCCGAATCCGAGTCAAAATTGCCAGTGGCAGGTCCCGATGTGGCCGACGCGGACTTGGCAACTTCAATCCTCTCGCTGGAGTGCGACATCACTTCGAGGATACTCACAACGGGGATGGCGCTATCGTCGTACTTTACAGCCTGATACATGCATTCTGGTATGTCCTACATCGAGATTCGAGCCATTCAAGCGACTCGCCACAACCAATAACAGAACTTGAATTACAGGGTCGTCTTGAATCATGTTTCTATGGGATCACACATTGGGACTTCGTGAAGCCATCTCCCAAAGGACCTAAGTTCTTAGAGACTCTTCGTTCCATTCTACAGACGTGGGCCACTGCGGAAGTTGGAGGCCCAGGAGTTCCGCAGAAGGTGATCTGTCGTCTCAACCACAGATGTGCTGACGTTAGTGCTAGTCTCAGTGCGATGGGTCCTGGTGGTGCGAAACTGGTCCAATCTATCTAGGCCATTGCAAACGAATTCGGGCTCCGTGTCGGTCTTGCCACTATCAAAGTTAAACTTACAGGATTTGCCCTTGAAAACTGGTGAAAATCTCATGGCGGTCTTAAACCCGAAGATGGAGAGGCCTGGGATGAAGTTGAGGAAATCAATGTCAAGATCATGCGTTTTGTTGAGCTCGATGGAACTTACATTGCCGATGACTTCGAATTTCAGGAGGGAGGGGAGAACGTACCGGAGGATCTGGCAGAGGAGCTCCAAGAGGAGAAGTATGACGCGCAAGAGTGACTTAATTATGACAACTATGTAGGTCAATCAGTGATTTGCTTTGAGCTCTTCTTACTCACCTTGTTCAACACCTTAGGATTCAAGTTCCGGTGTCCATCAGTGTAGGCATCCGCACAAAAACAGTCCGTATCAATAGCTGATCATCGCATCTAGGGTATCGTCGTACTAGTACCGGAGTTATCCTGTGGCCGTCCAGTAGTACTTTCGCCATTCGTCACAACAACAAGGATATTCCATCGCTGTGCGAGACCATCTTGACATGGTCGGCGGAAACACCGCGGGAGGACGGCAAACCTATTGTGGACTTCTTGTTCTATCGCTGCAGCGAAGACCCTGGCCGCATTTTGCAGGCTATCTGGCATGCGTCCGTTGTGTGGAACGATGCTTCTCTTTGAGTTCAAGCCGTGACGAAGTCTGGCAAACAGGTTGATATCAAGACCTCGTTCGATGTCCAGAAGATCACAGAGGTGCTCGTGAAGTTCGGCTTTGGGTCAATTCGGTCAGCGTAAGTCAGTCCTCTACTAATTCTGCTGCTGGTCGTGTTTATGTTGCGTTGCAGACTTGATGTCATCATTGACCATTCGCAAGACAAGAGTATATAATCTGGGCTTATTCGCGCGGTCGAGCAATACCTGACGTCCCCGACTTCGTCGCCTCAACTTGAAGATTGCGGCCCTGTTGCTGATCATTGGATCGCTTCTAATACGAAGGCCGTTTTGGAATTGTACACGGACAATATGAGTGTACACGGGAGGGTAGTACTTGGATCTATCCAAGAGCTACTTCACCTTCAAGCGTACAAGCTCTTACCCGACCTTGTGACCTAATTATGGCAAAGACTGGTGACCCGCGGTTTTCGAAACGGCTATCGACCCGTTGATTCCACTGCTCAAGAACGACACCTTCGTCGCATTGCTCAGCCCTGTTAACCAGAACATGCTCGTCCTTCTGGTCAATGATAACCTCATCAACTAGCCGACTGCAACGAATCTCGACAGCGGGGTGCAATGTGTCAACCTTCTTTCCTGGAACTGCACTTGCTCGCCATGCAAGACAGTTCACAACAGCTTGCCAGGCAGGAAACCAGCGAGTAAAGCAAATGTTAACGTGCGCAATCTGTCTGAGACTCAGAAAGACCATCTTATGGGCCTCATAGCGACGCATGTGCCCAGTGGAGTATTCCGTGTCGATTGCGGATCGGGGGGTTTTTCCAAAGGCATCTTCGGTGGTCTATCATGTAAAGGTACGCTATCGCATTTCGGTCTGCGTATAAACCTCATTGATTCGGTTGTTAGGTTCAACTCCTTTCGCCAGCAGTGTTCATACTCAATACCAAGAAGTCCAAGGCCAGCCATGCCAGAGGCGAAAAACTACAAGGATATCTGAGTCCCAATGACGAAGGCCTTCCCCGTAGTCTTGGACTCCAGTACACTCGCATCACTTAAGCTATTAGAGGACGTCCCGCCACAGCGCCACATGCAACACGAACGCGTGCTGGTGGTGTGGCCAACGGATCTACCGTTAGAGCTGCGGAGAATCATGGCGAGCAGCGGCCGATGAAGAGACAGAAGGTCTGACATCCTCCGGGACGGTGATCTTCATGCATTTCACTTTCTTTTCTCTCGTGTTCGTGATGAGTTTGAACCCCCACGTTAACTTTCATATATCTTTATTGTACATGCTTTTCACCATTTCTGCGCCTTTAGTCGCTCTTGGTCACTTTCTCCCTTTAATCCTGATACCGCGCACTTCATTCACTCACCATAATTTCTCCCACCGTCTGTTATCGTCATGCTGTGTCGTACTCTCTTTAGACCCTGGCCAATTGCTATCTTGTGCACGTGCTTGTTATGTTGCTCGTCCGCTAGTAGACTGGAATGAAAGTGCGACAATAGTGATGTCAGTCTATGATTGCGACATGAGTGTTACGGTAATGATAGGGTATACAAATACTTGCGAAACAAGGAGGTGCGACAAAGGGGAGTACGACAATCATCGAGGGGTCTGATACGGGGGGTGTCCATGCGAGTCTACGAGTGTGAAAGAGCGTGATGGCAATAAATATGGTGGTGTGGAGGGGAAGGGGAAGGAAGATGGCGTATAGGCATACCGCCGACTATCTACAAAGTCAGGGATCGAAACATAAGTATCTTGCAATGAATATGAACGATGACGAGAGGAGAGGGATATCCGACAAGAAAGTCCAAAGCAAGAAGTTGCATAGCGAGTGTTCCAGGAGTAAAAAGTCCCGAGATCTATGAAGGGAAAGGTTGTCGAATCTCAGTCTAGGCAACCGCAGACATGGGTGTCGCATTATCCTGCTTGTTATGCCCAATCCGATCCCAAGGCATTTCCTTTTGCTTGGTGGCAGCTCGAGCAAGGGCGGCTTTCCGGATGAACCAAGTGGCGGCAGCAACGAGGGCGACACCTACAATCACGGCAATCGCGATGCCAGCTTTGGCGCTACCAGAAAGCCCGGAGTCCCCAGAGGATGGTTCTTGTCCTCCGACTGGCTGTCCTGGATTTCCTCCGAAAGGCCAGTAGTCGCCGCCATCTGGTGGAAGAATACACGTCAAACCGTCGGCGTCGGAGATGTTCTGGAAGTCGAACTGCGTGGTGGATTGCTGAACATTATTGAGCTCGATGACGAACGGAGCAGGGTTCGGAGTAGCGTCACTTGAACTACAGTTTGGACCGCGAGCCCCGATGAAGGAGGTGTTGCCTATCAGAACATTGTCGGTAACGGTGAAGTTCTTCGCCGAGGACATAGCGATGCCGTAGCCAAACGCGCCGGATAACTTATTGTTCACCACCGCTCCGTTTATGCTAACGTTCTGGCCGTAACGATCTCCAAACCAGGTTCGTGGTCCGATGGCAATGCCAATCCTTTGACAGAACTGAGCAAGCTATTCAAAAACACAGTTTCCTTTGACACTTACTTGATAATGACATCTTCCGCGTTCTCACCTTTCTGCTCGTTGGGCAGTGGGTGATCTGTAGAAAAGCCACCGTAGATCGTGTTATCCCGGACAATCGTATTTGTGTAATTCCCCTGCCATGGGTCATAATCGACGAGGTTGATGCCACCAAGGAGGGTATTCTGCACGACTATCAGACAGTAACAATCAAAGAAGACAGAGTGACATACAGTTTCCACGTAGATCGTGTTGTTCTCTACCAATGTCCCTGGGGCACCAAACAGCACAATTCCACCGTCCTGTGAACGCGTTTCAGGACGGACCGAAAAGCCACGGACGACAAACCAATCTCACCGTTGGGTTTCCAATAGTATTATTGCGAATGAGGCTATTCTGGCAGCTCATGCTGATCCCATCCGCCCATTCCTGGAAAGTGTCGGACCCACACGGACCGATATCATTGTTCTGCACTGTAACATTATTGCAGCTGAAAGCCCCTTCGGCAATATGCAAGCACGACCAACTCCTCGGATCGTACGAACGAACATACTCGATAAGCTGGTCGGAATTGGACCCTCCCATCTCAATGTTCGCCCCGCCGTTCGTGGGTGACGCACCGAGCCGAGTGCCGTTGATCTGCCAATGGAAACGCTCAGTTAGCAAAAACAGGGACACTAAGCGTAAACTTTGAATGACAAGAATCCCACCTGGATATGACGAAGTCTCACACCGGAGCAGCTCGGACACGTGCCGTCAACGGCCACGGTGTGCCCTTGACCGTTGTCAACAGGGCCGTTGACGACGAGAGTAGCCCGTTCATCGCCAAACGGTTCTCCGACAGTCCTGATCTCCTGGTTCGGGGCGGCGAAGAGGAGGGGTGCGAGAAGCAAGTATTGTTGACTGGGACAGAGGGGGAGAACATAACCTGGTCCTGAAGAGTTGAGAAGCGTGTTGAGGCGGTCGGTGACCGTGTTTGCGGGATCTGCAGGTTCGCAGTCAGCCCTGGTGTGCAGCTCTGACCTGGAGATCAAGAGACAGTTCATTTAATCGCGTCCTGGTGCAAGAGAGAATATCACAACTCACCTATCGAACAGTCCACGCCTCTCCCTGATAAACCTCCTATGCATGCTCAAAATCTCCCAAGCAACGAAATGTAGAGGTCCTAATTCCGGAAATCGCGGAACAGTGGCCGTGGTCGTGAGGCGTTCGCTTCAACGAACTTGAAGAGAAGAAGAGATGGAGGGAGTGACGGGGAAAGGAGGAAGATTGCGGAGAACCTGGCTGTCAAAGCTGATATACGGACAGGAGCAGACCAGACGCACTGCGACCTGGCGGTGGCGGCGGTTGGAAAGAGGATTTTGTGGCTGGCCGGTCAGCGATAAAACGGCCTCGCTTAGGCCGAACCTCCAATCCGCAGCGTTAGGCAGTCGTCAGGCCTGATAAGTCCTTTCCGGCCGAAACTTGGCGGGCAGTTAGGGTCCTGCACGCTGTCAACGTCAGCTTGGATGAAAACAACATGTCGAAACCAAGAATCTTGGAATAAAGGCAGCTCTTGGTGGGCGTTGATGGAGATCATTTTGGCGCCGAGTCAATCAATTCTGTTTCCAACGACGAACGTTGAACGTTGACCGCGAGGTAAGTAGCCCATAGATTCGATAATGTACAATACAACTATCGTTCACAAGAGTACAGGAAGAAAAGGAAAACGAAGAAAAACAATTTAGTCTTCAACCGCCAAGACAGGATCCAAATGTGGATGGAGAACGGCATGTCTATACCTGAGGTTCACCGTTATCCAGCCGCCTCTGCCAAAAGTCGCAGTCTCAACCCGGGATGCCACATGAAGAGAAAAATAGAGTGAAAGGTTGAAAAGTAGATTATAAGACCCAAGGTCGACAGTTGATGCTGGAAAAGGAGGATGTTTCAAGGGCAAATGCGCAGGAGAGGAATGAGAGCAGTCACGTCGTATCTGTATCTGGTCTTGTCTTGTTTCTTAAAGGGGGTTCTCTTGGTGGGCGGCGTGGTAATCCTGACTTGGTCATTGTATCGTAGCTGAAGGTCATGAAGCACCGGCACTTGTAGCGACAGCCACGTTTTCGCCGAATGGAAGGTGCGGGGACTTGATTTGAGAGGGGTCTTTGACATTCGATGTGTACAGTCCTGCGTTCGGCGGTGGGACCTCCACAGTGGTGTTGCCCGTAACACCAGATGGCATTGGAGAAGTACCGTTTCGTGCGGTTTTGAGCGGCGGCGAAGTGGCGTCGGCGGCGGTATTTGAAGCACTGCAAGTGGTGAACACAAGAGGATTAATCGAGCTCGCGGAGTAGGAGTTAAAGTTAAACACCAACCGTCGTTTCTTGTTGGGAACATCGGGCGATGTGTTGGTAGATTTGGAGCCCTTGTCGCGAGATTAGAGAATCATCGCAGAGGAATTCTTGGTCACAATTACATGGCTACTCACCTTGCCGGTCTTCGGCCTTTTCTGCGCACTCCGTGGTTGCCTTTCACCTTCATCGAATACATAGTCCGGTAGCGATGCGCTTGATTGACAGCAAAGAACTCAGCTTGTGATTCATATCCAGGACAACGAGGGGAAGACAGATACCTCTTTATATGTCGAACGACTATACCCATACCACTCTCGTCGTACTTCTCCCACATCCTGACAAGCTTGGTGAATTCAGTGGTAGGATATGAAATGTCGAGCTTGCGGGGTCCAGTTGCGCCAGCTTTGAAACGTTGACCGGGTCACATGGTAAGTTTATAGCTGCTAAACTGATCGACTCGGGTCGTGACGATTAGGGGACGCACGTTGTTTGGGTTCGATGGCCAGACCGATGTAGAATGTCGTCGAATATACAACCTTGCTACCCTCTTTTCCTTCGATGTCCTCTTTCTTCCTCTTGGCGATAGTTTCTGAGATATCACCTTCGGCAACCTGATGCACTTCCTCTTCTCCGATACAGTACGACACTTGATCGAAGCCTTTGATAAAGGGGTGAGCCAGCTGTACAGAGTCGACGTACTCCAACTTCATAACCAATTGTCGTATTCGAGACTCCACGGTGCCAGCCCTATGTTTAATTCAGCGTGTCAAGTCACGTCGTGGAGACGAAACTGCCCTTGCCATTTAATCTGGAGCTCCGGACTACCCGTTGACGCAATGACCCGTAGATAATAGCGATACTTGTGGAAGAAGTTGTGCTTTGCAAACAGGTCAGACCAATTTGCGGTGCCCATGATTACCTTTTCCACAATCTCGGAACCTGGTGATGGGAATGGGTTAGCGTCAGACGGAGAAGAAGACATGTACATGTACATACCTTTCTTGAACTCTTCCGTCATGATCATTTGCGTTGACTGTGTAACATTGTGAGTTGCACACATTGATGGATACGCTGGAGTAATGATAGGCATTCGGTGTGCACGATCGGCCGGGTAGAGCTAAGACAAGAAAGAGGTGAGATACACGCGATTCACTATAGTTCTTCCTTCGACTTGCCTTGGGATTCCACACCCGAACATGCAGAGGCCCATCCTCAATTTGTTTGAGTAGGACGGGCTGCGGCCATTTCCTGCAATGAGATAAGACAACTAACTTGAGCACCGTTGTCTGGTTCAACCTACCACTGGTACATGATAATGAAGAACCGGCTGACAATTGCACCGGCGATGGCATTGGGATATAACTGGCATATTCGGGCGACAAGCATAGCCCATGCGACACCACCCAAGAAACCGTTGACGTTAGAATAGATAGCGCGCCCTAGCAAAATGATGGTCAGTAAAGACTTAATGATTGTTGATCCCTCATACTTTGTGCCCATAGCTTGATACATCGTAAAGCCTCGCGGAAGACTCCGACATTTGGCACCAACCGCAGCATCTCGTCTGTCACTCTTGAACCTAGTGATTCACGTCAGGGTCTGTCATGGACTTCATGGCGAAGGTCCTCTTACCGTTCAAACTCCGGACACATCGTTCGTCCAAGTTTCTCAAGAGATCATCGTCTTGTAATGACAAGTCGTCTGGTATTGATGACAATGCCAAACGAGCCATGAGAAGATCAATAGGGATGCCTGATATTTTAGTCTTAATGACTGGGACATATGCGTCTGGGACGCCCTGAATATACGGTCGAAGTTGGCGCATTTCTACGTGGACATGGCAGTGAACACTCACGGAAGCTTCTGTTACACCGTCGGTTTCCCGCAACATATTTTCGAATACATCGAAGAAATCCTCTCTTGAGACATGTTTAGGAACAACACAGAGCGTATCAATGTCGGAGCCAGGACCGTGCACACCCAGTCGATAGGATCCGAACGTGAAAATCTTGCCACCTGCCGCTTCTGCTGCTGCTTCCGAGAGCCCTCGTGACAGAGAGACAGTCCGAACGAACTTCTTGACGAGGGCTGCCACACGACCGAGAACAATCTCTCTGTAATTTTATACGATGTTAGTAAACCGAAGTGATAGCAATGAACTGCGACTGTGCGGGGGGCGAAGCGAGAGGGAAGAGGGAACACGAAAGTCTGATTATGCCAACAGAATGCATAGTCTAGGCTGAATAATCATCACTCCCTAAACTTTCGACGACGGCAGTGCCGAGCCGGAGGTGCTCTAGCTGACCACGTCAAGAAAGCAGAAGAGCCCCTGCCTGTGGGGTCGAAACAAGGGCACGAAAGTGGAATGCTGGTGGTTCCTAGGTGGACGGTGTAACACTCTCATGCCATGGATATGTAACACCAGGGACGACTTGCAAGACCTCATAATTCACCCCCGCATCAATGGTAGAAATGCAGAACCGTAAAACAACACCTTCGATGAGTAGAGACATAAAATAATGTCCCCACATCGCGAAGACGGCCCCATGAAAACGAAAGGCAAGACTGACCTCATCTTTGCTTCGTCTTCTGTTTCAAAAGTGCCTTGCCTCCGTAGCTCTTCAATGAGAGTTACAGTAACCTCCTTCTCCCTCTCGTTCGATTCCGCGATTGAAACTGGCTGGGTCACGCCCAAGTAGCTACAGAATGGTTCAGCAATGCCAAGGATTGCGTTGTAATCGCCACTCACCTGTTCCCATTTTCCATCTCAATACAACGTAACGATTTGCGGTTGAACAATGTGAAGTGTAGAATGCGAATATGTGATGGTGGTCGTTGCGGTTATGGTAGTTGAGGAAGAGGAGGTTTTGAGACAAACAATTGGTGCTGTCCTTGTCCAGGCGTTCACCAGCGTCCACCTCAACGGTTCGGCAAACTCCGCCTCAGCCGCCTGCTTCATCCCTTGACTGGCTTGTACTGGACACCAACCTTCCCCCTTATGCTTGCTCGGACGAGACATTGTCTCCGTCTTTCAAAAGTTCCGAACTATAGACACGCCCACACGGCGAGAACAGTCGGAGAGGACGCGAGATGGCCAGGATGGCGCGTCGTTGTTGGGATTGAAGTGCATGCCCAAATCAAGTCGCGAGAGAAGTTGTTTTCCAGTCAGTCCCTCTGCTGTATGTTACCTATGGTCCGAATCATATATTTGCTTGATTGAAGATACGTGGACATCCGATCTCGCCCAAGTGTCCAATATGCACGTTTCCCCCTATGACGCTGCATTTCCTGGCACACTACCTGTAAATGTCACTCGCTTTTGGGGGACGAACTGAAGGTTGACTTTGAGATCTACTAGCAACTGAACCCCCGATGTGTAGAGCTTGGTGTCAGAACAGCCATTGCGCTGAATGCCAACGTACACCACCGCTCAGCGTTTGACAGGAAGCATTATTTCTACGCAGACCTACCCTCTGGCTACCAAATCACTCAACATTACGGTATGCGACATTCTCCGGTCACTTGGTGTCACTCTGTCTGAAAGAACCCCCTTTATAGCACCATTTGCGACTGGTGGGTTGCTGGAGCTTCCTAACGCGGGGAAAGCAGTACGGATACATCAGATACAACTGGAGCAGGTGAGTCACATTCGACGTTCGTCGGGTGCACTGCTGAAGGACTCAATCAGGACACAGGGAAATCTACGTTTGATGCACGCAGGCGATTGTCCTCCATTGATCTCAATAGAGCAGGAACTGGGCTGATGGAGATCGTATCTGAGCCTGACATGGAGTAAGCCTCTATCCTATTCACTGCAGTGCTTATCTCTGAGCTGAGCGCAGGTCACCAGAGGAAGCAGGAGAGTATGTTAGAGCACTTCAAGCGCTACTGCGTTCCGTCGGGTCCAGTAACGGGAATATGGAACAGGTACGGAGGACGTATCGCAGCGTTGCAACGTTACTCTGACCTGAATCCAGGGTTCTCTTCGATGCGATGTAAACGTCTCTGTTAATAAGCCAGGCGAACCCTTGGGGACTCGCTGTGAAATCAAGAATATCAACAGTGTAAAGTTCATGATGACCGCCATTGGTGAGTGACCCTTGAAACTTGTGACCAATCTGTTTAATCGATAACGCTGTACCTAGCCAGTGAGGTATTCCGTCACATAGAGTTGCTGGATCAAGGACAACCTGTAGCTCAAGAAACGCGAGGCTTCGACGAACAGAAAGCGGAAACCTATGCACTGCGAAGCAAAGAGGATGCTCCAGATTACAGGTACATGCCTGACCCCAACATTCCGCCGCTGTTCATTGATGGGGTCAGAGTCCAAATCCCTTCAATTAAGATCGGTATTCTAACACGCCTTTCCAGACGTACATTACCAATATCCGTAATCATATGCCAGAATTGCCATCCGCAACTAAAGCAAGGCTTATGGCGATGGGCCTGACAGCGCGCGATGCAGATGTTCTGATGACAGTCGACATTGGCCGGGAAGTCGGGTATGATGGCGCGCTGGGTCAAGGCGCAGTATCATACTTCGATCAACTTGCTCACGGACGAGACACAAAGGTGGCGGTCAACTGGTATGCTCGGACTTGATAAGTCATACCCTGACTTGTCTCCTGACTCCCTCCTTCATAGGATCATACATGAGCTTCTTGGACAGTTGGCGCTGCGACATGAGACTTTCAAGGACAATACCATGTCCGTCATTCAGATGGGCGAACTTGTTGATTTAGTTCAATCGAAGAAGATAACTGGTGAGTGCTACTCGCATCTTATCGCTCAGTGTACTGAAACCTCTTCTGGGACAACAGGCACATCCGGAAAGACGATCCTCCGACACATATTGACGCATCGGTCGTCAGAGATGCCGTCCACTATCGCGGCGAAGCTTCAGCTTCTTGTATCCCCCGACACGGATGGCACTGCGCTCGAAGCGTGGTGCACGGAGGCGATAGAAGCCATGCCTCGAGAGTCTGAGGCTGTTCGGAAGGGCAATGTGAATGTGCTCAACAAGCTACTCGGTCACGTCATGAGGACCAGCAGAGGCAGAGCCGATGCCCAGACTGCAAAAGCTACTCTACAGCGGTTATTATCGTGAATTGGGCTGCCCCTTTACACATGGTACCCGTGATATTCAGTCAAGTTGCTTCTCAGTCGGACGTACAAATCTGTCGTTGGTAATTCATGGTTGTGGGGCTCTTTGTTAGGACTACAAAGCTGTCTTGGCACTGGTCTACGGAGATGAAGAGACTATTATCATATTGCAAGTTCGGGGCTGTTTTGACTCAATGAGCTACCCATTGTACTCATAAACTTTGGTCTCTTCACACAGATTCGCTTGCGCTATTTCTCTTCGCTAGCATACGACATTGGTGCGAATCTGCCTCTCCTCCATTCATAGTCTCTCAGATGCAGCCTTGTAAAGCTGTATTGTGGGACCTAAGTTCCGAGAAATTTTATACAGATACCTAGCTCTCTGCCTAACGTGCCCATTGTGACCAGAAATACCCGCCGCTTGACTTGGAAGCTACGCCGCGCTATTCTGCACATGCCGAAATGCGCGGTCCCATGTGCGAATACGGTTGTCCTGGAATGCCGAATGCATTCTTACGGACTAGAGCCTGCTTTATCTATCGGGGGCAGTAGCCAAGAAGGCTCTTCAAACGCATGGCTTTTCCGCCCTATTACAGCAGGTCAGGAAGCGCTTCGCTGAGAAGGAGCTCGGTGCCTTGAGGTGCTCAGACAATTGTGTGTCTTTGTGCGATTCGCGCTGGGCGAGTCATGGGCGGCGTGCATTCCTATGTGCACAGGTGGCTCGAGAGTGGGCTTCTACCGTTGCTCCAAGTTCCGTGCGAATGAACGCTGGGGTTCCTGCTGCACCGGCAGACTGTGTTACGTGGAGCCCGCTCATTCAAAGTCGAGCCCCATGGATGTCTGAAGCCACATATAGCCTCTGCCAGATAAAGGGAACATGACGTCCCCGCATACCCCTCATCTGTTCAGGTGCATCGCCTTGAAGGTGAATAGGATCCCCGCCTCTCCATAACAATCGTAGAAGGAAGTGTCCCGTGGGTTCGTCCGTCATATCTCCACATAGTGGGAATGTGTTACGCACAGCTTCGATTGTCCGGCATGCCTGGCAAGCCCGGTCCAGGTGCGTCACATTACAAGCTCTCGCCCTATTCCTATCTGCGTTGTGTTTGTGTTTGAACTGTCTGACTCCTTTCACGATCATGGCAGGTGAATTGGGTTCTGCATTATGTCCATCGTCACTCAAACCGGGGGTGTTTCCATACGTTCGCTGTTCACCGGATTATGCTCTTCTACACCCGGAAGGTGTTTCAGGGCATTGGCTCCGCCGATGGATTATCCTTTGGGGCCAATTGACGTGGAATTGTGCTTCCTCTCAACTATTCATGCGTGAACTTCTGGCTATTGGTCCCTCAGCTTCTCCCGAATTGCGCGTCACCATCAGGTACCTCAAACCCCATTGAATCCGCTGTGTCCGAACGTCGTAGAATCGTGAGGTTGTGCTATTTACTCCTTTGAAGACAGTGCGCTCCGACGAAAACGAACGCAAACCGGGTCACACGAACGTACAAGTCTCATTGGGTTCGAACCAAAGGTGTGGTACCCAAGTGACAAAAGGCATTACTCTTCCCTGGACATCCGTGTACCCGCGGCATCACAGTGTGCCGTGAGTATTGTAGCACTGGAAGGTGTGTATATTTGTCTCCTCCCCTTTCGACCTAGCTCTTGATAATGCAACTGCCCTCCAGACAGCAGTCGGTATCGGTTGGCTTGATCTTATGATCATTAAGGTATGCGTCATGCTATCGTATCAATCTGTACCCAGCATTCTGAACGTACAGCAGTGTAATGGGCAGTATGCTGCGCATCTCTTCAAGCAATACTAATGGGCGTTTCAGACGGCAGGATGTTGGAGTAATTCGCTGCGATAAGCATGACAGCTCCACCAACTCACCTTCGCAGCTTCGGTGCTTGTTTGGTTTTGAGACTGCGTAGGTAGCTGACTATCTGTTGACTGTTAGCCTGTGGCTTCTCTTCTCTGGGGCAAGTTTAGACTGTGACTGTCCGACGCTGGCAATAACATTTTCTCATGCAACGACACTCTGCCCGGCTGGCGGTGCGGCATGTCAAGTTTTTTGAAGCGTGCTTCCAGAACGTTGACGGTGACCATATTCGCGGGAGAACGATAGTGGATGTAGCAAGGACAACTGGATTCGTTATGGCATTTGCACATGCAAATGTTCAGCTATGGTCTCCACCGTGACTGTCTCGATCACGTCTGTCGAGTGGGTCTATGTAAATCTCATGGGGCTCAAGATGTTCACATCCAGGTCATGAGACGTATGTTCGCGTACGACCGTGAATTTGTGTGCTTATGGGGCAGAGCTAGTCCGGCCAACCGCAGGTAACATAGAAGGAAAGAAGGCGAAGTGATATGATATGTACATGAATTTCAATCATAGTCCACTCGTCTCCGCGGCGGAGATGGCTGGCCAAAACGACGCCCCCTAGAATTGTCATCCTCAGGTCTCCTAGCACGCCTGTTCCGAGAGGCTGGGCTGGGAGAGCGGGGTCTGCGAGAGCGAGAGCGATGAGGAGAGGGACTTCGTCTTCGGGTGAACGCTGGACTATGGGAGCGAGACTGGCGGCGTGGTGGAATGTCATCAACGTCCATCCTATCTTCCCTCCTTCTGAGCTCTCTGTTTCGTGACCTCTCCCGCTGAGGAGATGAGCTGTGGTGCCTACGGTCAGATTCCCCCCGGTCACGCCCTCCAAGCTCCTTCAACAACTCCTCGACAGCTTTCATGCCTTCCGACTTCCTGGATTTCTTCTCTTTCTTCTCTTTCTTGCGCTGTTTCCTCGCCCGCCGCTCCTCCGGAGTCTCATTCTTGTGCTTGTCTTTGGACTTCTTCGACTTCTTCAAAGCCTTCTGCTCTTTTCTTTGCGCAAGGAGGTAGTCTCGCATTGGATCCTCTGGGTCAATCTCTGGACCCGAGTCTTCCGAAGATTCTGAGCCAACATTATCTAGAAAGGGTTGTAAACGAGGTGTGAATAAGAATAGATGCAACAGGACTACGCACCAACGATCATATCAGGTTTGGCATTGAGACTTTGCTCCTCCATTTCGACAAATTCACCGTCCTCTCCTTTGACCTTCGGCTGCTTGTAGTTTTTGACGTGATCCACCCTCAAAGTCCTTTCTAAGACCTTTGCACCGTTGAGGTTGTCAACAGCCAGGATGGTTGAACGTTGGTCCTCGTACATTAAGAATGCAAAGCCTCTCGGCTTCCCGGTGGTCTTGTCTCGGGGCATATTGACATCCATGACCTCTCCGTACCTAGAGTTATATGAGCCCAACGCTGCTGGACTGGGAAGGCAGCTTTACGCACTGAGAGAATATAGCGATGACATCTCCCTCCGTCAGTTCAGTATTCAAGCCTCCGATAAATATGTATGCAGAATCTATGTGATTCCGGGTGAATACGAGTCATTTGTCTCTGCAAGCAACGACGAACCCTTATAGTCATCATGCCAGGAACCTGTTGTTCCAAGGTCCAGTTCGCGCTCGTTGATCTTATTGATTTCTCGAACAACACTGTAATCTCCTAAGTATTAGAGAGATATGCCGGTTTAGAGTGGACTGACGACGTACTTCATGATGTGGCCGTCGAATACAGCGACAAAACAGAACGCGTCGGCTGTCCCACACCCGCCACGTGGCGTCGAGCCAATCTTGATCGGAGAGTTTTTGCATTAGGCGCCAGAAGATCTCCTTCCACTCAACGCGATCCTTCATCTCATCCACAAAAAATGGCATCGTTCTCGCTGCCAACCATTAACGACAACCCCGATGGAGGATGGGGTCCATCTTCTTCCAACTTGCCACCGCAGTTCAAGTTCAAAGATATCCCTTACGCCCCGTATTCGAAGACCGACAAGCTTGGCCGCTTTGCGGATTGGAACGACATCTCTGGTGACAATCGGCCCCAGAACGCGGCCCAGGCAGCAGGATCTGGCCCAGTCAGAGGAACAGGTGCTGGTGGGAGGGGAAAGCGCGACGGCCAACCCGCATTTGGCAGCGGAACCGCCAGTGCATTCGCATACTTCCATGTCGAGGACGAATCAAGCTTCTCTCTTGTGGATAACAAGACAAGCACGGTTCGCCGCGGCGGGGCCATGTCCCGCGGACGCGGCGCATCTCGAGGGGGTGCCAACTATGGTTCCAGAGGCACAGGACAGAGGGGAAGAGGTGGATTCACTGCTGGTCGCGGAGGAGCTCAGCGCGGCGCTAGAAGGGGCTGGAGAGACTGGGAGAAGGTACGCTTTGTTCATTCGTCTCATATTGAACTTAAAATAACATATATCTTCATTCCTTTAGTCTGGTCGCACACGTGAATCGTCCGTTGCGATTTCACCAGAATGGTCGATGCTCGAGGAAATCGAATTTCATCGCCTGGCCAAGCTGCGCCTTGAAGTTGATGAACCGGAAGAGCTGTGAGTGTCCTTCGTAATTTATTAGTTACCCTCGCTGATAGATGGGCGACAGCGGCTCATACGGGCGGATTTACGCTTGGGAGAAATCCTATGACCGTGTCACCACGAAGAACGAGCAACCATTGCAGCTCGTTGACCGGATCAAGTATAATACCACCACCTCTGAAGATCCCGTCATCCAACAGGTCAGCTGCATTCTTCGACGAATTCTTGTAAATTTCTAAATACCTTGCTCCTAGTTGGCCGCTAAAGAGACTGCTACGATTTACACGACGGACGTTATTCTCAGCGTATTGATGTGTGCCCCTCGGTCGGTGTACCCTTGGGATATTGTTATCGTACGCGAAGGCAACAAACTCTTCCTGGACAAGCGCGATGGTGGTCCTTTTGACACTGTGACCGTCAACGAAAACGCCGCAGATCCCCCACAGGATCCAGCCCCCCCAAATCCCAACAACCCTAATGAAAAGGCCGCCGTTCCGGAGGTACCCACCATCAACACCGCCACCTCACTTTCATTGGAGGCTACCTACATTAACCATAACTTTGGCTTCCAGTCCGTCATAGAAACCCCTCCACCGGCCCCGGTTGACTTCGAGAAACCGAACCCCTTCTATGGCCCAGACGAGACGGAACCTCTTGCCTCCTGTGGCTACCGTTATCGCCTTTTCGATTTGGGTGTGACGGAGGATGAGGACATCAAAATCTGTGTTCGGACGGAGGTTGATGCATACACTACAGGACAAGGAATCAACCCTCGTCTTGGCCAAGGCCTCGTAACTATCCGGGCACTCAACGAGTTTGACCCTCGCGCTCAAGGTGCTGGGGGTGCCCCAGATTGGCGCACGAAGCTTGATACACAAAGAGGCGCTGTCGTTGCGACGGAGATGAAGAACAACAGCTGCAAACTTGCCAAGTGGACCGTACAGAGCGTCCTTGCGGGCGCTGACCTCTTGAAGATCGGGTATGCCATGTTCATTTTGGAAATTGCGGCACTAGTGGCTGAATCAAGGCGTTTTACAGATACATCTCTCGTGCAAACCCGAGAGACAACACTCGCCATGTGATTTTGAGCACTTCCTCATCTCGCCCCACCGATTTCGCTGCTCAGCTGAACGTCTCATTGGCCAATGGATGGGGAATCGTCCGCACCGTCACCGATCTGTGCATGAAGCAGCCCGAGGGTAAATACGTTCTCGTCAAGGACCCGAACAAGGTATGTAGTCCTTGTTTAAATCATTTCTTTGCCCTTCGATCATCGATTGTTGGTGACATGCGATATTTCCGCCATGTTAACCCTCAAACCCCACTACATCGCCTGATTCCTGAAGCTCACCAACTTCTATTCTACAGCCTGTTCTCCGCTTGTACTCTGTTCCCCTTACAGCGTTCACCGCCGAGGAAGACGATGAGGAGTTTGAGGGAGAGGAAGGCGAGTTCGCTGCTTGATGTAAAGACCACTGTATTGCTTCACAGGTTCAGTCAAATTGATAACACTGTGTCACCCCCCAAAACTTGTCAGTTCCTGCTGTGCAAGCACTGCGCGATTTCTAGTCTCATTGCGATATTCCGCCTTCCTCAACTCATCGGCGTACCTCTCTGACGCCTTTGACAATGTATCGTGGGGCTAGGTATTACGCGTACAGCGTACCACGGCACGTTCCGTGATCCCAGCTGTTGACTCCTGAGGGTGATGAGGAAGGATGCCTTCGCACCGCTATTCTCAACCTGCAAGATCTCCCACGAGAGCATGCTGAACATAGACACGGGGGAATCCGCGGCGGTCGTGTCTCAGTTTCCGCTTCTGCAGTTCCCATCTGTGAAGTGAAACGCGCGTTGTACCTCTGTGTCATCTGAACAAGTGCCCTGAGATCAACCACTTCCCTGTGCGCGTGCGAATGATTGCACGAGGCATTCGTGCGCTCCTGCTATTGTACTGCAGCGTGAGTGTGCCCATCGGAGGTGGAACGGCCGGGTCCGTCAATCATCATTGTAGTTTCTACTTGGAAGGTCAACCCGCCGGCAGAATTGGAGCATCCACTGTGGTACTCACCACTCTCGATCTGTTTCCTAACTGGAAATGAGAGGGATCTTATCAGAGAAGGCATCATTAGAAAACTATTATAGGTCCGCGAGGGCTATGAAGAATAATTTTCGCCACCAGCGAGAGACTTTGGTGAGACATTTAGTGGGGCAGCCATGCGCGGAATATGCCATTGAAAAGGTTGGAGCGGCAGGATCGGATCAGCATTAGGCACGCAGGAACCTATCTCTCCTGCTTCCTGGAACAAGAAAGATTTGACATCGAGTTGCAATTGAAATCTCATTCAGAGTCATCCTGAAGAATACGAATTTAAATCTACGTGAACCTTCGATGAAACTTGATCGACAACGGTTTGATGGAATTCTTTGGAAGACTCTATTATCCGTGTCCATCTGTTTCCGCGTCCATCAGCTCCAACGTTGGTCCGTCTTGCCCATGCCTAAGGCCTAAGGGTGTATCTCCCACTGAATCTAGAGCTGGAGAATTATAATCGGATCAGATTCAAAGGCAACCATGAATCCAGAGTGGAAGGACCTATGGGTATCAATGATAATCATTCAGCATGCGATTGAGAACTCAGTAGCGTTTCGGTTGCTGCTTCAATATTTGGGCTGCGCGATATGCCTAGTCAGCTCATCGTTCAGACAGGCAAGAAACACTGCTGCTGAAGTGCATGAAAGAGTAGAGCAGCGTTACAACGATGCAAAACAAGATGGGACAAACCTCCTTTGTAGGACACCCAAGAGGACGTCCCTGGCAATATCTGGAAACATTCCAGTCAACATTTGTACCTCAGCATCGCTGGGTACCCTAACGGTCCCACCACCTGCAGCGGTCGGCCTGGAAGCGCCTGTTAGCTCTGACATCCACTGGCGCACCACCCCACCACTTGGAGGAGCCTCTTCCGGGGTTGGAGTCTCCGGTGGCAGTGTGGTTCGAAGAGCACTTTCTGGTTCGGCGCTTGTGGCGGCTTGTCGGCGTGAATCAGAGGGACGAGCTGTCGTGATAATTTCGTCGTTCCCATCCTGGCCATCTCTTCGCACTCTTCTCTGCGGGAGGACACGATTGGTACGTCTAATAGGCCGCTCCTCGCCCAGCTGGGAGCCAATCCATTCTCTGGAGAATCGCACCAACCTGTGGGGCCGATTTCAGTGGGAAGGCTTTGTGATCCATTTCACAACTTAAGATTGCTTACTTGTGTGAAATGCGCCAGCCCTTCAGTGATAGGATGTCCGCGCGATATATGCATCCCGTCGATAGACCGACAACGACGGGCATGAGTGTTGCAGGAACGTATGAGATGGCAAGCTATACGATTAAAAAGCGGATGTTATCCGTCAGAGAATAATTCAAACGGTTTGACGAGCGCATTCGAGGAAGAGCATCAACATACCTGCAATGCTATTGCATACGTCCACACTTTGTCGCTCATACTGATACCAAAGACCTTGAACTGGTACGCATATGGAATAAGACGCAGATATTGGTAGACAATGCTGAACACCAGAGCCGTGGGCCCTGACGGAATAAAGTTGAAACTAGTGCCAAAGTAAGGCAGCGGTCGTAGTACGAGCATCGCGAGAAATTCGATGATAGTGTTTATTGCCACAGCGATGGATAGGAATGACTGCAGACAAGAATTAATAAGATCGCCTCGGTCAAGCGAAAGCAATTACGCACGGCAAACTTCACACTCCCAAAAGTGCGCTCTATATGGACCGCTACATTGTATAGCAATAATTCCGTCAAGAATAGGTCGCTTGAGTTGGCACAAGCAAGATGGTGCGTAAACAAACGCCAGTACTGGATGGAGTGGTGCACATAGGAAGACTGATTAGCGTCATCGCAAACTTTATCAGTAGAGCCCTTTACGAACCTGGTGGTGACGAGATATATGGGGAACAAGCTGGAGATGCAGGTAATGTTTAATGTCGAAGATACCAGCAGTGACAGAAGTTAGGGCGATGCCAAGCATCAATGCTGTTGAACATGCATTAGTTGCTTCAAACCCTACCGCTACGATTGACCGACCTTTAGAAACTGAAGCGTGCTCAAAGGACATGTCGCTGAACGACTTCCTCGAGTGACCCGTGTGTTGTGGAATCACTGGAACGAACTTGAGGCGCTTGGCGCATGTTATGATCGACACACGTGGCGGCTGAGCAGCCGTCTCGGCATTGCTGTTTAGGCGCGCTTCATCATCGTTCCTCAACAATGTCGACGTCCAGGACATCCGCAGCAGGCTACACATATGTATGTCTGCTGTATTATATTCATGTCATTCTGCTGAATATCATCACCGAAAGCCTTGGATCAAATGCGCCATCCTATAGTGGGCGGATTGATTTTGAAGAGCCTCTGCCATCGTCAAGACCATGAAACAGCCTCTGTAATATCCGAAGCATGTCAGGTGTAGTCCCCGGTGGAGGGGTAGCGCCAAATGGCTATGGTACCATGCTATTTTTCGTGTGCTCTTACCTGTTCTCACCATGCGCCGCTCGCACCGTCGTTCCATTCGACCATATTCTGCTCTGATCTACTACTGAGATATCTAACCCTGCATCACCTACAAGCATTCATCGTAGATCGCTCCAGGATGCCCTGAAGAACCTCCGGTACGTCGCTCAACTCTAAGGAACTGGCTGAATAATCACGACATGCCCTGCTGAACACCATCGATTCCAGCAGTCCCGGATAACGTCGACGGCTCGTCTTCACAGATTGTACCCGGTCTAACTCACCAGGGAGAAAGTGTGGCGGCAGCAAATTGACCGACAGGATGGTTGTAACCAACAAGGAGGGGTCAGCCGTTTCCTTCCCGCGACGATCCCTCGGCAATGTTGCTAGTTATGTGGCCCTGACGTATCTCTAGACCACTGAGGAACATTAATGACCAGGCTCATAATGGCGATTAACAGTATCTCATATTGGCAACAATTTTCCAAACGACCCACTCGGAATAGTAGTCTCGACCACGTCCTTTAAGGCGCATCCCTGTAGCTCTGATCACATCTTCACAGAAATAAAGCTGGTGATAGGAACGACGCAGAGAGCGGGATCGAAAATATTTATTCTATACAAGACTGGCACCCGTGGTTATTGTACAGTTTTCTACTTCACCACCGAACCCTTCAACTGGCTTCATAATGGCTGTAGCGGGCGGACGGTGGATCAAATGCCCTGTCGTCATTCTGCGAGGCGATGCTAACTTGCCAAGAACTAGATGATAGCCCGAGGTTCAAAATACTCTGTTCAACGTGATCGGCATGCGAGATGCTCTCAAGCACATGTACGGTAACGTTCGTGGGTGCTCATGCACGTGCGGTATCTATCGAGTTGTCAGAGTTTAGCTGCTGAGGGGTGCACATCCTATTTTCGGTGTGGTTTTGCTTTAGGTTAGGTTGGTGACGACACGGTCTAACCATAAAGAAAGTACCCTCGGAATAAGGCATACTATCACTCCGTGCACTTTGCAAGATTGATCGAGCTTGCGACCTTGAACAGTTCATGTATGATCATGACACTGCATCAACTCGAACTGAGTTGACATCTCAGCTTCGATAGTTTCTAAGAGTACTGCCTCATATGTTGAGGTGTTTCCACCCAGGTGGCAGATCACAGGTTCCAAAGATGTGTGGTGGGTAGAACTTGACCGAAGTCTCGGTCTTCCCCCGAGGCAGTACTTACTGACAACAACGCAGCCACCAAAGTTCGGGCCCGTTGATTCACGTCTCATACTGCACTTTGATGAAATCACGGGTTCATCCAACTATAGACTTGACTCTAATACCTCTTGCAAATATTCAACACGTATGGAAGCTAGTCAACACTCACTTCACACACTGTCGTATACTCACGAAGTGCTCCCATAGCGTAGCCAAGGTCCCATTACCTCTATCTGTGTCGGTCTTTTCGCGATGGGAGTTTTCTGTCAATATGACGAGATGTTGAGTCGGGGCGGCGAGCATAGAAGCAACCGGAACGCCCCCCTTGTGCGTATCTTCGGACATAACACCCGAGACCCGGCGCGTGAGCGAGCGATCCTCTGCATTGACGCGCACTTGGGAGATGGTGGCACACAGTCAACAATCAGGTGTGCAATTGGTCGATGACGCGCGAGAGTCGGTGTTTGACGAAGGAATCGAGGGGGCGTGAGATTGATATTCCTGCTACGCGCGTACAGCATAATAAACATGACATAGTCAAAGTCAGGTCACAACCTGCATTGAGAGCCTGAGGTGTACGGTCAGAGTACCAAACAGGAGCGAGATGACAGTCTGTAAGTGGGAGCGGCATTCTGTGCAAGAAAATAAAGCAAGAAGCGTTCCCACCACCATGCTTAGCTGACAGAGATGGCAGCGAAGACTGATGTGGATGAGAATAATAGAGCCAATTCAGCGAACGTGGTAAGTGAAACATGGTGTGTGTACGCCACCTGAGAGCAATCCAGACGTCAACTTCAGGCCAGACTGTCATGCTCTGTTCGACCTGCGATGCGGCCCTGGTTACGAAGAACTGTGCTCTTCACAGACTTGGCATAAAGCTCGGCGGGTGTTGAACCCATTTCTTCGTCGCCGGAGTTACGGACTGCCACCTGCATAGGGTTGGTAGCCCCACCAAACACTGATCTGCCAATCCCTACCAGCCCTCTTATGCCCTGCGCCATGAGACGGCCCGTTATCCATTGCGTGAGTGTCATTCCTGGCACGAGACCGAGTAAATCCTGAAAGAAAAAAAAGGTTAGCTCGGTGAAGTCAGCAGAAACCTGTTGTTTTTGACATACCTTGACGTCCCATAAGTCCCTGTGATACGTGATTCTTCCTGCATCATTGAAAGAGAGTCGTGTCATTATAGGAAGCTTGAGATGTAGCGGTGAAGGAATTGTCACGCGAACTCCTATCGCGGTATGTTGGTCGGGGTTGGCGTACGAATGGTGGGGGACAGATAGGTCGGTCGATGTTGAAGACCGTAGATGATCAGGCGTTGCTGCGCCTGACGGAAGGAATGTCGCGGGATGCAATCCCGGCAGTAGTAAGATATTCAAAGTATGCTCCACAACTGTCTTGCGATGGCCATCTACGGACTCGCGTCAGTATGCTAGCCCGAATATTCAAACGATAGAAAATCGGATAGATAGCCTGAGAGATGAAATGGCTTATGCTCACCAAAGCTATCACTCTCGCACACATCTCCTACCTCCGACCACACTCTTAGGGCCCTAAACCACGGCTCCCGCCACCTCCCCGTTCTCTCCATCCCGAAGAGAGTGAACAGCAAGGCGACAGGTTTTGGAATGTCCACCTGCGCCAACTGGGTTGAGAGGGTATGTATGTCGGCGATGACAGAGCGGGATGTCGCCGTAATAAATGGATTCTCATAGGTAGCACTGGGCTCGTAAAACCGTTCGATTGCTTCCCAGGAGGTTGGGGTAGGACCGTATACGAGATCACAGATTTCGAGAGCTGAAGCATGCGTAAACGATTGTACAGATGAATGAGGATGAGCAGGTGAGGAAATTCGAGGTATTGATACAGAAGATACGGTGGGAAACGCTACAGTGTTGGTGTTATCGTCGGTCATGGTCGTCACGGTCGTTGCTGGTCCAGGGCGTCGTCGTTGTAGTTGTGAAGGTTGCCGACGCTGGAGTCGGCGCTGTTTCCCCACTCAAGAGCGTCTATCTTCCCGCGTTATGATTGACGCCAATGAATCAGAGATCCAGATCTGTGCAACCATTTCTGTCAATGACGGACTCCGTACTACGAGAACACGTCCTCGCGCTTGAGAAGTTCGACAAGACATGAGGCATGAGGTCTCTGGGGTGCGATATTGGGTGCTTCGGCGGAACTGAAGGAGGTGATCCATCTCTTCCGCTCAAAAGTCGGATGGACGACGGAATCCATGAACGTCCGCCGTAGATTCGTACCAGCCCTGACATATCGGATTGATCAAGCGGAAAACGTGAGTAGCAAGACAAAGAAGAATGGACGGAGTGGTCGAGCAGCCTTTGAATCGACTTTAGCCTCTACTTTGGGGATTCGGCTCAGGGAAGTTCGCAAAATTTTGTCTGACTCTCCCCGAGGACACAGTCTCGCCAATAATCTTTTGGCCGTTGCATGCTAAAAATCGGAGGGACTTAAGAGCTGACTTAAGGTGTGCACGATGTTAGCCAAGACATTCTGCATACTGTAGATACACCTCGAAAATACAGCAGCTTGAGACACTTGAAGTTGAAATGTCCTCGAACGTTCGACCTCTCAACTTCTAAATGGAGAACGTCGGAATAAACCCCACAGTCAGTACTCAATATTGTGAAATACGGATAGACCGGAAAGGCGGCCCAAGCCCAATTGCAAACACATCATCAGAATTACCGATTTGGGAAGGTAATCAACGGTTTTGGCAATGATCGACAGGGAGTGAGTTTCTCGAGTCGGCTGAACATATTATCCACGAAGTCTTTATCGGTGCGACTGTTGTCCTCAAGTTCACCACGTCTTATCGTTGCTCTGGGCTAGAAACGAGCACATCTGTCCCGGTGAGGATATAGGCACCCCTGCATGCTTCCTTTCGCGGGTTTGAGGTGGAATAGGTCGGATTGAATGACGAGTACGAGGCTGAGGCGGAAGGCTTGCGGGTAAGCCGACAATCAATGATTATCTCACAACTACCATTATACTCGACAGTCTTTACATGAATAAGAGAAAAAACAGGCGGCTTTTTTTCTACCGCAAGAGCCGTGTACTGCAGTAGATGGACTTTGTATTGCGTGGTTCATACAGAGGCGATACAACCGTTGTTGAGGTCTCACGTTCATGCTCAACTTTGCCGTTTCCAGTCCTATGACCTCCGGCCTCGGGAAACCCTTCCTCAGGCGTTCAGACTCTGAATTGGTTTGACCGCCGCCCCACACTGACCCCTACCCTGCATACGCCAACAAAGCAGATATTCCTTCACATCGCATGAATTGTTTTTGAACTGTTTTAACATCCTCATCTGCAAAGAATCTCGTTTGAAACAGGAAACCCAAGCAGGTCCCATCCTCGGTTTCAGATATGAACCGATTCTGTGGCGCTTCATGGTCTGACCAGTCTTCACCATATGGTCAAGCTGTGCAACTTCTTGACGAGCTGCCATATGACGTGCTTGTGCGCCTCCGTATCATTGACAATATGTCTCCCTTCCCATGATGATTTGCTCAATGACCCCCAGGATATTCGCAACGGACATCGTTCCTGAAGCGAAAGCGCTAATCTAAACTCGCCCGATGACGGTAGGTTTGTGTTCCACAACGGTGACCTGGTGACATGCTAGAGAGCCTGAGCTTCGCACTTCAGTAGGATCATTAAAACCACACCCATCATGCCACCCCTCGGCCTGCGTATACCGTCATAGCAATTGAACTGACTAGTGCAGAGCCAACCGCCGTCTTTGCGAATGTCGGCCTCCAGACAGTCCAACAATGATCTATCGCCGATTGCTTGAGCCAAGTAGACACGTTTCAAACGACGTGTTGTCTCGAATCTCGATACGGGTCACTGGGCTTCAGGCAATGCACGAGACCATGTTCAGCGGCTTTGCACTTCCACTCACCGAATTACAGCGTGCAATGTCCGTCTTGTGGAAGGCGTGATCACCATGCAGCGCCTGATAGCGTCCGTTCCCGTGGATGATCTGCAATGTCGTGCCTCCTTGGCTGCGGGAGACTGTGATTTCTGTATCTAAGCGAGCCAGCTGGAATTACTTTGGAATCAAGCCCTTGAGGCGCCTGAGCTCGGACCTCTTCTCGCTGGCGTCACACGTGATGAGCAGTGTTGTGCCTCACCTCATGAGCGCTTGTCCGCTAACCCGTTTGCTTGTCCTGGTTCCTTTTCCTCAGTTCTCAGTTCTCTCGTTCCTTCTAAAAACATGTCTCAAAGCTCCACAACATTATGATCCCGCGATTGTTATTGGAAATCCGGAGCCGATCGCGTTGTGAGGGGTTTTTCCCAGCATTTGGACCTCAGTTCGCTCGAGAAGCCGATGCTCATTTGAACATTGATTATCGTGCTCTCGACATCTCTGTAGTATTATAGGCGACGTTTTGACCGAACACTTGCATGGTGTGGCGTACATGGTGAGACAAATTCACAGCCAGATAGGAAACTCAATCAAGACAGTTATCTTGACGGTACGTCTCAGTCTGTGATTCTTCTGGTTGAGCATAGAGCGGTTTTTAGCGGTTGCTTATCAGCCTTACAATTTCCTAGGGTAAGACTTTCTTTGCAACGGTCAAATCGCGCTCTCGCTCTAGTTTGCCTTCGTTCTGTGCTCCAACGTGCGCGTCCTAGCGATGCGAAGTTTTGCCACCCTCTTCGCTTCCAGAGCACAACCCGAGCATCCTAAGGTCAATGTACCTCGGTTGGATACGATAGGGACTATCGGATGATAATCTGTTCTTGGTTTCGACCTATGCGTTGAGATTGTAATGGGCAGAATTCCCGGGATACACTCGCACAGCTTCTGCCCAGCAGCTCCGCTGAATATGGGTACAGACCGGCTACTTCGCTAACCGCTGTCTTCCTGGTAGGGTGAATCGGCAAGAGGATCATCCATCTTCACCATCAAATGCTCGATGATTAAGTAGCTTGTCGCTGTATGTCTCCACTTTTCTTCGCGTTTCAACTGCAGCATTCATCTTTATCTCTGTCTTTAGGCCATCCACGATGACGCAGAATATTGCACGACTACTTTCACCCACGGCGGAAACACGTGGACTGTTCGTCTTTCTCCTCTTTCACAAAGTACACAACAACACATTGTAAGTTGATCTACCACTTCGGAGATAAAATCCGTGGTGCCTGTTAACCGCTTAAACACTCAAGTTGATTTAATCTAATCGCCCTTGAACATGGTGAGGTCTAGCTGCCTCGATGATCGATCTCACATCATGCCGATGCACTTTGGCACAGAGGAGACTTGGCATCGCAATGATGTCAAGCCAATATCGAGGCAGCCCACGTGCCTTGTCATCCCAGCTGGTACACGTACCGTACAGTACGAGCAGGTATGAGCTAGTCTCCGTGGCTGACCTCGATACAGAAGATAGTCTAGGTATGAGCCAGCTATGAGATCAGCATTCAGCTTCCTATCCACATGCTGACGATAGCGTTTGGCGTTGTTTTGACGGATCACAGCGGCCTTCCAGCTGCCAGTCTTCTCTCTCCATGATCATGATGTCTCCATCGCCATCCCGTTCCGAACGGCGGGAGCTCAGTTGGCCATCACGCAGCACGCCTTTCACAGCTCGATGACATTGATTTCGCTTTTGCTTTCAAGGCCTATTTAAGAGGTTGAGGGGCCATTCAGACCAACCTCTTTTTCCCGCTGCCCGTTACAACGATGACCGTCAACCGCTTCTTCTCTTCGTACTCCTCAGGCCCAGGTATCCAACGGCTGAAAAATGCGAACTTTCTCCTTCAACATGCGCTGAGCCGAATTCCAGAAGCCGCAGATGAGGATGAAAACGAGCCCGGGGGCCTACGCGTACCTCGTCACCTGCATCACACCTCGACGACACCCACAAAATCCACCATCAACCCCGTTTCAGCCAAACCAGTCACCAGGCCGCCTCGTACACAGCATAGTCTATTTCGTTGCCAACTTCGAACCACACTCCGAAGAACGGGACTAGTGTAAAAGGGGATACTTATCGGTGAGTTTCGCTTTAGTTGGCTCTCTATCAGTACTGATTTACTTACTAAGTTTGGTGTCCGGTGCGGCCTCCATCCACAGTGGAGACCTGTTATCTTGTAAACGGCCGAAGGCTCCCAGATGATCTAGGTGATGGTGGAGTCCGGATTACCGGACGGACGACCAAGGAGGAATCTGCGTCGATCCCCCTTCCACATACCATTATATCTCCGTGCGCGTGTTATTCTCGGATCTGCTTGGTTAATTCAGAGGTGCGTTAGGTCCGTTGCTTCAATGCTTGTAACGTTGAGGACGTGCACGAGGCAGGGCATGAGGCTACGAGAACCACATTCTTGCACGGTCTCTTGGTCGACCTGGTGATGCACTTGTGCTCGCATGACGTGCAACGTCATCCCAATGCCAATGTCACTGGTTTCAAAGTGCCATCGCCACCACGCACAAAGACGAATACGCACCACACCCCCGACGGGCTGGAGCACTCCACGAGGGTAAAAACCCAACCTTTCACCGCCATACCGAAACTTGTGATGGTCCACTAATGACGAATTTGATCTTGGCGTAGAACGCAGGCCCAAATGGTCCTCTTGCTCCCTGTCTCCCTGCCTCCCTGCCTTCTTCTCCTGCCCCTCCCGCACATCCTTCATCGAGAGGCAATCTCTTCGGCTCATTTACATATCAAACGTTCCCGCTTCGACCGTTCCGAAGAACGACGCCGCAAAATCCCATTTCCCGCTCCATCTCGTCGTCGCTCTCGTTCGGTACTCTCGAAATATGTCAGGCTCAATTCGGACCGGCGTGTTGCTCCGTTTGTGCCGTCGTGCCGTGCTGTACGCAACCTCTCCCCCGTACGTCGTGCTGTGTAGGCTGTAGCCTTCGAGCTTGCGCCCCGGGGTGAAAGGGAGACCGCAAAGCTGGGGTGACGAGTGCACCCACTGGTGATGTCTCTCTCTTATTTACTCCTTTGCCTATCATAGGAAGTATCTCCGAGTCCGTGCGTAACATTGCACAATATGCAAAAATGACACAATCTCCCTCCCCCTACCGTGGGCATTAGTATTCCCGCTCCAAAGCTCCTGCCGAATTGAATAGTAGGTACTACGTTCTACGTATTTATTTCTTCACCCATGTTACAGATTGACCAGTGGGGATGTTGTGCATGAACTACACAGCCGGAAACGCCACAACTATCAACACCACACACACTCTCATTTCCGAGTTTCGCAAATATGCAGTACCCCCACGGTGATCCTCACGGTCGCGACCATATGCTTCGTCTCCAGTGTCTTACGCAGTCGCAATAACGATCCTCGGTGCGTCCTTTCAAAAATATTGAGGAGAATCATTCATGTTCCACTCGGCGTCACTCGGCCTGGCTCTTTATTTCCTTCAGGCCTCCCCACAAATACAAGCCCGGGTCATGGTCATGGTCATCGTAACGGTCATCGGGTACATACCTCGAGCACATACTCCATTCGTAGTATTAGTATGACAAAAAGCACACCCACCCACCACCACCTCTGCTCCTCACACTTGTCGCAAACACGTTCGCTCAGGCCTCACTCACCACATTCTAGGCACCGACAGAACCAGATTCCAGATCGGGGTGGTGGACGCGGGCATCAAAAGCACATCTTTCGTCAAGATAAGATATGCAAAGTGTCCAGCCCGTCTATCCCGCCACCATCTTGAAAATCCGCCTCCCCCAGCAAGAACGTATTTCGCGGGTAGTAGTCTTAGATCACTCTTCTTTCTCGATCGTATATTTGGAATGAGATGTTGCATATTTACGGCTTCGGATATGAGTTTCTCTCTCTCTCTCTGTCTTTCATGAACCAGGTTTCTCCGAGAATTTGCGACCATTGGGGCTAACCAAGAAGTACTTTTTCGCTTCAGCCTTCGATAATCGAACAACGAACGCTTTGCTCGCGACAACGATGATAAGATAAAGAAAAAATCTTCCCCTTCCCGCAATACAAGTGCAGAGGCGATACGACCGATAACACCGAATAACAAGCTAAAGTTTAGCAGGGCCTGAGGGTTCCAGAAGCAAGTCACGCAACCGCACCATGCGTATGCGTATTGCGTTTGCGTATTATTCAAACCACCAAAATCGCTCAACCAATTCGGTTTTCGGGGGCCCATGCATGGATCCAATAGATCCACATCCCTCTGAGGTGCCTCATGCCCAGAATACCATCTAGGTGGCCAGTTGAATTCGTTTTTTGATCCGCAGGTATTCGGCAGGGGGGGATCTTCCCGCTCCGCTTCTCCAACCTGAAGGGTACCTATCTGTTCTACCCGAAAGAAGTGAGGAACGGATGGGTGGTGAGTGAGTGAGTGAGTACAGTAGATTCAAATATTATTCACGGGCATTCGGATGGTACTGTATGATTTGAGGAAGCGGGAACGGGAACGGGACCGGGGAGGTGTCCTGAGCATGTGGATGGGGATGGGTTGCATACGCCCTTTTGCGAATTCATTTGAGGCTGAGGGAAGGTCGCGGGGGTTGAACCTGTGTGCCCCCCGGGGCGGTGAGGCCTTTCTACATCGCTGATCAACGAAAACGCACCCTTCAAAGAACCGGGATACAGTAGGACGTACACCCTGTCGTGTTCAACTGCATCACATCCAACCTGACCAGTGGTTCCATAGTCACTATAGTAACCCAGCGATGGCAGAAGCAAACCTAGCAATAAACCGAATCCTTACTCACCAGAACCCCCACCCGCCTCCTTCCTTTGCGCTTCGAAAGATGGGGGAAAGATCCTCTCGTTTCTTTCTCAGAGATAAGCTGTGAGCACCCTCGGTGTCCAAGTGCAAAAGGAACCCAACCAACTTCATCCCATCATGCGCCTCTCCCACAGGACACAGGACACAGGACACAGGACGCACACACACCTCCCCATCCGTCACCACCATCCTAGCATCCTTCTCCCGTCGAGGCTGTAAAGTAAAGTAGATGTAAGGACAGGACAGGACACAGGACACAGAACAGCAACATCTTGACCATCACAAGGAGGGGGGAAGAGGCGGGGCACAGACTCACGAAGGCTATTTTTAGGACTTTTCTGAATCTTGAGAACCCTCGTATACCTGTGGTGTGCGGTGTGCTTTTGACGTGGGCGTGTGTGTTGTACCAAGGGTCCTGATGACGTGAAGGTCTGAAGCACTGCCTTTACGGTTGTTGTACGGACGCGTCCGCCCGGGCCTGTTGTGTTTACTCTAATCTCTCTCCATGTTTGGAGGGGGAGGAGGGGGATGTGGGACTTGGAACGAAGTCGCGAACAGTTGTTCACGACGAAAACCCGTTCCGCTCGGGAAGGAAAAAACCCGTCCGAAGAGACGGACGTCATGAGAAAAACCCTCCCCCCCTTACCTACCCCTTCCACAGACAGAACGCGTTTGAGAGTCGAAAAAAAAAAGAACAGGCATGAAGAGAACCCTTCTTCCCTTGCGTTTTGCGTTCAGAGTTCTGAGCGTCCACCCTGTTCCACCAAACTCAAACCGTTACATCTCCAACAACCCCTTGCAGTCCTGTCGACCCCAAACGCACACACACCGACATACATACACATACCAGTTAACGCGAAGTAAAACCGGCAAGGGATGGGGGACGTTTCGACCGCGGTTGACGAGGAAAAAAAGATACGATTCGCAATCCAGAAGAGAGAGAGTTTCGCGAAAGGGTTAGGCGAGTTGAGCTCCCGCCTCACTTCCATCTTCTCGCATCTCGCAATCGAACCTGAGGTCCTGAAGGCGGGGGTCCTGAACGATACGATACGAGTTCATTAGAACCCGATCACGAAACAAATCATCACAGCGAAAAAAGTGTTCTTGGGTTGACCTTGACTGCCTTTATCTCAGTTCGACCGTTCAACTTCGGCGAATCCACATCCACACACGCGCGCGCGAGAGGAGGTTATTTCGTCTTTTCATATCTTCTCGGGATCATGTATTTCTGTATAGACGAAACAAGGCAGGAGGGGGGTAACTTAGGCAGGGGGGTAAGACTAATACAAAAAAGATTCAGACCAGGCAGGGAGGTGGGTAAAAAGAAAAAGTGCGAGCGAGAGAAATGCCATGAGGAAAAAAAGAGTAGTACATTGGGTGGGGTGGGGTAAATAGGGGAGGTATCGAGATCAGGACAAATGCAGGGGATGGAGAGAGACAGCGGAGAATTTTGAGTTGGCATGGCGTCGGCGCGAATAGATATGGAGTGGAACAAGAACAAGAGGGTGCTAAGCGTGGCCGTGGGGGAATCTGGAGTGTACAACCGAGGGTGCGAGGGGGGGAGGGGGGTGAATCACGTACAGCGCGAAAAGAAAGGATAAACAGAGAAGAAGAACGTAATAAAAAACACAAAGGGTGCAGCCAAAATTGTCAAGCAACTACAAAACAGAGCCGAATAGAGAACACAAAGCAAACGTCTAGGGATGTTCGGGGAGGGTTCTGCTGCGAATACACAATTCGGGGAACAAGGAGATGCGCGACGGATAGAGTACAGCATGGAGGAGGATGAGGAAGGGACTCAGGCAGCCACCGTGTGCGCCTGTGAGGGATCCTTGGGCGCCAAGTCCGTCAACGGCACGCTCTGCCACCCTGTCACTTCGGGCAGTGGCATATCCGGTGCAACATCGCGCCGGAAGAACTCGTTCCCTGAGTAGAAGGGCGTTGGCGCTGTGGCGGACTTCCTCGGCGTCGGCGGCATCGCGGGGTGAGAGGGTGGCGACTGCGACTGCTGCTGCTGCTGCATGGAGGCGATGTCCGACAGCGGAGCCTTGGGAATGCGGATGCCGCCGTCGCGCGGGAGGAGCTGGGGCGACTGGGAGTTGGGGTCGCGGGGTATGGAGAAGGCAGAGACGGCGGGGGAGTTGAAGGAAGAAGAAGGTGTTGAGCCGGAGTACGTCGACACTACAAGGTTTTGACATCCTCGTTAGCGGGCTGCGGTGAAGACGTGGCTGCCTTGAGCTCACCATTGTCGTCCCAATCGCTCGTCGCGCCCACGGAGGAAGGCGAGGAAGAAGAGACGGATCCCCGTCGCTGCATCGGCTCCGGCTCTCCGTCCCTGGGCTCCTTCTTGACCATCTGGGTGAGCTTCCCGACCTTGGGGCTGCCACCGACTTTGGGCTGCTTGCGAGTCTTGCTGCCCGCGCGGAGCTCGTCGAAGCGGAGAGGTCGCGGACGCAGGTGGGTGCGCTCGTAGAGGCCGCACTTGTTGCAGACGATCTTGCCGGGATTGAGGGTGGAGCGGCGCCAGCTGGGGGGCTCTGTTGTGTGGCAGTTGAAGCAGCGCCTGCGGAGATACTGGGTCTCCTTGGACGCGGCGTCGTCTGTGTGCTGGACGAGGAGGCCTGCGTGTGGCGAGAGACACGGGAGGGGGTGCATTCCTGCCGAGGGAGGGCGGCAGTAGCCGGCTGTTTGTGAGGGTACAATTACAGGAGCGTCTTCGGTCTTGATGCCGTCTAGGTGGTCGTACATTGCGTGCGGGGAAGACATGGGAACGGAGTGGGCGAACGGCTCGTCCATGTGGTGGGGGAAGTGGGGAGAGGCGTCGAGGGGGAGGGGCTCGCCGTAGACGGTGCCCGGGCGGGAGTTGTAGGGGGAGTCGTGGTCGGTGTGGAGGAAGGGGTGGGAGGGGTAGGGGATGTGCTCTGGCCTGTCGTGGCGGACGTAGGGGAAGGTGGCCCTGCGCTGCATGGCGATGTCGTGGGCGTGGCGCATCTGGTGGTGGTGGTCGGCGTGGGCGGGGGCGGGGGACCACTGGGGCTGGTGGAAGTGGGCGGGGGGCGGGTAGACGGTGTGGTCGGGGATGTCGTGGTCGTAGAGCTCGTCGAGGAGGGAGCCACGTGAGGAGGGCGGGTTGGAGGGATAGGCGGCGGCGGGATTCCACATGGCGTTGGCGAACAAGGGCTCGTCGTGGTGGTCGAAGATGCGGGGCGGGGCGACGGCGACGGCGACGGCGAGGTCCTTCTGGTGGTGGTGGAAGCGGACGAGCTCCTCGCGGGGGGACGGCGTGCGCGGCGTCGAGGAAGCGTCGGAGTAGGAAGTGTAGTCGAACTGCACGGCGTCCATTGAGTCTGCAGCTGAACGGTCAGCAACCAAGAAAGAAGCAACAGATGCACGACCCACCAAGTCAGGCAGTCAGGGAGCAGGCGTGTTCCTCCGCTCCTCCCTCTCCTCCTGGGTTTTGTACCACCCCTCCTCCCGATCGCCCCATTTCCAGTTTCAGATCCATCGTCGCCTCTCGGGGTCTCCCGGCCACTCCTCCCGGGGTCCTGCACAGGTTCCATCCTCAGCCGCCCACCTGCCTCTTCCGGCCTAGCTCCCTTTTCCATGCTTCTCCCCCCCAGTTTGGAATTCCCGGCCCAGCACTCCGTCCCCTCCCCTTCCCTCTCCTCTGGTTCACGATGCCCCCACGCAACACCCGATCCGTACCCACGTCATACACACCACCCATATCGAGCTGCTTATCCCGGCCGCACTCCGTTTCACCCACCTCTCACGGCACTCCCGAGGATTCGACGGGCCACAGTCCCCACCTCCCTCCGCCCAGCGCCAAGCCCTCCAATGTCGTCCGCACACGCACGTGGAACGCCCTTCCAGAACGACCAATTCCTCCTCAAGAAACGTGGGCGACTCTCCCTCCCTCTTCTTCTCTGTGGCGCCCTTTATCCGACTCTCCAGAACCTTCTCCCACCACTCATCGACCATCCGTTGCGCCTGCATTTCCTCTCGTCATCTGCGTGTACGGAATGCAGAGTATGACGGAGGCTATTTTCGTTCCTGCTCAGGTAAGTCGTCGCTATGGAGCATAACGTGTCGCGCGCTGGTTCTGCAGACCCCCTTCTTACGTCTATAGCCCAACACATCTTCTCCACCGACCCGTACACGAAAACGAGATAGATCATCGTTCATTAGACTTTTTGTCTTCCAACGGACATAAGCCCTCCAACCCTCTGGCCGCCACAAAACCCTCATGATCGCTTTCCTCACTTCTCTGAAATGTACGCTAAACTCGATGGGATAATAGATAATCTTGCACCTTTCATGAATAAATGATGCGCACAACCACTCATACACCTCCGTCTATCCCGGCGTTTCTTGTGAGCTTCAGTGGGTCACAGACGAGAGTTGATCAGCGAATTTTACAACCACGAACGTTCTCGTCCGGGATGCGCAAATATGAGAATCATGATAGGGCGCGGAGCGGCGCATCTCGAGGAGCAGAAAGGATGGGTCCTGGAACAGAGGTCAGGACCTGTCCCCCCCCTCCCCGGCGAGTCGTTTCCCGGTTGCCGGAATTGGGTATTCGCGAACACAGCTGCGTACTGTCCCAGTCAAGACACCAGTGAACTGTACAATTCTGTCCTTTGGGTGGGGGTGGGGGGGACGTCCTGTTTTTTTTTGTTCTGGAAAAATAAATCAAATACAGGTTAACATCATCCTGCACAGTCGCGAGAGAGAGAGAGAGAGAGGTAGAGGGGGAACGTGAGGACAGTCAAGGACTTTTTTTTTCGTTCGCGTCCTTTGCGTCCTCACCGGTCACCGGTCATGTTTCCCTGAAATCCCCATCAACAGCGCCGGTGGGGTCCTGAGCGCATGCCACACACCCCGTCAACCCATCGACCCGCCCTTGGCCAGTCGAGAAAGAAATCGATAACGAGCAGTGCGGTACCGAAGATGCAGATGAGGGTGGAGGTGGAGGTGGGATGGTGGAGATTGCAGAAGACCGACGGGGAAGGGTGAGGGTTAGGTCCGTGTTGGAAGGAACACTGCTTTGTGATCTCGAGGGAGGAAGGGAGGGTTGCGCGCGGGTGGAAGCCATATGCTGGACGCCACAACTTTTCTGGGGACGAAGATTATACCTGAGGTACTGTGTACACTGCCTAGCTTTCCACTTGGCAAGGTGTTGTTGCTAGGGGAAGAAAGTCGCGCTCGTTTGTTTTTTTTGACTCAATGGGTTAGGATCCTGTCTCTTCGGACTGGGTGATTTCGGATGCAGCGCGTCCGTCCGCCACCAACAGAAGAAGAAGAAGATAAAAACACCAGAGGGATAGAATAGACCTGCAGGGCTGTGCGTCCTTCGCGTTCGAGAGAGGTCGACTTCTCCGAGTCGGAAGACCCTCTTTGTGTCGAGAAGGTGCGAGAACGCTCTCATTCGTTGTGCTATATGACGATTATCAGAGTCAGTGATTGTATACGCAGTGTAGCTCATCAATATAATTTGAATCACCTACCTGACCCATGTATTTGCTCTTTTTTTCGCGCATGCACAAAGAGAGTGCTTTATCTCGCCTTGGCTGATGAAATAACAACCGTAATCTAATCTCACTCGCCTCTGGCGCCCTCGGACGCTACTGAACGCCGAAAACAGCACGTTCGCTCAAACGCTCGTTCAGTGTTTTTTTTACTCGAGGTTGTTGATGCATCACCAAGTAAAGTTATGAGTGAAGTAACAGCTTTCAGGTCGAGGGATTCGGCTCGGGGTATTGGTATTGGTATTGGTATAGTATCTCGGTCTTGCTGGTGATGTGTGCTTCTCAGATCTGCACGCGCACTCATACTCCGAATCCCTGCACACCGACACCGAATCCGAATCCTCAATACCTCGATCATACCGGCGATAGATATCGCGTACCCTCCTCCTCCTTCTCCTCCTCCTCCTCACCCAACCAACAAAAAGTCCTAATCACCCGCCTCCCCTTATCTCCCAGCTATTTTTTTCCGCGATCTTACATTTTGATACTCACCAGGGCGCCAATAAACTCATGCGGTGTCTCACTTGCATAACCCAACCTCTCTCTCCTCCTCTCCGAGTCCTTGCGAGTCCCGGTCGCGGGGTTCGTTGGTCATCGGGCAGTATCCAAGCTTATTACACCCTACCCTCCTCATTCCCTCCCCGCTATGTTGCGTAGGTGCGTGAGTGCGGTCCTTAGGTTCCGAATCCCGGAATGCCCGAGGCTCGTGTCGTGCAGTTTGGGATACGGGTTGCGCCGCCCTCCCCTCCCCTCACAGCTTGGTACGTGTAATATGCGTTGCCAGGACGAGGCTGGCTCACGTTGTTATTTGTTTACTTTGAGGCTTGAAAGTGTTCCGAGTCCGCCGTTCAAGCCCTCAGTGTTCTCCCCCCCCCCCCCCCCCCCCCGACGTCTCATTTGGACATAGTTCTTCGTTCGTTCAAAGGGAATCCCCTCGGACTCCTCTTTCCTTGCGTTATACCCATAGTCCGAAATAACTGGTCAAGAAAGAAAAGACATAAAACCCCCGCGCCCGTTTCTCGAGGAACAGCCAGACAACAAATCACCGTTGTCTCCTTACCTGTTCTCTCTGATCATGTGAAAAAAAGGTATGACGAGGCCGCGCGACCCTGCATACTTTGCGCTGGGACACACCACCGATCCCGGACGTGACAGTCCGTTTATTCCATGATCCATGATCCACGCTCAACGGGGAAGGTATGGTATGACTACGTCCCGATTTGCTTTCTTTTCTCTTCTGTATCTGTGCGAGAAGTAGTAATTCACTCGTACTCGTACTCATGAAATGCTTGCTTACCGCTTACCTCTACGTATAGCTCTCCCTCCGTCCCGTCTTACCCATACCCATCCGTTCGTAGGTCTGACTTCGGACCTCCCCATGCTCACTCGAACGACAATGACGACAACGACTCCCGATGGACTCGGACTCGGACCCGGACTCGAAATCCTCACCCATCCAACCCTGCACAGTTAAAAATCCGAACATTGTACATCAAGCTCGCGAATACCAAATAAAACGAAAAAGCCGCGACTATTGATCGTGAAATTCGTGTATCTTAGAGCAGGTGACCCCACAGATAACGAAACGTACGGTTTTCATGATCAAAAGACACCCCCCCCCTCCTTATCAGTCGGGTATTGGGTACGCGCAATGCAGAGAGAGAGACGGACGGAAAACAGAGGGCGGTTTGATGCAAGCCTGAGGGCCTGATGATGGATATTTCAAAGTCCTCCCGCCCTTTCGTGCCGTGGATTGTCCGAGGCGGTGTGTGGTGTGGGTGGTGGCACTAAGTATGTACCGTGGCTTGTCGGAAAGAGATATGAAGATGGTTATCTCCTTCTTTCGTTCGAATATGCGGAATTTCTCGATCGTGGACTGTCGTTAATCTGAACGTAGGTCGAGTAGAAGTTGCAAGGGTACTGAGATTAATCCAGTCTTGCCCGCGAAACAGTCCTACATCCTATACTAGTAGCAGTTGCTCCTTCTCTCCTCACTTACCCTGCACCAGCCAGCGGTCGCGCTCGTTCACCTCAACGGCTAATTCATAGTTCACCGGTTGATATCCTGTCGAGGCGTCTCAACTGAATTGAATTATCTCGTCCAAAGAGCCCCTCCGAGATCTCAGTCAGTTTCGAAATAATCGCCCTACAGGCTACACACACACATCCCCCCGCAAGATCCCTTTTTCATCCGGCACAACAATTCAATTCAATTCAAGAAAGCACAACAGGGCAAACACGGGAGCAGATACGCTGGAGAGAGAGGCTTATGCTGTGCTGTGCTGTTGTTGTTGTGGTGGTGGTGGGTTGTTAGCCGAAGTGAGATGATTTGTTCAGTTCTTGTGAGCCAGTTGAAAGGGAAGGGAAGGGGAGGGAGAAAGGCGATTGGAATGTGCCCATGTGGTTATGTATATTCAAGTGAACATATTGATCGACCTTGGGGTACCTTGGGTTAACGATGAATGAAACTGAACGTGGGGGCTTATCTTGTCGTAACGCTCGAACGTTTCCATCATCAGCTGGGACACGGGAGGGGAAGAGAGAAAGAGAGAGAGAGAGAGCTGTGTTTCGTGGATTTTTTTCTCTCTCTCTTTTCGACTTCTACTGGTCAGTAACCCGTTGAGAACGGTATGTTGAGATGTCGTGTTGTCTCGATACTTCGATGTTCACATGTCCGTTCGAAACGGGTGAATAAGCCCAACCTTTGATCGCGATTCTTGTGGAATACACACCCTTCTCGGCGGAAAAGAACGAAGTGGACATCAAAAATAGCAAGCTCGTCCCTTTTTCTTTCCCAATCCCTTTTCAAACGGCAATTGCCAAACCACAGCCCAGATCACACACACACATAGAGACAGAGAGAGAAACACACAGAGAGGGAGCACCTGAGATCTTGGAATGACGGACCTCGGGGAGGAAATCGCCGTTGTGTTGGACGAGAACAGACCTGGGGTACAATTCAATCAGTGCTCGACATTGAAAGGAAAAAGAGAGACAGGCAGAGAGAGAAGCTCGTGCACATTCCACACCAGGGGTATCAGCAGCAGGTCCTCGTTGTACCTCGCAAACCACATGCAACACCCCCCTACCAAAAGCAGTGCCCACAGAACGAGACGCACAGGGTGTCCCTAGTATCGGATCCCCTCTTCGGACGCTGTTGTCGTCGCAATAGCATGTGGCAACACCTCTCTCTTTTTATCCGAATAAACTCTGCAAGCGACCGAGATCTAAGCAAACAGAGCCACGAGCACACACAAAGAGAGAGATAGACAGGTCACTGGGTACGTCGTCGATCAAAGAAAAGGAAAAGAAAACTCGCAGACTAGGGCAAGATCGGCAGTGTGGGGTGGTCGGGTAGAACCTCCGCGAAAAGGCTGTTGGACCGAAGAGGGGGTTCCTGCTGATGGCGGTTCGTATCAACGTGGGCGTAGTCAGCGCTGGTACAGCCTAATGCCCTCGTATGGACAGGTTTCATGACGTCGAGATATCGAGCCCCCCGGGGATTTCTGTAGCGGTGTGGTGGGGAGGTGACAGGGTATGTGAACTGTTGAACTAGTTCGGGATATTTCCTCGTGGCTTCTTTTTTTTTGCCCACCCCTCCCTTGAGACGGAGGAGAAGTGAGAAGGCAGAGAGAGACCGCCGGGATGGTAAACGGCAATGGAGGGGGAGGGCGTCTGGAGATTTGTGTCGTTGTATGCGGTTGTTCATGGCAGATATTAGGAGATGTCGGAGGAGGGGGGGGGGGGCAGGGATCGCGCTGTGCGAAGAATTGCGGCGGCGGTTGCAGCTCAAGTGGCCAGAGAAGCTGATTGGACCGCGGCGCAGTGCGAATAATAGTGAGGGATGCTAGGATAGCGCGAAAGATGACAGAAAGACTGGCGCGGAGAGCACAGGACGGGTGAGTTGCTTAATGAGCTGTTAATAATGACGTTTCAAGACATACCACAAGCACGTTTCGACGTTCGTGCAGTGGACGACTGTGGTTGTCTCACCCAGCGCCCCGTGGGTCTCGACTCTCGAGCTGCTATTCGAGCCACTGGCACAGACAGGGCGCCACAAGCACCGTACCAAACAGGAACACACAGCGCGGCAGCGTGACGCCGGGTGGCCCGAGGGAGTTTCGACGAAGCGAAGTCGAGTTCCGGAGAAGCACCCGGAGGACAGGGCAGTGGACGTCAAGCGAATCCGACGACGACGCCGACACCGGGGCACACTGCACAGTCCATCCTGGCTGGGGCGTGCTCTCCTCTGACAGCCTTTACCTCACGAGAGTCGAGAAACCATAACGGAGGACGGAGACTGCGGATGGGACACGTACGTCGTCAAGGAGGAGCAGCAGTTGGCATGACACAACGCGCACTGCTTTCTCGTGAGCTCCCTTCTGCTCACCATTTGCCACCTGCCAATTTCCTCTGCTCCCTCCAAGTCAATCATCAACAATCCAACACCCCCATGCTTCTCCTTTGATATGGTGGCGTTGGGGCCAGTTCTCTCCCTCCCTGCCACCAGATCTCCCAGCTGCAACTTGTCCCCTCGTTCCTCCATTTTTGACCCGTCTTTCAGCAACACATCCCCACATGAACAGCGCCACCACGGGGCCACCCTGGCTGCCTTGCATCATCCTCAATCACATGCCCCTACACCAACAGAGACCCTCCCCGACCCCCTCCTGACTCAACGGACGACGCTTGGTACACGCAAACACCGTTGCAATAACCCACATCTTGGCAAACATCTCCCCCCGCGCGCTCTCGGAGGTACTTGCCTCAACAGCTACCCGCGATGCTTGCTGCAGGGTCGAGTGGCCGAATCAACGCACGATTTCCATCGAGCTCTTTGCGGAGGATTTGCTAAGTGGGTTGATCGCATTCAGTTCCTCTCTCTCTCTCTTCGCTGGCTTTCGCTGAGTTCACGATGATGGGCGGATGTTTTTTTCTTCTTCTTCTTCTTCTCTCTCTCTCTCTTAGTGATGGGGCAATTGATGTTGCCTGGAAAGGTGCTCGGGTCGAATCTCATCTCGCGTACTCGCTCCATCCATCCATCCATCTATCTACGCACTCATTTCATTCCGTTTTCGGAGGCAAGTTCGCTCATTTCAATCCGTTCGGCCTTCTTATCTCTTCTGCTCAGCTCTGCAGTGCCCCACCCGAAGTTTCGTCCCTGCAACACGCAGCAACGACCCTTGGTCGGCCACGCGATGCGATGCGACGGTCCCTGGTCACCCGGGATCTGACGAATAACCCTGCAGAAACATCGGACGCTCGTTGCCCTGCTCGGTCATTATAGCCTCCGTGCGCTCTCTCTCGCTCTCTCTCCATACGCATGCGCGCACGCGAACTGTGCGCCCTGCCACCAACCGATAGTATCAATCTAATTCATATCTTGCAAACAATGAAGCTGTTCCCCCCCAGGTTGATGATGGTGGGCTCCTTGCTGTCCGGACGACCCAACTTCGGTCTCCAGGCCACCACTCCAGACTGCAAAGGTATGCCGAAGACGGAGGGGGTGTTGGGCCGAGGCGATGATAAAGGTATAAGCTCAAGGATGAAACCTGTTGGAGCCATCCACGAGGGACGGTGGAAGTGTTTTGTGGAAGATTCTTGGATTCTGGGGGGAGCGTGAGTTTGGGAATGGGCACGGGTTTAGAGTTCAAGCCCGTCTGCGTTCTTCTGTTAGGGCAAGAAGGAGCCATTATCGCAATGGCTCCCCGGAGAGTTCGGATGACGCGCACATGCTCTGGGTCCCATCCATCCCCGGCTCCTTTTTGTCCAGGTTCTGCCCAGTTGTTGACGATTTTTTCAATTCAAGCAATGAATACGTTTCTACCGCGTTCGTTCGGTGTTCATACAAATACGTGTGGGGGGTTATTCAGCGGTTCAAAGTTGCGTGAGCGTTTTTTTTTCCCAGCGGAGTCATGGGCGGCGGTGGGTGGGCACCCACAAGACGAAATGGAAAGTGGAAAGTTCTGCGTACCGCGCAGATGAAAGAAGACGTCCAGCGGCCGGCGGTAGGTCCCTCCCCCCCTTGACGCTTCTCGTTCGGATTCCCTCCCCACTCCCTCCTGATTCTTTCCTTCCCTCCCTCCCTCCCCCTTCTTCTCACTCTCCCAGGCTCAGGAACCGACGAGTAAAGTTATGAATTCATATCACCCGGTCGGGCAGACGGGCAGGGGAGGGGGGAGTGAGAAGTAAGTCAATCACGTTTTCCCCCTCCCGGCCGAAAGAGAAAAACGCCACAAGGACGAAGCAAAGGGTGGCGACCCCCGGCCGTCCCTCTCAGGTTCCCGAGTGAGAGTCCCTGCGCTCAACGCCCGTCGCTTCAATCCCCCTCCCTCACACACACACACGCACACACCCTGGCGGGCTTTATTCAACCACTCGCGCTGCCGGCATTCATGAGGGATGCGGATATACGGGGCCAGTCCCGCCGACGACACGCATTGCTGCCCCGGAAAACGGTATTCAAAGTCCCAGGTTCTGAATGGGATCCGCGCTCCCCGGACCCTTCTCGTTCCTCAAGCTCGCCGGGCAAGTGGTTCACCGTATGTATGTACATAGGGATCGCCTCCCTCAACAACATGATTTGCAGCCTCACTCACAATCACACAAGTCCAAACAACAAAAACACTCTTCGCCTTTGATCATCTCCCGATGACAACCCTCGATCATCTCCCCCCGACGCTTACCAGATGGAGACAAGTCTCGGAAAGGGGGGTCTGACGCGTGGCATCAAATCGTTCCACTGCAATCTGCCCCTCCTCCCTGCTGGGCTTTGGTCGCATCAGCAAATCCGGTGATGTCACCCACTACTTTTGCGACGAGTGCCAAAATTAAACACCGAGGGCTCGAGAGTGTTGATTATGGGGTTTTTTTTTGTTCGTTCCGTTCCGTTCCAGGCTTTGTTGGTTGGCGTGGGTTGTATGTATGTACTCGTGTTGACGCCACGATTGTGATCTGCGCTGTCATGTTTTTCCTTCCCTTCAAGGAAGAGAATGGCTGGACATTCGGACACGAGAGAAAGCTCGGACGGAGGCGAAGGCGAGGAGAGCGTCGGTCCGTTCCCTTTCAAACACAGTTCTTTCAGTTGAGGTACCGACGCTCGACGCTCAACCTGGGGATTCCATGCATACGTCCGTCGTCCTTGCCACTCCATACATACAGCAACACGCGTTTTTCATTTTTTTTTCATAATCTGTGTACTTAGACTGAAAAGTATATTACCCCCGAAGTCCCGAATAATAACAACAAGAAGTGAGACATTTTGGCACGATCGCCATGCCTGACAGTGGAATCAAGACAAAGACGTTGAAAGAGAGTCACGACATCCCGCTCGTCCGAAACAGCTGCCTAACCTCGGCGTGTAAGTACATCGTACATGTTACTATGCGCGCGTTCGAGGACTCGAAATATCGTATCGGGAGAAAGAGAAAGAGAGGGGAGGGGAGAGGGGAATATCCATTTCTCCCCATTACGCGGTAGTGGCACGCGCACGCGCTTCTGAGTCGCTTCTCCCCCTCACTCAATCTACACACTATCGAGTATCGAGAACCGCGAATCGCGAATCGAGCCAAAAAAAAAAGAGGGGAGGAGGGGGAGCGACCCACTCGAAACTACGCGGGGACGGGCTAACCCCCAACCGAGGTATGGTACTGTAAGTGGAAGAAATAAGAAAGAAAGAAAGGAAGGGAAGGGAAGGGAGACTACTACTACTTTGTGCTAAGTGAGTACGTATGTAATGTATAAAAAAAAACCCGGAGTGCCACCGGCCGCGATGCTCGCACCTCCTCCCCCCACCGAAATGTCTTCCAGAAAAGAAAAGAGAAGAAAAGAAAAGAAAAGGCGAAGTGGGAATAAGGGACGACGTGGTTGGCTTGACGGGTTATGACGCGTAGTAGCGAACATGTCCCCCCTCTTCATGAGTTACGACTTATGACCTTTTGAACTTGAAAAAAACAAACACACAACAAAAGAACACGTTGCCCTTTACCGCGAAACAGCGGTCCGACCGGGTGCCACAAGGCTAGGGAAGGAAGGAAGGGGACTGGAAGGGGGAAGTCATGGGTAAGCGGCGCACAGGACAATTACTTATGGCCTAATAGGGGGTGGGTGGGGGGAAGGAGTTCGAAGGACGGGAAAAGACAACAATTGCAAAACAGGTTGGGTATTATATGGGGATAACGACACGACACGAAGAAGAGCCCTTCCTCTTCCTCCCTCTTCTCCACCTTTTGTCCCCGGTCTGGTCATTCTCCGTCTCTCTCTCCGGAACGATGCTTTTCCGTGCTGGTGTGAAGAGCGTAGGGGGGGACGGAGGAAGGGCGATATACGAGAAAGACGTGAGATTGAACTCGTTTTGTGTTTGTAAGCATGCACGCCCGGTCGACCTCAACGAATTTCCGCCCAGGTGATTACTTCTTGCGTCCCTTGCGACGTTCCATACCCGTCCCGCCGCATTCTGAGCAGAACCAGCTTTCGGGGAGTGGCGCTTTGAGGTTGACGCACGGGAGGTGGAACTGTGTTTCCAGGGATGTGAAGACAACGGAGAGTATTGTGAAGGAGAATGGTGTATTGTGCGGATGAGGATGCGAAGGGTCGGGGTGCGGCGTTTCGTGTTGAAAAGAAAGGCAAAAAAGAGCAAAACAAGTTTCAGTCAGCGCTCGGGTTCATACAAGGGTCCATTGAGAAAAGAGACAGGGGGTTGGTGGGTGGGTGGATAAAAGCAGACAGGAAGGAAGCCGTATTGAACAAAGAAAGGCGAGTCGCGGCGAGTCTCAGAAAACACGGCGCACGACATAAGAAGACATGACGACGCAGGAGGGGGCGTCGTCAAGATGACAAAGAAGGACGAGGAAGCGGCAAATGGAAAGGGCTCACTCACCCATTGGTACCGGCAATCTGGATTATCGCATGCTATCATCTGTAAACAGAGGGGGGGAGATCGTCAGGTTCGGCGTCAGGTCGATATGGTGTAATGGAGGAGTAATTGAGCGCGCAAGCCAAACGGAGATGTCAGCCAAATTGGCAGGTACATCTCGTTTTCCAACTCCAGAGCTCAGAGGCCGGAAAGTTCAAACACAGGAAGAAACGAATGGGCTCTTTGGGCTTGCGTGGCTCGCGGCGTGGCGTGGCGTAGACAAGGGGAGCGTTTTCCGAGGGGTAAGCACCGGTCCTGTGTGCATGGAAGCACTAGCAGTGACAATGACCAAAGGAGAATGGAGGGGCAGCCAAGACAATCGTGTGTTCGCACTGTGAAGGGGGGTGTCCACATCCACATGTCATGCGCTGCGCACACTAAAACCAAAAGGTGCCCCCAAGGACGAGGGCGTCCCGTGTTCCCCGTGTGACGGATTTCCTCAGAAGTAAATCCGCACACACCACCCTCCCGAGATGACGCGAAGCAAGTCCGGAGAATAACAAGAGAGCAGAAAAATTGAAATGCAAAAAAAAAACATGTGAGGGGTGGTGACGCACCTCTCCATATGACAACTTGCGGCAGAAACAGTATATCTCTTTGTCCTCTTCGACCTCGCCCAGGTCCTCTGCAGCGTCTTCCGGTTCATCTTCGCCTTCAGCGTCCTCGTCAGGGTCCGGTCCCACGGAGGCAGTCACCCTCCTCGTTGTCCGTGACGGGGATTGTCTCGGATGAACTTGCTGCGACAAACGCGAGACCCGTTGACTGGTGACGACGCTCACAGCGCTACCCGGAGGTCCTCCTCCAGTGACTCGTGAAGACGAGGCAGCCGTCGGGACGGGTGCGGGGCTCGGCATCTTGATCGTTGCAGCAGTGCGTGGCCCTATGGGTGGCACATTGCCAGAGCGAGTCAAATTGGGGATCGAATGAAGTCGGAGCGCAGAAAGGTCATTAGCAAGGGTAAGCAGAAAAGCCGAAGGAACATTGTGCACGCGTAATCGAAATAGAGTTTGTAATCGTCAGGAACGCCGATATGGAATATGCGCTTATAATGCACTTACTCTTAGCAGGAGGTGCAGCCGTGCTTGAACTTGGTGTGAACGGAGGAGGTGTTGCTACAGAGGCGGTGGTGGGGACACTGACAGCGCTTCGTAGATCGTCCAAAACCTGAGTCATCGGTGTCCGGGTGGCAGCATTGGCAAAATAGCTGGCAGTTGCTTGTGTCGGTATAGGCTCTTCACCTTGCAGGACCAACACCTTTTGCAGGTCGACCTCCAAACGTACCTGGGCCCTCCCGATGAGGCGGACAATACGCTCAGCTAGGGCTAGCTTCTCATCTGAGAGTTTGTCAATTTCGGCATAGTGCGCCCTGACCAATTGTGGAATCGCCAGATCCTTTTGGTTTACGGCCTGGGCACCTCGCGACGAGTGGCGCATGTACTTCGCGCTTTCCTTATTGATTTCCTGTTGCAGTTCTAAACGTTGCAACAGGGAAGGGATATTCGCAAGGTACGGGAGTGAACCAGTTTGAACAAAGTCCGTAATTTGAGCAGGGTGTCGAGTTCATTAGTGCGACCAAGCAGCGTGATGATTCGCCACGCGACCATCGTGTAATATGCCATGAGAAAGTCGGAATAAGCGACATACAGTGGTAGTTGGAAGTCGCGCCAGAAGCGTTGGTAAAGCCAGGGGTGCAAAGGTGACCAGTAAATCAGTGTGGCCAAGGACCCGATGCAAGAGTGTGTCGGTGGAGTGACACAGTGGTAGCAATTGATGATCGGAAGACGCGCGGAAAGTGAACATAGACCGCGTCCGAGAGCAGATCGTTTTGCAGGGGTAATCAAATGACCGGTTAGTCCGATGGTGGTGTCGGTGAGCGATAAGGCGGGAAGGGACCATGTGAATAGTGCAAGGATGGTGGTCGGGGCGGAAGTGAGATGGAAGTGAAATGAAGAACGAGTACAATCAGCCATTCAATATGAGATGTGGTTGTAGATGGTGGTACGACGTACCCTGAGCTCGCATATCCTTGAATTTGATCTCCGCGAGGAGATGTTGAACCTCGTGAGGGAGGTTATCGAGGCCTGGTGTTTGCAGATATCAGTATGTTGAACCCAAGTAGGTAAGCCGAGCAAGTAGAAAGCATCTCAGATGCCGATACTGCAGGAACATCCGCTTTATGTTCCGTGATCTTGGTGTGTTCACCTGCACACTCCGTCATAGGGCTCGGTTGTCAGGAGCGCTATGCCCGAAGGGTGGCGATAACATTGGGAAGGAGAGACTCACTTGAGATGAATTCTGAGGCGACGGTAGCCGCTTCTTCCAAATTAGTAGCGTTCATGGCCGAATGACCAACCCCAAAGCTATTGGGTAAGAGAGCGAACTAGGTGGTCGGGCCTTCCTTGGGCTTCGGATTCCCACGTATATTGTGCCTCCGTTCAGTTACAATTCCTGAAGAGCTTAGAAGTCTGTAGGACGTTCAGTAACTGTATTTCCCCCGACGACAACAGTGCGGCCACGGCAGAACAAACCGGAAGAGTGAAACGCCAGTTCCAGGTGGTGGTAGCTGTCCAAGGGGTGTGTTCATATAGACGCCCATAAAGGATCAATCATATGCGATCTTATCTAATCTAGCGCATCTGTGTCAGATGTTGCCTGCTCTTCAACGTCAATTGTATCATGGCTGTTTCTCCATATAATGAGTTGCACCCTATCTGATAGATACCCACAGGCTTTGATAATAATTCCACCCAAACCGTTTGTGCTGGGCAATACGGTGACGTCCGAAGACTTCCCAGCCCAAAAGTTGAATACGAACCTTCTTGCACCGACATTTGCATCTCAATCCAAGTATCGTGTCCAAACACAACTGTATTGGTGCCCTGCCTCCCCGGTATGAATGAACAGAGCCCCCGTGACTGGAACAGAGAACCCTCTGTGAACCGTTTCGAACCTTAACCCATGAGCGCACGTCTCCGTGCAAAGAAACATCCAATCCTAGACATATTGGATACGTACCGAAGAGAGAAGCCCTCTTTGCGACATAAATCCGTCCTCCGAGCTCCTTGGAGAAATGGTTGTACGTATGAACGCTCCGTACACCTCGCGTCCGCCCCGGACACGCAGGAAGAGCGATAGTTTGCGGGCGTCGGGGCCCACGAGACAGGGATAGTACCGAGGAGAAGAACCAGCGGACTCTGCCAGAATGAATTGAGTGGCGCGCAAGTGTGGCGATCCATTCAGATCGTACCACATACGTAGATCGTCGGTTCTTCGCGCACAGACTCTTCCGCTCCTCTCCAGACCCGTCTCGTCACCAAATGGAAGCGTGCTTTCCTTTTGTCCCCCGCGACGACGATTGGGTCTCTACTGTGTACACCGGGGTGAACTGGGGTCCAAGAGAGTCTGGTGACCAAAGTCGCATGCCATTTCTGAACGTGAATTCCCGCGAACCGCGCAATCCGACCGCCAGGGCGATTATAGTGCGCCCCAACGCCTGCGCATGCTCCATATCTCCAATGCCCTCCTTCTCTTACAAGGTTATTGCGTATATTGCGGGTGCGGACGGCGGATGTGGCGTTCATTGGGCTTGGTTAGGCTTAGCATCGCGTGCACTGCAGGAGAGGCTGCTTGCAAGGTTTCTCCGCAATACATTTCTGGACCTAAAGGACCACGAGGATATGAGCGTCATCCCGTCGCCCAATCGAGAGCCCAGTGGGAAAGAGGCGATCGAGCAGGTTGGATCTTGCGATGCCGAACCATTGAGAGGGGGCTGATAAAGGGACGAAAGCGTTCCTAGGCTGCTGAGGAAGCAGGGGGTGATTCAGAGAAGGGTGGCCTGTGAAATCCCTTGAGGCTTCCCGCGACAGGCTGGGGGCGACTTCTCGTCCACAGGCCTGGCAAACAAATGCCAGCAAAGGCCATCTGTAACTCAAAATTCCAGCGGAGCATACTTCGCTGTCCAATCTGAAACACGACGCTGCAATGAGAGCTTCGCACAAAACTCTCGCAGACTGCCACAGGCTGTCTGGTTTCTGCATAACGTACGGGGGGACATTGGTGGCACCGTCGTGGCGTTTCTTCAAAAACTCCGCTGTCAGTATAATTTTGGCTCTGCGCTTGGCAGATGTTATGTCTGTCAGACCCATGAAACCCGGCCCACTCCGTCACCTCCTCTCCTCTCCCATCAGTCGAGCACAATCGCCACTGCATACTGCTCTCAACGCCCATTGGGTCCCCGGTGTCACGGTGTCTTTAATTGTCGCATACCAGAAGGCCGGCCATGACAGGAATGCAGCGATGCTACTCCTCGGCTCTAAGAGACAGTGTGGTGGGAATTAGCCAGCCGCAGTACTCGTGGGGGTTATCCCTCCTGACAACCTCTCGCAGCCGCAAGAAGCATTCAGCGTACGAGGTGTCGCTTCGTTTCTTGGACACATGCACACGATTTTTCGCCGGCCTACGGCATCGGCCAGAAACTGGCTTGTTATCGTGACTCGGTGGGTGGGAGGAAGGCCTAGAGAAGACAGGGAACCGCGGAGTATGTTGTATATTTTGCAAACCTTTACGAAACATTCGTTTCCCCGTACAGTACGCCCTGTAGGTGAGCCGTGCACCTCCATTATCGCAGACATGGGGCGGATTTAACTAAAACCCGGTCAAAGAGCGTCAGACAAAAGCGATCCTCCGTAAGTCACGTACTGTACCTGTGCCGAACCCTCTTGCGATATACGCAAATATGTTCCAATATTGAACAGAGTTGTGGCATGGCCATTCCCGAGTCGTCCACGAAGAAGACCCAAGTCAAAGTGTCAACGATAAGAATATCTCAGGCACCCCTGCATGTCCAACGCAAGACACGGGCGTGCAATAACCAATTTTGTCCTGCTCACCATACCCATACAAATGTAGGTTTATCTGTGCCTGCGGCTGTAGAGAAACAATCCCCTGCCCTTGGACAAACACAAATCATGAGTTGACAGTAGTGACCGACGCGTCGCAGCGTTTACGTACCTGTTGAGGATTTAGTGACCGACCGTAGAGAACATGCATGTAGTTCTCCCACGAGCCGTAACTGTACGCGAGATATATTGTAGGCGCAATACCGCGAAAGCTACCCTGTTGTGCACGCTGTTTTCTCGTGGAGCTAGCCTCGTTCCCGCGAGAGGGTGGGTAGGGATCGACTTCTTGCAGGATCGCCCATTGTGTGGCTGGTTCGAACTGGTGGACGACACTTCCCGACTGAGCCGGTCCGTTCCACATGCCTATACAGATAAAAAAAATCTCCAGGTGTGAAATCGCCTCGTTCCCGAGGAAGCTTCCAAAGACTGTGAAGGTTGGGTGAGACTTTTTAAATCGCTGACGTCAGATCCTGAGTGAGATTCATATGAGCAGACAAAAGCCAGCGAGATAAGTACAGAGTTAAACCGGGCTTCAACCCCCTACAAGCCCCTGCGGTCTAGAAGACGCTCCGTACGACACTATGCCGTATTGGCGACACAGACCTGAGAATGAGGGGACTGAGGGTGTCATGGCATGTGACAACCCAGACCACATGCGCACGTCCGCAGATAGGCTGAAAAGGCCTAAAACAGACTGAAAAGACTGGATAATATGCCACATACAGTGCGGCGCCGGCGTTGGCCATTGACTAGCACAACGACAGATGGCAAAGAAGAGACCAACTCCGACGGTGACATGCTGTATTCATGCAGGAGTGAAATAACCCAGCTTGAGACCAGCCAATGGCGAGAACGTACGTGAAATTGACAAATTGCCTCGTGATACCGATTGGCAATTATAGTGCACAGCCTTGGGGAAACGACATTCTTGTCCAATAAGCCACACTGCCACAGAGCGCCACAAAGCACCCTGCTTCGGAGGCTTGGTTTCAAAATGTGAGGAGGACGGCAGGTTATGGCGAACCGGAGACGCGGGACCGGGAAGTGAGCGTGCAAAACATTTAGCTTGGGAGTGAGGGTGGTGCATGAGGACCATTTCAGTACGAGGGAGTGATTACCATACTGTCGAGTCAGCACGTCATGTGTATGAGGATAAAGCCTCGCTTGAGATGTGAGGGTGACGATAAGACCGTAAATGGTGTGGCGGGGGACGGAGGTTTGGCGGAATGCCTCGCATTCTGCGCAGAACACACGTGCGAAATTAGAGCACACATTGGGCGTACATTGTCGGCGTAGGCTCGGGTTTACGATGAAGAGGAGTTACGAGGGGGTAATGGATATTTAGGAAGCATGGAACGCGGTTATGGAACCCCCACAGGCTGAACTTTTGGACCTAACGAGAGCACCTGATAAGTGAAGCGAATGAGAATTTGAGTCGAGCCATGGGAGTGTTGCCAAAACCTGAAATGTTCTTACCTCTCTTTTGCTCGAGAAAGACGACTCGCCAGCAGATCAATGTCGTCGTCGTTGGGAGCAACGAGTTTGGCTGTGACAGTCACAGGTAAACAGAGTTAACAGGAGGATTGATGTTGATTATTGGAGCTACTTATGTGTGACGTCACGTCAATAGAACACGTTTCTTACCGGTTGTTTTCCCATCGCACTCCATTACTCCCGACTCTGGCACCTCATCGACTGCGGCGGCGGCGAGCTGCTCACCTTTACAATGTTCAGTCCACATCGGACATACATCCTCCTCATATCCTCGCTACTCTTATCCTATGTCTCCGCTCAACCAGCGACCATACCGTACCAAGACTGCTTCACAGGGACGCCAGACAAGAAACTCAATGTTTCCACCGTCTACGCTCAATTCTTGCCCGACACTCCTCGAGGCCCATACTTCAACATCACACTTCTGGGAGATAATCCACAGCAGATAGTCGGTGCATCCGACGATGCAAATCCTGTCGCTAGTGCGCCCCTTACATCCCTTCCATTCCTCACATACATCTCTGACATCATCGTAACTTTTGTGCAGCCACACTCTTCACGACAACCGAAATGCTTACCTTTGCAGTAATGGACTCAAGTTCATTCTTCTGCTCTACCGTTCGCCCACCATCACCGCTACCAGAGCCAAACCAGCAGGGCAACTACTGTCCATTACCAGCAGGTCCGTTCGCCTTGTCCGCCTCGATAGGTCCAGGAGACGACTACGAACTCGCGACATATTACACGCGTCTTCGTGCACTGGACCCATTCAAGAATGAACTGTTCTGTCTCGACCTCTACACCACACCGTTGATTCCAGGTCCCTTGAACTCCCCCTATGGACGTGCTAGAATTATTCTGTGGGCATCGGCTGCTCTTGCTATCGCATACTGGCTGGTCGTGGGGCTGGCTCGCCTCGTATCAGCTTGGGGAAGGGGGACCACGGGCGGGTCGGGTGCTTGGGCGAAGGTGGAGCGGGTTGGGTTCGTGCTGGCAAGCGCCATTAGTGGAGAGAAATTGGCGACATCCCCAGCACTCATGAGATTCTGTGAGTAATAACTTCGTTTCTGAGCTTGACGATTGTTCAATCCAACGGTGACTGCATAGGCACACCGTCCTTGCGAGACATCATCTTTCACACGCAGTTCTGTGCTGCATTGGCTATGGTTGCCGTCCAATGGCCAGATTTCGTCTGTACGTGGAGAATGTAGCTGATATTGGAAACAATGGCTCATTCTTAATATAGACCCTTTACTCTCCCAAACGGCATGGTCAACATTGTCTTACAGTACGCTTTGACTCTACTTGCTTTACGGTCGCGATCACAAATCTGACCTTTGGTTCAGACATTTCCCTCACGCCAGGTTCAGATATCAAGCACTGGAACCCATTAACAGTTACGCCGTACTCTCCACCGGACAACTTCGTCGACCAGCTGAACGATCCGAACTCTCCGATATACATCGACGCAACGGTCCCTAACGTCTTGTTCCAGTTACCGACCAACGCCACATTAGGAATTTCGTCTTTCGCATACGCAGTCGGTGTCTTTCCGCAAGATCTATTTGGAATCTGCTTGGTACTGTTTCTGGGCATCGTTGCAGCCACTATTGTTCTGAGCATGGCAGTGTGGCTCGTCGATTGGATTATGTCCAGGGTCTTTGGTGGTGGTGGTCAAGCAACTCAAAATAGACGGTACTCGGCAACCAGTAAGGATTTACTGGAGAGCATAGGCCATATGCAGGGAACCGACGACAAATCCCTGAACGGTAACTTCTTGTTCCGCACGACTTCACGATTTCCGGGTGGTGGTAGACCCTGGTGGCGGATGAGGACGTCGTTCAATAGCTTCGTGTCCCTGCATGGCAGTGTCCTTCAAGGCAACCTCGTCAGAATTCTCATCCTCTTCCACCTCCCAATCACGATCTTTTCCTGCTACCAGTTCACTGTGGGCCGGTCCCAAGCATCACTAGCATCTATCATCCTGGCCGCGCTTTCGTTTGCCATCTTATCCGTTGCATTCCCCATCTTCCTCATCTTACGACTTCAGTTCACCAACACGGCAAAGCTATACGACGAGACCTGGACCTTGCTATTCCTCGGACCGCTCTATAACCACTACAGGCACGGCTCCCAGCTGTTTGCTTGCCTTCTGTTTGCAACAAACCTTGCCTTTGGAATCACGATTGGGTGTGGCCAGAAGAGCGGAACCGCCCAAGCCATCGTGATTCTGGTTGTTGAGGTGGTATCTGCGTTGGTCACTTCTATCTGGCTACCGTGGGGCTCAGGGGCAAGTATGGGGTTGATCAGCTTCTTGTTTTGCGTTGCACGGATAGTAATCGCAGTCCTTCTCGTTATTTTGACGCCCATAGTGAGTCTCTTTCCTTGTCTGACACCCACCCTCAATGATGGACAAGCCAACCTGTGCTGCTTGATTTCATAGGTGTCAGTCGGCACCGGAGCTGCGCAATGGGTAGCATATGCTATTCTCTTCATTCTGGGACTCATCTACCTCACTTTTACTCTCATGCTTGCCGTCAAGCTTGTTGAAGCTGTTGTTCGCATGATCGGTGGCGTAGGCTTCCATCGCAGTCGGCATGTGGTCGATAGCGGGTTGTTTGGCGCGTTGGGGATGGCAGGATGCTGTGGCTCACGTCGGTCCGGCCAACGCCGCAATAGACGAAACAACGTTCGACCAGACGCACATTCATCCCCTTCAACGCTCCCGCTCAGTCGCCCGACAGCGCCTTACAAAGATGTCACACCGACGGCGTCGGGTCCGCCGTCCGTGCTTCGACCAGAGAACGTCCAGCCTTACAAAGAAGAGAGCGACGACGAAACGGGTTACATCATGGGTGCATGGCAGCCGTTCCCGAGGCCTGGGTACACCACGGTGACAGAGTCACCTCGTCCCGAGGCAGCTCCCAAGTCAGGCTTCGCAAGGGTCGGAGGGGGAAGAGCCCACTTTGACTCACCGTATGCGATTACTCAGGCTTCGGGCTCGGGTCGCTTCGCCACTGGGTCGACGCAGACGTTCCCTTCGGTGGAGAGGAGAGATACCGGTGGGACGCATGACTATTCTCCCCCTCCAACGCCTTCTATCACGAGTGTCGCGAACATGAAGAAGGCACCGGACATCAACAGTCTTCCACCTGGCGCCATGCCTCCTGCACACATCCGTACCAAGTCACAAACCGCTATCATCGAGGACGCATCCGCTATATCTGGTGCTGTCTACGCCGCGCGGCGTGGTTCACAGTCAGCCGCAGCGGGGGAACCTGGCGATGAAACGCAAGACGACGAGTATCTTACGACTCAGCCAAAGAAGAAGCACTGGTACAATATTCGAAGACCCCGATCGTCAGGTGGAGGAGAACCTTCTACCTCAGCACTGGCTGAACCATCGACTGCTCCAGCCCCCGAACCGGAAGCGAGCTCATCGCCTGGACGTTCATTCGTGGTGGTGAGGAAACAGCGGCCGGGGACACCTGGGCAGCAGTCCCAGAACGCTGGGGAAGCGTCGTCGTCGTCTCAAGATCCTTCGCAGCGGTCGTTTACCGTTCTCCGTGGCCAAGACGCAAAGTCATAACCTTCGTGGATTCTCAGGCTCTCCGTTGTCCGCTTTCCCTCTACTTCTTCCAATTATGCACATACTCGTAATTTAATCCCATCCCCCCCCTCCCACTGACGGACATGGATGATGCCTGGGGTCCCCTTCTTCTCCGGACTTCTCTCTCATTTGGACCACTGGTAGCATTCCCGACTTCCTGTCTTCTAGATCGAAAACGTTGTCCATAGTCTGACTCGGCACACCACGGACACGCATCCACACACATCCTTCTCGCATTTATCATTTACGCACTCATGCAATTTTTCGTCGGACAAAGTTATCGTAGTTAGGTTCTTCTCTCGTTCAGAGCGGTTGGCTATCAGGCTGTCTTTTCTTTTCTTTTCTCTCTCTCTCTCTGATGTATATAAGTGACGTATTGTTTACGAGCCGCATGATGAATGTAGTCTTACAACAAACACCCTTGGGTTGACTTCAGAAGACCACTTCTTGTTCGTTTTCGGGGCCGCGTTATCGTTCCAATATTTGAGGTTCTCGCCTCTGCTCACCTCGTGCATGTCAATGGCATAAGTACTCTATCCAATTGACAATGGCCTTGCAGTAATATCAGTCTATTCAAGAACCGGCACACACATTATTTAGAGTGTTACAGCGGAAATAGATTACAATATGATGATATATGCGTGCTCTGAGACAGTGACCGTGTCGACACGAAAGGAATGGCGGTGGTTGGACGGCTGTAGTCTTACAACAAAGTATGTATTGTTGGTATAAGGATGTGTGCACTCGGGTATGAGAAATTATCCTACAGCATTCACCACCAATAGCCTGTTCAAAGGGACCCGCAGAAAGTAAATCAAATAGTCATGCTAAAGTCCGTAGGACGGTCGCCCGAGCCGCCAACCCAAAACACCCTCCAGTCCTCCGCCCCCTTCCTTACCCATCCATAGACTCCCTCCCGCTCTCTCAGCCTACTCGGCGTCCTCACACTCGAAAGATCCTCCAGCACCGAATCATTCGACATCGTCGAATCCGACCGCAAGAACTGCGGTTTCGCCATGTCGTGGTTCCAGTGCCCGCCCGTGCACAGGAACCCCGTGTCCCCTCCGATGTCACTCACCGCGCGCAACGGATGTTCCTCCGCCCTGCCCTTCCCTTTGTTCTTGTTCGCGTTCACCGTTAGCGACGACAGCGCGATCTCTTGCACTTCCACGCCCTCCTCGCCGAACGCGATCACCTGCAGGAACGTCCCCGAGATCGTGCTCCCGTCTTCTTGCGTTTGCGGTCGCGACGGTCTGCAAATTCGCGCTGCGAGGTTATTGGGAGGGGAGAGCCACGTGAAGGTACGGAAGGGCGGGATAGAGGAGAGGTTGGCGGGGAGTGGGTACGGAAGGACGTGTGAGTATTTTCCGCGGGTGAGCAGGTACATGTTCTGCGAGGGCGACGTCCAGCCTTCATTTGACTGTCCCGGTACGACGATGCGAATGGGGGGTATCCACGGGGCTTTGGACTCCTTGAGGAATCCTTTCCCGTCCCATGAGCTCCGCGACTTTCCCCTCAGTGATCCTGGGCTCAGCAAGAGGTTGTTATGCGGTGCATCGTCATACAGGTCAACTTCGCCGACGGCGGAATCCGCAATCCGGATGAGTCCGGCCTTCTTCTCAAATACAACAAAAATGCTCAGTTGAGGCGGGTACTGAGGCTGCGAGAGGGTGTTTGCGCCCATAGAAAGACGCTTCGGGTGGCGACTGCTACTTGGCGTAGCAAGGGTATGTCGTTGATGAGATACGTCTGAGGGACTTCGCGACATCACATCTTGCACTGTTTGGTGCACAAAAGTGAGATTTCGTGCCGATATCGGTGTGTAAAATTCCTGCGGTATCCCAAGGTGAGTGTCGACGTATCGGCGTGCTAAATACAGCACTAACCTTCACGAATCTGAATGCCCGCTCTCCTTTTGGCGTTTCGTACAACAGGATGTTGCCCTTGACTGCAACCGCGAGGAAAGCACCGCCACGACTACGCTGGTTCTCGTCACGGTACAACGCATACGTGATTACCGAGCTATTGATCAAACGAGATCCTGCGTTCGCCAGAGGCACATAATCCGTCGCCCACCGCAGCGGTAGATCATCCACCATATCCCATGAATCTAATGTGGCCGATGATTCATTGCGATTCAACGACCGATTTGACACCGGAGAAGATTCCACCGCGGATGGGAGTTGAGTGTAGGTTTCAGCTCTCGCTTGGTACATGGGATTAGATGCAGGACTATTTGGAGGTGGAGACTCGATGATGAGATTCTTGATGCCCTTGGCCAGGCTGCCCCCTTTGCGGTGCATCGTTTGTGTGGGTTTGCCTGATGTTGGGTGGCGTAAGTCCAGAGGTCGGCTGCCAGGCTGCAAGTCGAAAAAATCAATCATGAGTCAATCTTGTGTTTCCGATCGGAGCACGAAGATCAGCAGATAAGAACACACCCTTTGAACCACGGAATATTTGGCCAAGCTGACGAGACTGGCAAGGTTGTACATTCGAAGAGAGCGCACAGCCTCCTGCTCTTTCGAACAATTACTTTCTGGTCCGACGAGAGCCAGAACGACCCCTTGTGGTGTGCCTTCGCCGGTGCTCTCCGACTCGAGAATATTCATCTGGAAAACCCTGCAAAAGATGACGGTCAGTTATCGCATTGAAATGTCGCATCGCCACTGCAATCAAAGAAATGAAACTGTATGTGCGTTCAAGGAGGCGGGGCGACTGTCGGGTTTATGGGGCAAAACCATGTGAAAACGGTGGACGGGCTGCAGGGGAATCTGAGATAGAGATGGGTTACATTTCCCTCTGAAGATATGGTTACTAATCCTTCGGTACGATGAACTGAGGTCGGGAAGAACGTGAACAGTCAAAGGCAATGCAACCGCTGATCGCTCGCAAGTCCTACGGCGCCCTCATCTTGCTCTCCGCACTTCCGTTGGTATGGATCCGCGGAGAAGACGCGTGAACAACGCGTGCCAGTCATAAGAGGCGGAGAGGCTTCGGATGCATCTCTCCGAGAAGAGGAATGTATGTGAAAGATAGTACTCACCCCTCACCGACCCATATTTGCCGTGCTTCTGCATCGCCTGGGCCTTTTCTCGCAAGCCCATGGTCATTCCACTCCTTTGGATACAAATCCATCACCGAAAGTCCGTCATCATGGCCAATGAGGATAAGGCGATCACCAAGAAGGGGCAGGAGGCACCGTATCGGGGAGGTCGTGTGGGGGAGAAACCGCGAGCCGAACTGATGAAGCTCGAGATGGCTTGGATATAGCGGATCACCTATTGAGGGCGGAGGCGTCGTATCGTTGACAGGAGTTGATTCAAGTTCGGCTTCGGGTTCTGAGTATTGCACATTCGAGGAGAAATCGGTCTGGACATGGAGATGTCTCGGTGGACCTGAGGCACCTGACGACGACGAGACGGAAGAGTTCTCTAGGAAAACATCGCCATCGTCGCGATGAACCTGAGATGAAGACGAATGTGAGTGAAGCGAAATGAGAGATCATACGAGCATCGTCCCGCCACAGGGTGAATCAAGCCACCAAACCAAGTGCAACACTCACACTGTCTCCCCAGCCTCTAGCTCTGCGTTGCTTGAGAACATCCGGGGTGAGGTCCGCATACCGTTCAGCAGCTCTATCATGGGATAAACCGACATCAGCACGATGTTCGTGCGGGAGCAACTAAGCGATCAAACGACCAGTGATTAGGTCTGTCCTTCTACACACCTTTTCTCAATCCATTCCCTCCAACGCCCGAATCTTAGAAGGGGAGGTTAACCTTTGGCGAAGCCGCAGGTGATGGACGGATGCTTACCTCGAGTTTGGCCCATTTTGGACGGCAAGATCGTCATAAGTCGGGAGATCGTCGCCCTCGCCTTGTATATCCCGCTCAGGAACGGTGGGTATGCCGTATTGACCAGACATTATCAGGATGACCGTAGGTGGTCCTTGGTAGAACGGTGTCGGTGTTTCGTCGTCGTCGGATGTAGAGATGGTGAGATGAAGAGGGAGAGCATTGCAACGAGGAGAAGAGAATGGCCGTGTCAATTTGGAGGCGCTGTGCGCATCATTATTACTTAGGGAGGTACAGCCACCAACTAACTATGCACTGCTACTTGATCTACGTCGGGACACTCTCCATCGAAGAGGGGTCCGAACAGAAGGGCAGCGAGGGCTACAACATTGTGTCGCAAGCCACCGGAAAGTCACAGAGGGGTGCCTCGGATGAGGACGAGGAGTGAACAGGGCTGAGATTGTAGCAAGCTTGCCTTTGCTCATTCGCTACAAGCAGGTCACAAACTCGAGAGGGTCGGAAGCCTCTGGTGAAATGAGATCCTGCGTTCAGTTCTTTCGTTGTATACCAGCCGAGAGTTCGCAACGCACCAAGAAATTCCTGCAACTTTGGTCGCAGCAGGTTCAAACTCGTTTTCAATGCACTTCACCGGATATTCAGCAGGGATCCATCCCAGAGTAACCCTCTTCGAATCCCACCTACCGAGTTTGAACCACCAACTCTCCCTTCGGAGAGTAGAGAATCTAGAGATATCGTCTAAAATCCAACTCAATAGGCAAATAGGTTATCTAAACAAACAAATCCTTATATTATATCACTTCTCATGAGTTTCTCGAATAATTCGTCCACATTCCCTTTGTCTCGACCGACGACGAGCCACCCGGTGCGCACGTCGCCCTCCTTCAGCATCGGGAGCCACAACGACCGCGCATACATCCCCCGACTCTCCGCCTCCTGCACCTTCCTAGTCATCGTTTCTTTACTCTCCAATGTCGCATACGCCCGCTCCCCATTTCCCGCCTTTGCTACCTCTGATCTGTGTCTTGTTCCGTTCGAGTTGACCATCATCAATGGTCCCTGCGCCCCTTCCGGTCCAACCACATTCGAAAGCCACCGCAACACGTTGGCGCGTCGCCTGTCACCGTCCGATAACCTCTGGTCGTCCATCATTCCGGGCTGTTCTAACCTCTGCACCGTCTCCATCGCCGAAGGAGTCAGCGACGGCAGATGGGCGATATCCGCTAGAGGCGTGGGCACAATGGAGGACCTGCGTCTCCGTCTTTCTTTCTGGTCATCTTCCGGGGTGTGCAACTGCACCTGAGCTTGTGCACCGGGATGTAAGTGGACTTTGGGCTTTCTCGGAGACGACGGCACGGGCACGCGGTGTGGATCAGGCGCGAACATGGCTTCTTCGGGTCGTGGGCAGCGGCCTCTGGGGTGGCCCCGTGTTGGACGGCCGCAGCTCGTGCAGAAGCGCATCTTGTGAGGGGACAAGGTTGGATAGTGAGGCGCGTTGGGGTTGCTTGTGGAAGGAATAGACATCCTGGTGGGTTCTGTGCTGAGTAGCGTGCGATGTCAGAAGACTTGATGAGTGGCCGGGGATGCAGGATCCTCAGTCTATAAGTATGTAGGTAGCAACGATGCAAAGCCACCACCTTTGTTCCGTTACTTTGACATTGCCGTTGAACAATGCTTAGCGTTGGCCAAAGCACATAAAGGCGCGCTTTGGCAACGTTGTTCCATAGAAACAACGGCGAACAAACAGCGTCGAAAGAAAGTATAATTACTATTATACGCCGTTCGTGTTCCTAGCCAGCAACAACAAAGCCACAACATTAGATCTAGCCGCAATGCAGTATGATGTTTCTACGCGTTACCAGGTTTCCGAGCTATGTCCAGGACGGCCCGAGCTCAAGGGTTCGGTCGTCCAACCAACACCATTCCCTCGTCCTCCTCCGTCTCCACGCCATTCTCGCTCTCCCCCCGCCGGCTCAGCGCAGGCGAAGACGGTTCTGAAAAATTCGTAGACGCACGGCTCTCCGCTCGCGAGCTTGGCGTTGCGTCGCCAGGTTCCGCTGAAACGGGAGGAATGGCGGACAGAGGGTCTGCCTCTTGCTGTTGCTGGAGGGTGGGTGGTGAGGGTGCGGTTGATGGTTGCTTGTCTTGGGGGTATGCGGAGGGAGGGACGGGCACGGAGATTTCGCGCAGGGTTTTGACCATCATTTCTCGGACGCTGATGCTGAGTTCTGTGACGTCGTCCGCGCTGAGGTTCTTGGTTTCGATGGGAGGGAGAACTAAGGGCCCATCGATAATAAGCACAACAGCCCCGGAGTATGAGTTAAAGTGTCTACATACCTTTAATTTTAATAGTTCCGGGCTCAAACACACCTTGCCTGTACAATCTCCAGTAATTCTCCACGACGATGGGAATAATAGGAACACCCGAGCGAACTGCGATATGGAACGCGCCCTTCTTGAATGGCAACATGTCTGGGTATTCACGGAGCGATCGTGTGCCTTCGGCGAACAACCAGAGGGAAACGTCGCGGGCCTTCATGGTCTCTCCTGCGGCGGTAAGCGAGCGCACAGCTTTGGCGTTGTTCCCTCTGTCGACGAAGATAGCCCCGTTTAGAGAAAGGAATTGACCGAGAAGAGGGACCCATTGGAGCTCTTTCTTTGCCATGATCACTGCACGTTTGGGAAATGCACTGCAGGATTGTCAGGAACTGCATGCAACGAGACGGTAAGGACGGACGCACACTCCGAGCATTCCAACGTCAAGCATACTCTGATGGTTGCACACCAGGACTGCAGGGTGGGTGGAATACAGATGGTGCTCGCCCTCTATGACGAACTTAACGTCAATAACCCGCTTTATCAGGGCATGGAACGTCCGTGCCACAACGTAGTTGACGTTGTACCTCTGTCCAATGAGGGGCAGTGTCAGAGAGCATATAATGCCCCATATCGAGCACACGGACATGGTGGATAGGTAGAGACCGAGGCGAATGTAGTACCGGATGGGAGGGGGAGCGATGTCCATGATCTGCCTGAGAACGATGACGGGGAGGGAAACGTAGGCGAGTGGTTTGAAGACATAGTTCATGAGGAACATCGTGAAGGTCGTGGTGGTGTTTATTCGTCGTCGTCGTCGAGTAAGACGGACGAACGACGAGGGGGTTGTTGTGGAAGGAAAGCAAGGTGCGGCGGCTAAGAAATTGTCTCTGCCCCAGCCTTCCGCCTCGCGTCTTTCTGCCCGTCACTCGCATGTCACGCTCAAGATATGTCCACATCTGCAAGGAGGCAGCTCACGAAAGGTACTGACCTTGATCAGATTTCTCTTGATCTGAATTCTGAACAAGATGTTATAGGTGCTGTCGGTAGTGGTGCTACAGGGAACGCACGGATCGCTGGAAAGTCTGCCGCTAGCTCTGCGGCGTCCGGACCTACTTCCAGTGCCACTGCAAAGCCCAAAGGTGCTCCAAACGGTGTTTCAAAGCGTCCCCTCGCCGTTCCTCCTGCTACCAGTCGGGCTGCAGGAAAGGCTGTTACCTCTCGCGTTGTGTCAAATGCACGGCCAACAACTAGAGTTCAAGCGGCTTCAGGAACCCTCAACTCATCCGTACGCATCCGTTTCTCCCTCTTGATCTGACTCTGACCGAGCGTCCCGCTAGTCAACATCACAGCCATCCAGAGTAACCAAGCCGGCGGCACCGGCCAGTACCGTGAAGAGTAATCCTGGGGGCGATGACCTGCTCAATGCAGCACAGACCTTAGCGTGGTCGTTCATGTCAGCTAAACTGGAGGATGAGCATGGGAAGGCAGAGAAGGCGATAATGGCTGCGTTTGAAGCACGCTCATTGGAGCTGGATGCTGAGGAGGAAGCTGTAGCGGACGCGAGGGTGCGGTATGAGACAGAACAGCTTTTGGAGTTTTACGAAGTCCTTTCACATAAAGAGGTATGCGATTTTGATGCAGCGGGATGTGATAGACTGGTACTTATGTTCACAGGCCCCTGCACTACGTGCCGTTACGAAGTCGTTTTTACAACATGAAGCACGATGCTCAGACGTGTCTCGAAAGGTTATGAGACTCGACAACGCTCCGGATTACGACCTCGTCTTTCTGCATACTTGCAACTTGCTATTAGTTCTCATTGGTGAGTTCATGGCACCGTGAAACTGGCGGCCGTGAAGGTGGCGCGCTTTATTTCCCGAAGCTAATAACCCATCACTTAAGACGAACAACTGGAATCTGCCTCACGGCTGGAGTCTGATATCGTGGAACTACCTGACGTATTTTACCAAGAGCCCTCAAGGCTGAATGCCGTTTTACAGGGATTGCTCTCAATGGTTCGGTCCCAGAAAGACACCCTGCTGGAATCTCGGCTCGTGGTTCAGGCTCAGAAGAAGATAGCATACATGTCGCTCGAACTGCAAAGTCTGGAGCTCTAAGATGGACGCATGTATTATTTTATGACGATACCCAACAGTGTAGCCGTATAGTACATACCTTAGATTTAGAATTGAAATCCAATGACCATAACCACGACCGAACCAAGGGCGTCTACTGAAATTTCTTTCGTCCGATCACTTTGACTTTGACTTTCAAAATCACCTTCAACCGTAACTTATCCTCTCCTCTTTCCACATCTTTTCATGGCGAATATAGGCGATCCATTCTTGCTATCTTCTTATGCACAGCCAAAAAGCTCATCAAGAGCTGGACCAAGTGGACTACCCAACGTTTTTGCTTCAAATCAACATGCGTCCACAAGTTCTTCGGAAGGGTATGCAACGGTAGCAGCACAAGGGGATGGAGTACACATACTCGATGTGAGTTATTTGCACACACACATCTTTAAAAGTAGAGTGCGCGTTCCTAACGTCTAAGCCCCCAGCTTTCGACGCTGCACCCAGTGATCTCATACACACTCGGCCCTCAAGTCCGATTTTCATGTCCTCCAGTGACCCACACTGCACCTGCAGGAAGTTCACGGATATGCACTACGTACGCTGTCATTGAGTCTGCCCAGGACATCCCGCCGGATGCAAAGTCGCGAATTGTGTGGAGGTGGAAGGAGGATCCTGCGGGGAACGTGACTGCTGCTGAGGCGAATAAGAGGAGGACATCTGCAATCGTAAGTGTGTGGCCTTTTTACTCAGCATTCAATATTGATCCATGGTAGGCTCCACATAAAGTTTCAAGGATGTATGTTCCAGATGAACTACCAGAACATGTTATTCTCGTGGGTCCTGGAAGTGAAGTCACCGTTATGGACGAATCGCTTTCTACAAAGAGCACACGGTTGCCTGAGGATACAGAGACACTGTTAGGTTGCTCCGTTTTACCTAGGAGAACTACCTCATTTGTTCTGCCGTCCACCGAAGGCTCTGTGATTGTGACTGTGGGTCGAAGGGCTCGGGACAAGAGTGTACTTGCGCGGATACTAGCAGTTGATGCGCAGGGAGGTTCTGTAGTGTTGGGTGAATGTCCTATTGTATTGGAACCGTCCGAGGTGCGTTGCTCTCTAATTGTTTGCTTCCTTTCGCGTTGAAATGTCAATAGAACATCCCTGGTGTAACATGTAGCAATACAGGGTATCTCAGTGTTCTAAGTATGTACTTCATTTCCTTCCGCATATCAGCAGAAATTAGACATTCACTTTGTACAGGTTCATCCGGGTCATGGCATTCGTTCGAACTTCGCCATTCCGACGACGAGACCGTGACAGCCTCAAAATCCACTTCAACAAACCTCGCTGCCTTTAGTTTCGTACCGGCACCCCCATCCACCGATTCTCCTACCACACAGCGTGAAGTTTCCATAGCGTCCGTCGGCTCATCACATGTCTTACTATGTGGATTTGAGTCCGGTACCAATAACGACATTACGATATTGCTCTGGGATCTCCGATATTCCGTAGTCCTCGCATCTCAATCCTATCCCATTCCCGCCACCCTCGGACGGTCCAAGAAGAACCCAGTCGAAGTCACCATAGTCGCAAATCCTTCCAGGCTATCACAAGCCCTTCTCGTCCTCTCCCCTCGCTCCACGCAACCGCACCCGGCCAATGGTTCATCAGAAAGTCGCCCAGACCCCAACGCTCGCTCGACCATTCTCGTTGTCCCACTCACCGTCCCCGCTACTTCTAAAATTTCCAATGCAATTGGCCGTGCGGCGGCCAGCAAGAGATGGGTCAGCCCATTGCCGTCGTCGTCCGATGTCACGCCAGATGCGCATGACGGCGCGCGCGCGAAGCTCCTGCGCACCATGAAGTCTTCCATCGACCAAAAACGCGCAGAACTCGCGGACGAGGCGTTTTTCAACTGGGTCAAACAGGAGGAAGCTAGGCTGCCGAAATCAGCTCCGGCGAACGAGGTGCAGTTCGGGTACAAGTTCGTTCAGGATTTGTTGGAGATTTTGTTCAAGCAACTGAAAGCCGCGGCGGACACGATGGTGTATTCACCGAAGGTGGTGCGGTATTTGGTTGAGAGAAAGGTTGTAAGTTCTGGCATGGTTGAAGGGGGATTGCTTCCTGCGCTTAGGGCACGGAATGACTGGGTACGTCACCGTCGCATGCGGGCTTTTTTCCAATGCAAACTGCATACTGACCACGCTTTGAACGTTGCAGGAGTCTATGTTGCTATCGCTGAAGAACGTGATCGATATCCCCGAAACCCATCTTACCACTTTCCTTCACGACGTCATCGTTTCCAAGTCCAAAGCCCAAGATGGGGACGACTCGATGCAGGTTGACTCTTCCTCTGCAGTCACGTCCCTACCGAACCTTCAAGATCTTCTTGCCTTGTGCGTCACATATCCTACGTCTGCCCCCGCGATGCGGGTCGCTATTCGGAAGCATCTACGGGAAGCAGACGAGTTGGTCACGATCCTTAAGGTTTTGGTCAAATGGACAGAGATGTGGTGTGAGGAAGAGTCGAAGTTCTTACCTGCTGAAACGAAGAAGGATGAACATGGTGTTCTGGTGCCTTTGATCGAAGAGAAAGGCAATGGAAACATTCCGCCATTGGATAAGGTAGGTCATGCATCGCCGTCCGATTCAACTAGTACTGTGGTCCTGATGCAATCCTACGTTTTAGGTCTTGACCTTCGTCCAGATCCTCCTCGACTCATCATTCCTAACATTCCTCTCGCATGCTCCATCACACGCTCTCATCCGCCGCTTCATGTCCCTACTCCAACCCGAACTTGCTCTCAACGACGAAATCGAGCAACTGAAAGGACCGTTACAGCCGTTCGTTCGGGCGCAGGCGAAGGCCGTATCTGACGCAGTGAATGGTCCTCAGAAAATAGACCCCAAGGTGGATTGGAGACAGAGAAAGAAGGCGATGCATGAACAAGCTAGCATGAATATTGGGTTATATCAAGTAGAAGAGCTTGTTCTCTGATTTCATCCATATATCGCATATATTTTTACGTCCAAATGTCCAAGAACATGCAGATCCGGATCCATATAACTACAGGTGAGAGTACTCCATTCGCTTGATTTCAACCATCGCTAACGGCAGTTAAGCAAGAACTTTCTTGGAGAGGAATCCCTCCCATTCATTCGCACCCCAGCTACTGGAAATCTCATTCGCGACCAACCCGTCCCAAAGGACGGTTGGAGAGACATGAATCCCATTCTGCCTGCTGAATTTGACTGGATGGTGGCAACTTGTCGTCAGATCTGCGCATACTGCGGCGACGATAGAAACTTACTGGTGTACTTCAAATCATCAGTGACGTCAACACCACCGTTCGGAGATGTTTTGTTCGTCAGGAGGTCCTTCACGATGGGGACTTTGTCCGTACCAATCACCTCCCCCGCGAGGTTGGCGAGCTTCTCGCGGATCTGGGTTGGAGTGAGGTTGGAGGTCGGGATGTCGAAATATTCGCCTTGGTTCTTGAAGAGCTGCGAAATAGTGTATTCGATGAGCTCAGGTCCCCAGTACATGTTTGCTGAGGCCTACAGCGAGAGAGAATGCCCAGAACTTTTCTGGTGCGACGCGAGCGACCTACAGGTATGTCGCGATGAGTGCCATGGGCAAGCAGAAGATCCTGTCAGGTTGACGTACTGCGAGACCAGCTTCATGCACGAAGGTAGAACTACCGTGCCAAGGTTGGACTTGCTGCCTAAAGATAACCTTCACCTTCCCATCGTATGGTCCACCAGGCGAGAATGCTGGCTTCAACACGCTATCGATCGCAAGAGCGATCTTAGCACTGAATGGACAGACGTAGTCGACTGTATGTGACTGATAATGAGATTTCTACTACTAGGATTCAGAGACGTGCATGTGGAACTAACGGAAAATATCAAGGGTGTGAGGCGCGTTGACGTTCCCAGCGATGATGAAAGGTCGAAGAGTGGGTTGGAGGGCCATGGTGGACGTTGGGAAAGAGAGTAAGGAGACAGGGTTGGACTGAGGGGCTGCTTTATGCGGGTGATCATGGTATGATGCAGTAGCACGTCATAGACACCGATCAGCTTTCGATCACTTGCTTTCTCTCATTCTCACCGACAGTCACCGAGAAAAGTGATTGGAATAATCGTTCTGTTATCAAGAACTGGTACAGGCGGTGCCACTCGAAGAATGAAACAGTGGGCACAAACGGGCACCATGAGCTTTTTGAGTACAAAACGACTGCTTATACGACAGTAGTGAATGAACGAAGACGTTCCTAAAGCAGGGCGTGGATAATAATAACATCAGATTTCCAGAGAACATACAGTGAGACCGGTGGTACATTCAGACTTACAGTGGATAAAAGCGCACGACCTGATACATGGTCTATATCACCGTGTACTATAACGTGGACTCGGGGCGAGGGAGTGGCCGTAAACGTAAGAAGAGGTTTTCTGGACATCACCGCCTGACTGACCAGCGACGTTCATTTCTAACGATATGAGGTGAAGTTCATAGTATGCAGACAATACAAGGTACGAACTGGGATTTGGACGTCATGGTGGACTTCAACCTCTGTCGTATGCTGCACAAAGGCGATCATCCTTTGACCAGGATGGAACTCCGACGCAGTTTCATCGCCACGAGGGTGGAAGTTTACGCAGCCAGAAACTCCACTAGTTGTGAAATGAGTCATCAAACGTCGTTCTCAGAATCGTGGGCTTCCACTTACTACGATGCTTCAGACATGTCGTCTCGGTAAAGAAATAGATGTCGGACAACACGAGTTGCCACGATCTAACGAACAGGTATGAGCATGTATATGAGTAGAGAGGCGGTGAACGGATTACCGTGGACGCCACAGCGGCTGGGGCGTTGGCCACCGAGGTCATCACAGGATTAAGATCGAGCAGCATGAATGTGGTTGCTACCATATTCGAGACAAAACTTGATGCAGAGGTAATGAGTAAATTTAGAGGTATAAGTATAAACACACTTACGCAACAACAAAATATATTAGCCCGTCCTTGAAAAGAAGTTGTACTATTTGGGATCCTTCTCGGCGATGGCAAAGTTTGAATGCAGAGAGACACAACACGATGAAGTCAAAACACATAGAATAAATGAACATCGCGGATAGTATCTTGCTGTTGACCGATACGAGTGAGCATCCGACACCTGGAGCCCATCTGCTCCCGATCAAAACGCCTAAATGGAGGATAAGTGCCATGGAACGGAGAGGGAAGGGAATTGGGTCTGACCTGTTAGAATGATTGACCAATGCCCAAGGATCAGTAAGGTCAGTCCTGAAATCACGTAGCGATTTTGAGACCAAATCGCCATCCTGGCCGCCATTTGACAGAGAAATTAGTCACCGGAGACCAAAAGCCTGTGAGATACAAGCGATGGGAAGACGTACGTCCTAATGGCCAAGTTAATACTGGCAAATCCAACTGCGCAATTTCCTGCAAACTGTACGGAATGACGTTTGACTTGTGGGGCACAATTAACCTGAGGTATTATCCCAAGCATACCTGGTTGAAGCGTACGAATGCCATGCAGTTAAGCTCCCTAGGTGATAACAGTCAGTTAGAACAATTACGAGCCGTCGGCCAGAGCGTATACCCACCTATTGGTGTCTAGGGTGACCAGTCTATCCATGGGTTATCATCGTCGGTTAACTCTAGAGAACCTCATGTACTGGGACTGGATACTCACAAGCCGATCATTGCTAAGAGCAAGCAATAGCGATCCAGGAAGTAGAAAATCTGTCCGTGAGGGTGAGATGAACCTCACGATTGAGAGTTCTATACACGCCAGGTGACTCACTATCGGCCAGCGAAATTTCCTGCCATGACGTCCACTAATGAAGCTCCAATCGAAGTCTAGCGAAATCACGAACTCCCAACTGAGCATACTTCTCAGTAAGACTGTAGTATCGGAGATATTTGCATATTGGACTTACAAGTATATACCAGCGATGACATGTTGAAGCTTCAAGTATTCCCCTGTATCACAGAGTAGCTGGTAAGATACTGAAGGCGAAATCAAAGGAGGCAGAGTAGATGCACCTTGCTGAAGAGTCAAAAGGTCAGGAGAATTCCAATCAACCATACCTTAAAATTATTTACAAGGGGGAAGCGCGAACTTCAAGTCCCCCAACACTCTAGGAACTCATTATCCCTCCTTTTGAGCTCACATCTGTACCATTATGAGCGACCATCATGTCGGAAACAAGCTGGGTAGGGTTGGGGACGTGGGAGTATCGAGCGGTGAAAGTGGGGAAGTAACCAAAAGTCCTGGGAGTTCGCTTGCGAAGAACTGGATAGAGGCGTGTTGTTGATGTTTTAGCGTACCACATCATGTTGGCGAGTGCATAAGTAGCACATAACATATGCAAGACCCCAATCATTCCGAAGAGGTGTCCGCACGCATCGCGGGAACACCATGAAGGTTCGGAGAGGGTTCGCAATGTTCGCAGGGCTGATTTTTCGCAAAAGCACTCTGTGCGTCAAAAAGTACCTATTCTATGGATCAATAGATAAATTGCGACAGAAAAGTTGGGCAACTTGATTCAACTTGAAGGGGCGCCGTGTAAGTGTTACGCACATGCTAGGAAGTTTCTGAGGCACTTACAAACAGTACAGCAAGCCACAGTCTGTTGGGCTAAGAACCATATTTATGAAGTAGGGAGGCCTCATCGATGTTAGGTATCAAGAAGTTCAAGATGGTTATGGCTTCAATTTGGATTTGGAGTCTCGGTTCAGTACAGGTTGGTCCAGGCGCCCATGCTGCTCTTCCGCTTCGACCTCCCACATCCTTCTCTCCGCTTTTGTTTCGTTCATCGACGCATCTGACAAACGGCGGCCACGAGGACATAACGAATAACACAGTTTTATACAAAATAATCCCCGATTGACTTCGACTCGAGACTGAACGTCACTCAAGATGCCTGCCATGAACTTCTCCACATTTCTCATGCAAATTGCGGATGCCTTGAGGAAAGAGAAGGGTCCAGAGTTAGCCTACCTCCTAAGGCCTATGGAGGAACATGGAAAGTCGCTCATAAAGGAGTTCCGCAACCCCACGGTACGTACCATACTCTCGTCTGGATCACTGGTTCAAGAGGGTTGACTTGGGAAGGCCGTAGCGACAATCCTTGTCATACTATGAAGGAAGCATGGAGAGTCCTTGGGATGAGATTGCGATACAATACGTGCTGGTTGTGAACCATTGCGCAAAGAGAAGAGCAATAGAAGCGTTCAAAGAGGAATGTACATTAATATCGTGAGTTTGAGTACTGTTTCTACTCACCTTCACCCATGCTCAATTCATTTGTTAGGTTATTCTTTCGTTATTTCACCACAAAGACTGGCTGGACTCTGCCTGCCCTATTTTCTATCCTAAGGGACCTGCGAGATCTCGCATTTGACGTGCGTGGTTGCTTGATAGTCACTGACGTTCGAATGTAACAAACTCTCCACAACTAGGCAGACCTGGAAGCTCGCCAGAGAGGGCAGGAGGGTACTGAAAATATGGAAGAAGCAGCTCGTGTCATCAGCAAAGCTTTCACGAACTGTGTGACTGATCGGTTCGTCCCTTCCAAGACTCCCAACAGGGTCAAAAGTCGTGACGACCACTGAATCCCACAGAATGTCCCCAAAAGCCGAATCTCGGAAATGGGGTGTATACTACGTTGTTGGTCTCATCCTCAAGTCATATTTCCGTGTCAAGCGGATATCCCTTGCAAAGAATATTTTGCGAGCAATCGATGCCAACCCCGATATTCCACCACTGGATCAATATCCTCGGTCGCATCAGGTGCCTACCATGTTGTGTTACCCCCTCTGACTTTCAGACAACTCATATCCTTATAGGTAACATACAGGTATTACATCGGCATGCTCAGTTTCTTAAACGAAGACCTTGCAAAAGTGTGTTGTATTTCTCGCTTGCCTCGTCCAAAGGATTTGACCCTTAAATATTATCACACAGTCTGAACAAGAGCTGACACTTGCTTTTTACCACTGTCACATTGGAGCAAAAACCAACCTTGAGTGCGTACTCAGTGTCTGCGTCTTCTCAAGTTGTTTACATCCTTCCAGGAGAATATTGACCTATCTGATACCTCTACGAATATTCCGGGGTCACCTTCCATCCAGAGAACTGCTAGACAGGTTCCCAGCAATCGACGACCTTTACTCGCCATTCATCACCGCCATCCGAAGAGGCGATGTTCATGATTATGACGCCGCGCTCGATAGATTTGAGCGTCGACTGGTGGACTTGAACCTATTCCTCACCATGGAGCGCGGCCGAGAATTGTGTGTTCGGGAATTGTTTCGTCGAGTGTAAGTGTGATATCAGATTCTTGTCGTCACGAAACTGAATGAGCGATATAGCTGGGTTGTGTCAGGGAAGGGGACCAGGGTCATGGTATCGTCGTTCCACACAGCTCTTCAATTGGCTGGCGAAGACGTTTCAGTGGAGGAAGCGGAATGCCTTGTGGCAAATATGATTTACAAGGGTTACATACGAGGATACATCTCACACGGACAGCAGACAGTGGTGTTGGCCGCGGCCAATACCTTCCCGAAACTAGCGGATCGCCCTTCACCCTACGCTGTTCTGTAGCGTCATCAATGCGTCCTTGATTCCTTGCCAATATATTCCGCCTTGCATCGAGGCTGATGTCTTACCTCGAGTTTGTCTGCGGCGGTGTGAGGCGCCTCGTGCACGTGATCGAATATCTGTCGTGCCTTGCGGTTTTGTAACGTGTACTGTGTACTGCTCCCGATCACTACAACTTGGGCTCAAATGGACGTGTCTGCTTTATCTGGTGCCGTATCTCATACTCGGCGTTCTGTCCTGTCGTCTCAGCCGCATCAGGGTACCCTCAGTCCTCTCGGGAGTACGAGGAGCGCGAGAGCGGCAAACTGTCACCCGTGCTTTCCGACAAAAGCCGCTAACTGCCTCGAGGCTCTCGTGGTCTGTCTAGATCTTTGATATCCCTCGCCACACCTGAACCACGTCTATTACTGATTTCCTTATATAAGGCGTTATCACGATGGGAAATGCGCAATCCAACAGATCCGGCAGGTATTCCACCGCCAGTTCATCGAGTGGCGGCAGACTCCTTTCCTCGCGCATCTCAACCCCCCATTCCTTGAGTTCATCCAGTTTCTCTGCATCACCGCCAGTGCGCCGTAGAGCTTCAGCGCATCCTGCCGGTTCGACTCCGCGGCACGATTCTGAAAGTGCTCCTTCACCCCGAGAGCAGACGCACCGCCGAGCACGATCTGCTCTCGCAGCTACCTCGACCTCTATTCGCAACCGCGACACTGCGCCTCCACCAACATACTCGGTTGCGATTGCTGACAATTCCTATCTGTCGCCGCCACCCACCGAGGTTACATCTCCGGTGACTATCCGCCCTAGTCCTTCGCTGTCATCCCCGGAATCCGAAGCACCGAGACCTTCACCTGGCTCCTCTCATACCCGATTCTATAACATGCCTTCACCAGACAGTATTCCTTCGGAATTAGGCCCTTCCACAGCCCCCATATCACGGTCTGAAATCGAGCGTCGTACCTTTGACCAGAGCCTTTTAGATGGGGAGAATCCATTATTACTCCTTGAAGAATATGACATTGTATTTGTCGTCGATGACTCCGCATCAATGCGAGGTCAAAAATGGGTTGAGGTACGTAGAGAAACCATTTCTGGAGTTACGACATTAAGCAAGTATTGGCAATCATCATGATGTTTTAGGCTTGCAATGCGCTGAAATTACTAGCGGATGTTGCGACACAATACGACAAAGACGGCATCGATGTTTGTTTTTTCAGCGAAAAGAAGGTCGGCCAGAATCGAAAGGCATGTTACTAAAGACCTATCTTCGTTAGTCATGGCTATTGATCTTCATGTAATACAGACCTCTGCCGATCTGGACGCACTGTTCGACCATGTTCAGCCAAAAGGCCTGAGTGTGATGGCCAAAAGACTCGAATCCCTTCTCCTATACTACCTTGAGACCCTCGAGAAGGCAAAAAAAGAGGCGGAGGAAGGAAAGCCTGACCATCTGAAGATGGTGAAGAAAGTCCTCTACATTGTCATTACCGACGGTGCCCCGAGTAGGAGATTTGCTCTTCTTGTCAAACTATAGCTAACATGCTACTGTCTCCAGCGGATTCACCCGAGGAAGTCATCGTAGCGGCCGCCAGACGACTGGATAGAGGTAATTTTGACCAAGGACAAGTTCGTCACATTGGCATCATATGAGTGTTCAGCAGGGAACTGATGTCCTCAGGTTGGCATACAAATCATTCAAATTGGATACAATCCCGATGCTCAGGCCTACCTCAAGATGCTCGACAATGATATCGCGTCGAAATACGGTTGCCGAGATATTGTGGATACTATTCAGTACAGTTTCACTGGCGAACCTTTGGAAAGGAGGGCACTGGCAAAGATACTCCTCGGTGGCATCAACAAATTGGTGGACCGCATTGAACTGCATACAGAATGAAAGCGTCGGTGTCTTCCTCTACAATACCCAAAGTTACATGTACACATGTCCTCTGTTTCTGTGTCTTCAAGTTGATGCACCGAGTTCGACGTCATTGCTTTCGTATATTGCGCACTTCCACAAGCTATCTCATGTTGTGCTCCCACCATGTACTTCTGATCTATATTAGTATGTCTTGCAGCGTTACTACTGCCAATCTTACTACCCTTCATCTCAGTTGTGCTTCTTCCTTGTCGCGGAGGGAGCGGAGTCCAAGTCTAGTCCAAGCGAGGCGCCTCCGTATGGACTCATGATAACATGATTGTAAATGACCTTGACATCACATCCACTCACGACCCAATGGCAATCGTCCCAGGACACACCACGATTCGTGCTCGGACGAGAGAGTTTTATCGAATCAGGACAGCCACTCCCGTTTTACGCTCGGCAAAACATACGATCAGATAGGCAGCAAATATAGATGGTGGTCACCAGGCTGAGAGCGATGACATACGATTGGTCTCGGCCAAGGTCACGCAATGGGGCACGGTAGTTATATAGTCTTCTGTGAGTGCATATGTGACCCCTCTTCATAGCTATCATTGCTCATCCCACTATCGCTATGAGTAGCAAGACCGATTTTGATGTTGAAAAGACGCTATCAAAATTGACTCTGAGAGAGAGGATCACACTGCTAGCTGGCCGAGTAAGTTGTCCGATTATTTTCTGTTCTTTCCTGAATTCGGATGGCTCTGTGCAGGGATGGTGGCATATGGAACCTATCAAAGGCAAGGTGAGGTCGTTGAGAATGAGTGATGGTATGTAGTCTTGGTCAAAAGTAATGACTGGGTACTTACGATACCACTATCCAAAGGTCCAAATGGTGTTCGTGGCACACAGTGTCAGTTTACAACTTGACTCAGGCTTGGGTTCCTCCGTCTGATAACTGCCGCAGTTTTCAACGGCACGCCCTCGAGCTGCTTCCCCTGTTCGACTGGGCTAGCATCCACATTTGACGTGGAGCTGGCCCAAAGGATAGGCAAAGCACTGGCCGTGGAATGTGCAGCTAAAGGTATTGCGTCTACTGTAGACCTGTTTCCGCCTTGCCGCAGTCTCATCTTCGTCACACATAGGCGTCCATGTACTCCTTGCCCCGACAGTGAATACTCAACGCTCTCCACTTGGCGGGAGAGGTTTTGAGTCCTTCTCGGAGGATCCCCTGCTTAACGGTAAAATGGCCTCCCACTACATTAACGGATTGCAGTCGAAGGGTGTTGCTGCGACCATTAAACACTTTGTCGCGAATGACCAGGAATTTGAGAGGTTCGTATCCGAACATCTTTTCGGCAGTGTCGTGCTGACTTTACATTCTTTCTAGGTTCTCTATTAGCAGTAAGAATGTCTTTTTACACATTTATACGCGTACAAACATCGCATTACTCTGGACCAGGCGAGGTATCCCACCGCGCATTGCGAGAAATCTATATGAAGCCGTTCCAGATCGCTATTCGGGAATCCAACCCATGGGCACTGATGACTTCGTGGGTAGTGTCACTTCCGGTCACTGGGATGAGAAATTCTGAACAGGCGTTTCAGGTACAATCGACTCAATGGACTTCATGCATCTGAGCACTCCTGGCTATTGCAGGATGTGCTTCGTGAGGTATGCGCCCCATACAACTACAACAGTTCCTCTGACATATCCTCGGCAGGAATGGGGCTACAAAGGTTCTCTCATGAGTGATTGGACCGGGACGTACAGCACCGTGGAAGCCATCAACGCTGGGCTTGACCTGGAGATGCCGTTAGTACCGGATGTCATGACTAGAAGCCCTTCGAACTCTAATGCGTTCAGACTAGTGGGCCTTCCGTTGTAAGGGGACCGGCATTGATTCGTGCTCTTCAATCCGAAAAACTCTTCCCCACGGATATCGAAGTCCGCGCGAGGAAGGTCAGCCAATCCTACGATTTATATACGTGTAACTTTGCGTCTTAACGCAGTTTCTCGCAGGTTCTTGAGCTGGTCAAATATGCAGAAGCATCCAGCATCGAATTCGATAAAAAAGAAGCAAGCGTGGATAACCCAGAGATGCGAGCTCTTCTCCGCAGAGCTGCTGCTTCATCAGTGGTCATTCTGAAGAATAGCGATGGGCTTCTTCCGATCGAAGTCACAGGAGACAACTTGATCTTGCAGTATCTACATGGCCAAAAACCGGATATGTTCAAGTTCATGCCCAGCTTCGCTGTCATTGGGCCCAACGCCAAACACGCTATGATCTCAGGCGGTGGTTCTGCAGCCCTCTCACCTACGTATATGGTCTCTCCACTCCAAGGGATAGAGGAGGCCGCTAGTCACGGTCACAGTCTGAAAGATGATCAAGTGAAGTACAGCTTGGGACTTATGACACAACGGTACACACCCCTTGTGGACCCGCATATTTCGCTCCCTAGCGGATCGGGTCCGGGAGGAAAATTCGAGTTCTGGAACAAGAGTCCCAACGATTCGTTCCTTTCCACAGGTGTGGATCTGTCGGAAAAGTTACCTGATGCGGCCTGGAACGTTTCGGCGGTCAGTGCGTATGCTTTCTTAGCTGATGGTATCCCGGTGAGCTCAACCATTACCTTCTGTGAGCGAGTGCTCATGAACTATTTGCTAGGACGATAAAGTGGATGAGGTTTGCTGGATCCGCGTCAGTATTTATGTTGCCTGGCCTTGTTCTCCTATGCTGATCCTAACCTCTTTTCCTTCAGTGGACCTCCGTTTTCACTCCAGATGAAAGCGGAGAATGGATGTTCGGACTTGGCATCGCCGGTCGCGGCAATCTGTTCGTCAACAACACACTTGTAGTTGATCTGAGCACCGAGGCACCTCAGGGTGACCTATTTTTTGGACTCGGCACTATTGAAAAACGGGGAAAGTTTTCCGTTGAAACAGGAAAACAGTACACTTTGGAAGTGAGACTGTCGAATGCGGAGTTCATGCAAAGAGATGCGCCGTTCACAACCCGCGGGGGTATGAGGGTTGGCGCATACAAGTATGTGGACGAAGATAAGGGGATTGAAGAGGCAGTCAGGTTGGCTACGGTACGAGACGGTAAGCCCCCCCCCCCATTATGATGAATTCGTCACCTTTTCCTCACAAACTCGTGACAGTTGCTGTCCTTGTTGTGGGACTGAACCATGAGTCAGTTAAATGTCTACACTGCTCAAACTGCGCTGAGGCTAATCTGTGTGTTTCAAGCTACGAAAGTGAAGGTTTCGACAGGCCCAACATGGAGTGGGTTGCGATAATAACATATAGTTGCAGTGACAATGTTGATCTTTCTCTCTAGCTTACCAGGTCGCACCAACGAACTAGTCACCAAGGTCTTGAAGGCGAACCCGAGAACTATTATCGTCGTGCAATCTGGTACGCCTGTAAAAATGCCTTGGATCAAGGAAGCAAACACGGTTGTGCAGGTAACTTCTAGGTTTTCCGTCCTTCATCCGATCTCGTGATCTCACAAAGCTTAGGCATTCTATGGTGGCAACGAAACTGGACATGGTCTCGCAGACGTTCTCTTCGGGAAAGTGAACCCTTCAGCCAAGCTACCTCTGACATTCCCGTCAGTGCCTAATCACATGCGATGATGAGCAGTCCTGTTTAAATTTTAACGTCTACCATCCCACAGAAAACGCCTTCGGGACAGCCCCGCTCATCCCTCCTTCAGCTCCCACGCACAAGAACGGGGAAAAGTGCACTATAACGAAGGGATCTTCGTCGGATACAGAGGTTTCGAGATCAACGACATCGCCCCTCTCTTCCCCTTCGGCTTCGGACTCTCCTACACCACCTACACATACTCCTCCCTCTCCCTCCCCTCTACGACCTCTGACGGGAACTTCACAGTGAAGTTCAAGATCAAGAACACGGGTTATCGCGATGGCAAGGAGATTGTGCAGGTGTATGTGACGGACGTGGAGTCGTCATTGCCGAGGCCTGTGAAGGAATTAGCAGGGTTCACGAAGGTGTCTGTGAATGCTGGAGAGGAGGCCGATGCGGAGGTGACTTTAGATGTGACGGCGTTGAGTTTCTGGGAGTCGAGGCAGGGGACGTGGATTGCGGAGAAGGGGGACTTCGACGTGATCGTGGCTGCGTCGTCGGCGAAGGATGAGAAGAACTTGCTGAAGGGGCGGATCACTTTGACGAAGACAATTACCTGGACGGGATTGGGCCCAACGTCTGCGAAGAAATGAAGTGAATACGTAGCGGAAGTCTGTTCATGCTGTATTGTAGCACCAGTAGCCAGATATCGCCATAAACGAGTGGCGCTAAGACGATGCATCGAACTCAAGTTCGTCTCCCTCCCCTTCCTCGTCTCCCTCTTCCTCGTCTTCCTCTAAAGCTGCTTCTGCTTCCGCCTGGGCCTGTGCGGCGGACGCAGCCTGAGCGATCGCTTGCTCCAGTAACTTCGTCTGCTCTTCCGACAGCCACGACAACCCAACAGCAGGCATCGATGTCTCCGTTGTAGCACTTGGCTCCTCGTGATCCGGGACAGGTTGTTGTTGAGGGGGAGGTGGTACAGGTGAAGGACCTTGCAAGGACGCCATTGGTGGAGGTTGTGGAGGTTGAGCAGGGGGGCGGTGAATGGCTGCGTGAGGGAACGTCGGTGGTGGTGCGCCGCCTAATGCCCCGGCGACGTGACTGTGCAGGACAGGATGAAGACGCATCACGATGTCTTGCGCCTGTTGGATAACGTGCAGCGGTATCTCCCCTTCTTCCAATCCGTCCTCTCCCTCCCGTGGTAGGCTGCCGGCGGCGATGGAATCCGCAATCTGGTTCGCTACGATTCCGTTCCACATCTTCGCACGTCTCGAGGCCTCTTCGTCTCCCTCGTCTCTGTCTACTTCCACCTCTTGTATGGCGGCAGACGCACAGAGGGCCCCATCCATGTCCCCATCTCGGTGCTTCCCTCCACCTGTTCCCCGACCACGCGCATCTTTGTGTCGCTTGATAGCATCCCGCCTGGAGAATATCTTATCGCACCCACAACATTTCCACGCCTTTTTATCGTGGAGTTTGACGTGTCGCTTGAGATCGTGATTCCGGAGGAATGACGCAGGGCATACGGTGCATCGGTATGGCCTGTCGACAAGGGTGTGTAACCGTTGGTGCGTTCGCAGGGAGTAAAGGCGATGGAAAACCTTCGTGCATGATCCGACCAGACACGGGTACACAGCTGCACCTATATCTGTAGGCTGAGTACCATCGGTTGCCCAAGAAGGGACCGCGGAAGGGAGAGGTTCATTGCCAATAGGGATATTGGTGATGATTCCCAGCATTTGAATGAGACCTCCAAGTTCCTGAAGGGCAGCTTGGAGTTCGGGGCGTCCTCTCGGGGTAGAGGTTACAGCGAAAAGGAATATCTGGTGGAGTTGGTGGTGAATGGAGGTCACCATGACTGGATCTGGTGGTTGACTGGGCTGAGTACGAGATGCCAGCGAATTAGAGACAACTCTTGCAGCTTCGCTGATCTGCATGAGTAAGTCGGGATATTCAACAAGGGCTCTTTTCGCGTTCCTTGCGTCAGCAGCACCGTCGTCAGTCTGGTCCCGTTTACGCTTGCCGATGTCGAGCTGGATCGCTGCAGCGTCTGAGTTCCGCAAAACAGAGAACAATGTTTCTGTCTTTGCAAGCGAGACCACGGCATCACTGAGGGGTTTAGCTAGTGGCTTCGATATACGACCTGCAGAAATGCATTGTGTTAGAATGTCAAAGATATTCGAGCCTGCACCGTGTGCAACAACGGTAGCAGTCAGCGTGGCTCTGACTTGAGCGTCTTTTGCAGCAAATTTGATGATGGTTTTCATCGTAGCCAAAGCAGCCTCCTGCTTCTTCGCCTTCGAGACTATAGTCTTGGAAGCGGTCGTGCCTGCAGCATGCCGAATAGGAGGTGCGGTTTCTACTGTTTGTGCAGTAGCAGGGGGTACTGCAGGAGCTGGATCCTGGACGAGACCTGCTTCCAGCTGAGCCTTCGCAATGTCCGCTAACAGTTGGTCTCCGAGACGACGGGCCATCTCCTCCGCCTCTGCATCGTAGTCTGCATCGTCCTCTTCGTCATATTCCTCATCCTCCTGCCAATCTTCGTCAACGTTCAAGTCCGGGGGAAGAGGGAGGTCCATGTCATGTGGTTGCGGTTTGTCCGGAAGAAGTGTGGCTGTGGTATGTCAATGGAAGTATGCAATTGCGATCCTCTGACGAACGAGAACAACTGGGGCGTGATTGCGACATGATTATTAGCTCGGAAATTCAACGTATTGAGGATAGCCAGCATACAAACTTTGTAAAGAGATTGCAGGGTGCAAGGGATCGGAGCCCCGAGCAGAGGATTTCGGACTGTGCGAGCGACGGAGAGTGATCGGCCGAAGGATGCCGGTTAGAGCCGATAGTTGTGCCGGGGAGGTGAAGTCAGAAGCCGGTTCTCTCCTCCTCCTCCTCAGTCATGTCTTTTTCTTTCTTCCTCTGACATCCATCTCTTTCTTTCTCTCCACCACCACCTCTGCCATGAAACTCTCTCTCATCCCCCGACATCACCTCCTGAATTCTGCCTCAAGACTGCCCCGACCAGCTCGGGCTCTGGTCGCTGCAAGAGCCTACCGACGGGCCATCAACACCTCGGCCAACGCCAACAAACGACTCAACTCCTCGCTGGCCGTCGAGCTTGGGTCATCTGCCCACCATGAAGCTTCCGACGCTATCCTGCACGGAAAGCAGGCGACCAGATCACCAGCGCCCGAGCCAGGTACGTCACTCCACCGCAGATCGCCACTGCTATCCCCTCTAACTAATGACATCGCAGTTGCAGTTTCATCGCCATTGCAACAGTACTACAAGCTCGTAGAGTCGGGAACGCTGCGGGCTGATGACCACCAGACCCGGATCATCCAGCGATTGCAGAGGTTGCATGATGACCTCACTCATTATGATCCCCCTCTTGTGCCAACCCCCTCCTCGTCTAGCTCCATTGTATGTCCTATCACTTCATTCTCGATGTATCACGTCCCAATGATCGATTCCAGTTCTCTCGACTATTCTCCTCATCGGAAGCACAGACAATCTCACCTGACAAAGTCCCCCGTGGTCTCTACCTGTACGGTGATGTCGGCACAGGCAAGACTATGCTTATGGATCTATTCTACAACACGCTACACCCTCGCATCAAGCGGAAACGACGTGTTCATTTCCACGCATTCATGATTGACGTGCATCAACGTGTCCATGAAGCCAAGTTGAAGCTCGGGTCAAAGGGGGGAGATCCGATTGAGCCTGTGGCCAGAGATTTGGCGAATGAGGCGAGTGTGTTGTGCTTTGACGAGTTCCAGGTATGCCGTTACATTCGTCGTCGTGGGATCGGGTAGCTCAGATATACTTTAGGTCACGGACATTGCGGACGCTATGATCCTTCGGCAGCTTTTTGAGAGGTTAATGAACTACGGCGTTGTATGTGTGATGACATCAAAGTGCGTGCTTTGCAGTGCTTCCTCGTGTGTTATCTGTTAACATACTGCCCAGTCGACATCCCGATGAGCTCTACAGAAACGGGATTCAGCGTTCTAGCTTCGTCCCATGCATAGATCTTATCAAGACACGCTGTGAGGTGACAGACCTCGATTCAGGGACAGGTTTGTGTTCACCGTTCCCTGATACCCAGATTCCCGCTCAAACTCCCCACTTTTCTCCCATAGATTATCGCCGTCTACCCCGCACGTTATCTCACGTCTACTACCATCCCCTGGACGACACCACCCGTCTCGAGTTCACGAAGCTCTTCCGTGCGTTCACACATAGCGACCCAGATGACCCACTCGTGCACAATCGCACGTTGACCACATGGGGACGTGCTATTCCTGTCCCCCAGAGCACATCAAAGGTCGCGAAGTGGAAGTTCGAGGAGCTGTGCGGACGAGCGTTGAGTGCTGCGGATTATTTGGAGATCACGAAGAATTTTGGGACCATATTCGTCGAGGATGTGCCGAAGATGGGACTTAGTCAGAAGGATATGGCGAGGAGGTTCATCACATTCATAGACGGTATGTTCTTTGCTCCGTTTCTGCCAAGTATATATTCTAACTTAGACCAACCAGCCTGCTACGAGAACCAGATTAAGCTCTTCGTGTCATCCGAAGTGCCAATAACGAAGGTCTTCGCGGATGACCCCAACGCGAAGAACTCAGGTATCAGCGACGAGATGCGCAGTGCCATGGACGATTTGGTACGTCCCTCCTCTTGCTACTTCCCTCCTACTATTCCACTGATCGCACTCTCTCATTAGGGCTTGTCTCCCGACGTCGTTGGTGCCAGCTCTATCTTCAGTGGCGAAGAGGAGATCTTCGCGTTCGCTCGGTGCTGCTCTCGTCTTGTGCAGATGGGCAGCAAGGAGTGGGCCGAGAGCCACAAGCCATAGTAAATTCCCCACACATTTTTGCTTTGTTTGCATGAGGGCCTTTTCTACGCCCTCCTGAGACGGTTTTTTGGATGTTCGCTGTTTTCTGGCATCTAGAGAACGCTCGTTTTATTGCTTATCGTGTACCCTAATGTGTAGGTTTGACAGACGCAGTGCTTGTATCATAATGCATACCTGATTTCATTGACGCAAGTTTATAGTACATTCCTGATATAATCCATGGCTGACTCATACATCTACTCCCGGAAAGAATTGCTATGTTCGAATAATCAGCATGAGGATCGTGTATGGAGAGATGTATTTACCTCCTTTACTGCGTCCAAGCGAACAACCGCAACACCCTTCTCCTCCAACACTCTCTTTGCCTCCTCCCACCCCTCCTCCCCACCCACACTTCTCACCCCCTCCTCGACAACCCAACACCTCCACCCCTTCCCCAGCTCCCTCCCAATTTCAACGCAATCTACCGCACTCGCTTTCACACAATAATCCCCTGCCAACCCGACCACTACTACATCTGTAACCTCCTCCTCTAGCAGGATCTTCGCGAGCTCTCCTCCGTTTTCTGTCTCGAGCGGTGGGTTTCGTAACGGCGTGCGGAACGCGCTGTACATCTCGACGCGCGGGTCTCGGCCTTTCAACACCACCCTTCCGATCTTATCCACGTCTAATCCATCGGCAAGGTCGTTCCCTGGTGTCCCTACGACGCAATGCACAGGCCATGCTTGAGAAACGTACGTTTCGTTCGGATTGTTGGGGTTGGCGATAGTGATGGTGGACGTGAAGGGTTGTAGCGGTGGGTTGTGGGACGTGTGAAATGAGACATGGGTGGGCGGGTGATGGTCCTTAGTTGCGATCTTGAGGTGGGGAGGGAACGGGAGCGCGAGGAGGGTGTTTATCGTTGGGAGAATGGATCGGCCGTCTGGGACGGCGAGTGAGCCGTTCTGGTATCATTCGTGAGTCTTTTTCATCCAAGGCTGTAAGCGAGGGATATGTACTGGTGGGCAAAAGTCTTCTTGGACGTCGATGATGAGGAGAGCAGGGCGGCGGGAAGGCGGGGACATGGCTGTATGAGGCAAGTGGCGGGAATGGGCGTTTACATTACTTCATTCCAATATTAATACATTGACAGTCATTAGAGAACAACAATCACAATGTTCTTTCCTTCCTCCTTCCTCCTCCAAGACCACATGAACAACTAGCATTAACGTCTATGCCAAACCCGACCCCACTTCCCATTGAACACCTCCCACCTCCGATCCAGTCCAAACTCCGTTCCACCCAAATACTTACCTCCCTTCCCCAAATCATCTCAGAACTCATCCAGAACGCTCTCGACGCCGACGCGCGTCATATTGACGTCGGCGTGGACTGCGATGAATGGGAGTGTTGGGTTAGGGATAATGGAGGTGGGATAGCGAAGGATGGGCTGGCGAGGATTGCGGGTGAGGGACGGTACAGTGAGTGTTTCGCTGGATTCACTGGTTAAGTGAATGCTCATTGGACGGTGGTCGGTAGATACGTCGAAAGCGTATAGTCCTGCGTCGTTGGGAGAAGTCAACACGTTCGGTTTTCGCGGAGAAGGTATGCGCTTTACGCCCTCTCTGAAGGGCTGTCACTGACTTCATATTCTAGCCCTGGCTTCTGCGGCAGACGTCTCGTGCATGGAAATATCATCTCGCACATCCCGCTCACGCGAGAGTTGGTCCGTCATACTGAAAGGAGGGTCATGCCTGTATCATGGGCCCTCTGTACGTTGGCGACGAGAGTCCCAAGGTACCGTTGTCTCCATTCGGGATGCATTCTACAATGTAAAAGCCTTGCCATAGTTTTTGCCATTTCGGCTTGATAGATATCTGATCTTTCACTCCGTAGCTTCCCATCCGTCGACGGTCTCACCCGTCCCCACAGAAGACCTTGGATATGATCAGAAAGGACATGGAGACATTTGCATTGGTGTTTCCCGGTGTGTCCTTCACTCTGGAGGAAACGGGAAAGACACGCTGGAACCGTGGTCCACATCGCATACTTTCAATTCCGAAGGTGAGTCCGCTCTACCACTATCATCTTTTTCGTTGTTGTATTCATGTTTTATGTAGACGGAATCAAGCGTTTCCGCTTTTCGGAACCTTTACGGTCGCGCATTGGCTGAGGTACGAGGTCGCAAATCGTTCGTCACGCTGAGACTAAATCTGTTTGTAGCATGTCAACGAAATTGATGAGGAGTCGAACGACCTTCGTATCCAAGGCTTTATCAGTTTGGAAGGAGCACATTCCAAATCGCATCAATTCCTATGTAAATTCTGTTTATTTGGCCTATTATTAGGATGAGTGGTTTGACTCATCCAGACGATCCACAGATCTCAATCGTCACCCATTGGCGGCGTGCGACTTGAAGAGGGTCATTGACAGCAAATTCGCAGCCAGTTCATTCGCCAAACATGTGAGTGTCTCCCAAATGCAGCTTTTTTGTTCGGTGCTAATCGGTGTAGTAGGCCTTCGACGAGTACGGAGAAATGTCCCAACCTCGCCCAGGTGCGCAATGTTTGGTTTCCAATCTGATCATGATTTACTAACGTTGATTCCAGCGGTACGACGTTCCCCTCGCAAGACGGAGAAGAAACCAGTCTATGTCCTCAACATCACGGTGCCTCCACAGCAAGTCGACAATTGCCTTGAACCTGCGAAGGCAGTAGTGCACCTACGAGTATGTAACCTCACTCCGAGCTAGGCTTTCTTTCTTTCTGTTGACGTATAGATGGCAGGATTCAGGAGCAGTGTCGTCTTTCTTATCCTCCGTCATTCAAAAGTTTCTCATACAGCATGGTTTCGCTTCGGAGCAACAGAAACGTCCACGAGAGATGCGTCAAGAGGACTTGGGGTCACCAAGAAAGAAGCGGAAGCTACCTACTCACAGGTTGCAGGAGGATCCCTCAGCGCAAAGTTTTGCCCCAATACCCAACCGTGGTTCTTCTACTCAAAGTCGATCCGAAATGCCCGTTATATCTCTTCAGACATCCAGTGAAGCAGGAAACGTTGTCTGGACAGATCCCCACTCGGGCATTCGATACCACATTGACAAACGGACAGGAAACTCATACCCGCTCTCAAATAACGAAATTACCCCGAGTCGAGATGAGACACCAGAGCCATCGCATCCTCGAACCCACTCACGTCGGACTATCAGCCGGCAATTCCAAGGCAATGACGTCCCACAGTGGATACACCGTGCATTAGAAGCAAACCGAGCATACGCACTCACAGAACGCAAGATCGCTTCGCTCAGTCTGCCGTCGTCATCGACTCCCCCAGCGCTTTCTCAGTCGTGTAATCACAATTCAAGATGGCATGACATGACAGCCCTCCCTTGGGACTCAATGGATAGTACACGAGTTGGTCGGCTGAAGAAAGAGGACCTGGAGAAGGCGAGAGTTGTAGGACAGGTGGACCGAAAGTTCATTGCGTGTGTTCTCGAGAGATATCCCGACGGCGACGACGACGAGAACGGAAAGTCATCGACGTTGTTCTTGATTGATCAACATGCAGCGGACGAGCGGGTCCGTGTGGAGCGGTTCATGAAGGAGCTTTGTCTCGCGTTCTTGCGAAACGGGACTGGAGCGAAACGGGACGACGATGATGTGACGGAGAGATTGGAGCCTCCTGTGCCGGTGTTGCTAACGAGAGGCGAGACGTTGAGAATCGTTCAATCGGAGGAGACGAGGGACGTGTTTCGACGGTGGGGTGTTGAGTTCGTGGGGTTGGACAAAATTGCGCTTGGTGAGACTGGAGAAGAAGAGGAGGAGGAAGAGTTGGATGTGCTGAAACTTTGGAGATGCAAGCCGAAACGACCGGAGAAGGATGGTGGTGAGGGCGGGAAGGAGAATTGTGGGTACACGCAGGTCATGGTCAAGAGCGTACCGCGTTTGTTACGGGATAAGGTACGTCGTTTTGTTTCTTTTCTGTCTGCTATTTTTTTTACAAACTCCCTTAATGAACCGTTAGCTACTCATGAACGACGAATTACGAGACCTCCTCAAAAGCACTCTCGCACACCTCGAAACAACCGGTTATCCTTCATCCTTCTCCCAACCATCGCAGTCCCAAACCCAATCAGACATACCGGTATGGCAACGCGCCTTACGCTGGTGTCCGCCGCACCTCGTCGACCTGCTCAACTCCAAAGCGTGCCGCGGGGCGATCATGTTCAACGACCCGCTCACGCTGGAGCAGTGTGAGCGGTTGGTGGGACAGTTGTCGAGGACGGACGCGCCGTTTGTGTGTGCACATGGCAGACCGAGTTTGGTTCCATTGGTGAGCGTTGAGGGCCGTGCATGTGGTGTGAGTGGAGAGGCTGGGGTTGGAAATTCTGGCTCAGATGGAGTGAGGAGACGGCTAGAAGAAGGGAAGGGGGTGGATTGGGAGACATTCGGTGTTGCCGTGAAGACGGTGTCGTGATCGCCGTCTTGTGCAAGTCTGAACGGTTTCACCAATCCTTATCTGCAGACATAGTCGTCGCAAGTCATGGCATAAACCCTAAGAAATCATGAAAGTATGATACACCATCTATAGTGCTACATAGTCTACTTCTCAGCCTTCCAGAAGGACGCATACCTGGAATAAATAGCAGTAAGAGGGCTGCGGAAGGGACAATACTGTAGTGAAGGAGAGAAAGACATACATGTTGACGCGGTCAATCGCGACCTTGTTCCCTTGTCTAACTGAGATGCAAGAGACCTTGAAACCGGCCTTGCTGAAGCTAACAGGCAAGTAATAGATCAGTCGTCGAGAGACCGTTCACGTGAATCCAATCACTGACTTTTGCATGTACCAAGGCTGCTTCGCGGCAGAGCGCAGCAGGACGAATCCACCCTTGGACAGTACCCGGTAGAAGTTTGCAACCTCGTCATCAAGCTCGGGGCTTCCCTCTGTGAACCAGTCGAGATGGTCCATGATCACGGCGCGCGTAATAGCAGCTTCTGGCAGGCCACGAAGCACACTGGGCAAATGTTATCTCGTCAATATCTGCGTCTCAATAAAAGCACGGATGGAGCGCACTTGATGATTGAGTCTGTGTGCAGCCTAAAGGCGTCCATGGCTTCACAGTTGTTTGCCCTGAGGGCGTCGAAACCCTGCCTGGTGAGGTACGCGGGGCAGGAGTTGTGGGTGTATTTGCCCAAGAGAGGCTACAAAATGCAACGTCAGTATTTGACGAGAATGCAAGAAGAGAAAAACCTACTTACCAAGAGGTAGTGATACGCTCCGTCCCGAAGTAGCGCAGTCGAAGGAATGGGATCGAAGGTATCCTTCACGAAGTCGTATGCGGAACCCTCATCCAAGAACATCTTCCTCTGGTTCAATGGTACACCCAACGCATTCCAGCAGAACACAGGGTTCTTCAGCAACGCCACGACCACAGAGTTCAGCAGCACCGGCCGGATAGCCTCACGCCAGATCCTCTCTTGTTCCGGGATTGACCCAGCCTCACAGAGCAAGCGCACATCTTCCGAAACACCAGCCAATTTGAAGATCCACTGCGCCAAACGGAGAGCCCAGCCGGAGTACCCGCTCTTGTAAAAAGATTCCTTAAACATGTGGCTGTTGATACGCCAGAACTGGTAGCAGAGAGAGGAGAGGAGAGGAGAGAGTTTCGCGTCGAGGAGGTGGCGGAAGTTGGGTTGACGGCCTTCGCCGAACATGGAGAAGAATTCGTCGTAGATCAAGCCTTGGATACCGGCGAGTTTGAGCTCGAAGAGATGTCCTTGACTGGATGAAGAATCTCGTGAGTTGGATGCCTTTTCAGTTTACTGCTGAGTATATCTAACCATGGGTTGACATCAACGCAGTGAATCTACGACAAACCTGTCAGTACACGGTATACGACATGATGATACTGACGGATACTCACACGTTTCGGTTGTGCAGCGATGGCGTAGTGCAAGGCATTGTCGCCAGCGGAGGTAATGACGAACATGGAGTCTTCTCTCCCAAGGTCCAGGTGCTTCATGTCTTCGGCGGGATCTTCCTGCAAGGTTGAATGGATCAGAGTTGCGGTCACTTCAACGAGGAAACAACTGAAAACGTACCCAAGTGAAAGCATAGATAAACGACCTGAACTCCTTGTGGATCTTCTGTTCGTAGTACGGTAGTCTCCAGGGCTGGAGAGAAACATGAGCATAGGATCCAGATCTTCTACTAGCAACCCAAAGAATACCTACATTCCTGATGGCATAATGGAAGGTACTAAGAGGAGGTGACACATCAATGACGACTGCATCCCTATCCCTAATGTTGGAAGCGGGACTCATCACCAACGCGGACTCGCCGAGATCGTTGAAGTCAGGAAGATCGTCCTGAGCCTTGATAGCCTTCAAGGCATGCGGAGTAGTATTTCCGATAGTGTTCCCGCCCTCAACTTCGAATGCGTGGACGAATCGTGAAACGTCCGCTGTACGGCAACGACCAATCCAGATGTAGTAGGGGCTACACAAAGCGAGTTAGTCTAAATGAGACCTCCCCAGATCATCGAGATTACGCGGCGTACATGCGGACGATGAACGGTAAGACGAATCTGTTCCGTCCATTATAACTCTTAATCTGTGTGATGCTATATCAGAACACCATGGTTATACCCGGAGAGGAATGACGTGATAAGCTCACTGTGCCAAATTTGTACTCCAAGTAATCCCTGCGCTGTGGCCCAAGGGAGACGTGATCAAAGTCAAACCAGATCTGCCAAAACCAACGTGAGATCCACCCGCATTCCTTCCCGTGGCCGCCAATAGCACGCTCATGAAGAGTCTGGGAAGACGAGCGGCCTGCTGTGTAGAAGTCTACAACACCGAAAATACCATGTTGAGGATGGAGCAAATGGGAGATGCGGTCCAACACGGGATAGAAGTTAGGAATCTGGATTTGTATCAGAATCGCGGAGACTTCCTGAGGGAATAAGATATGAAACATACCATAGAGAGGGAGTAGCTCAGAGTGACGAAGCTGATAGAGCCCTTGGCCTCCCTGCCACCAACCCATCCTGGCTCAGGAAGGATGAAGCTCGCTGCATCTGCGCAGATAACGTGTACATTCTTCCAGCCCCGGCGAGCAAAACGTTTGCGGGCAACCTCAAGAAGAGGCTCGCATAGGTCAACAAGATAAACCGCATCGAATGAAGAGATGGGGAAAAATTTGTCCATAGATTCGATGTTAAACCCTACGAAGACAAATTCGGAATGTTAGCCTTCCCGTTCCAAAGAGTGATGGTCTCCGTACGCACCCGTTCCGCCTCCAATGTCCACCCATACGAGTCGTCCACCAGGATTGGCTGCCCGCATCTCACGCAAATGAGCCGCAGACAAGTTCAACATCGTCATGCGGCCTCTCAAAAGACCTTTCCTCGTAGTATCATATGCATCCGCCTGTCCCTTATAGAACTACCTCCCTCATCAGCCTTTCGAAACGCGCCGATGAGCAAAGTCCTCGCACCTTCTCAAGACGGCCCCTCTGGTCTGCCGCCTTAATGGGCACGATGAATGAGTGCCAGAAGAACTTGAAGTAGGGTTCCAATACTCTGTAAGAGATTAGAAGAAGGAATGCGACTGCGACGCCTCCAGCGATGAGAGACCAGCCCGAGATGCCTTTGAGCTCATAGGCCAAGGAAATCATGATGCTGAATTGTGGAGTTAATACGATCACTATCGACTCAGTGTTGAAGCTTACAATCACTGGATCACTCAACGTATTCGTTCGTTGCAGTTGACAGATGGTGGGGAATGAGAGGAGCGGGTGGAAGATGGGGGAGAGCGAAGTCCTCATCCGATCATGTCATAGGTGTAGCTCCGTTTTGAGTGAACTACCACTCTCGACATGACCATAGCCGAGGGCAGGCAGCATTTCTAAGGGGCGACCGCCACTGAGCATCGATAGCTAACTAACTGAACGGCTAGAGATGCGAGGTATCAGAAAGGGTGGCAAGAATAACAAAACGACAGCATGTGCTTGGACGAAGGGATATGATTACGCACGTTTTGAACATAGTGCCCGATATCTGTGTGGAACCGTGGAAGTTCCGCTATATAATTTCCCAGAACGGATAATGCGACCGCTTTCAAGAGTAGCTTGCCCATAGCCTTGCAAAACGAATATCATGACAACCGTTGTAATTGGACAACGTGCGCCGTCTGTTGGTACTTGCGGCGTCCCTGAGGTTATTCTGCGCGCAGGGAAAAACTCCGGCGGTTGCTGCACGTTGTGCCATGTGGTATGGGTGCACGGAACGACGAGGGGAAACCAGGTCCAGGATGGGTTAGGCTGATTTGAGCGGAAATGTTGTCTCCGAAAACTGGGGTAATTTATGAAGGAAAGTTTATACCTGGCCGATCCTGTGTATGAATTTTGGGGAGATCGGGAGCTAGATTACGAACAATTCGATGAGTGGATTCGGATTTTGCGCATGGTGTGAATCATAGTTTCAAGACCAACGCACGTTCAATGGTGATAGGTCAAGGAAGCGCGATGTTCCTCTCGCTCTTGAGCCTGAGATCCAAGGTAATATACCAGGAGTTATTATGCATGTTCAGTGCCTTTCGATGGTCCCGGTAGCGGGCTGCATGAGACCTGCATCGTCTCTGCGTGAACAAACTTGATTCGCCCCGCAGAGTTTTTCAGGCGATGGCGAGAAGGAGACAACAACAGACAATTTCCGACGTCTGCGACAAGCGTATCTGCCGCATGTACGAATGCCCACAGGCTTCTGAGTGCAGCTTGGCCTGCTAACGAACGTTCTTGGAGGGAGAGACGTGCGTCCGAGTCACGGTCACCTTTGACATAAAGATAAAGCTGTGATGTCACAGTATGACAGTAACGGCGCAAGTGTCACAAAATGTATCACGGTCGCCAAATCGTTGAGGAACTAGTACTGACAGCTAATCATGGTGAGAAACCGCGGAGGTAGATGGGACGAAGTTGAAGGAAGAGAATCTTATGCATCGTTTCGAATCAAAGACCTTCAAGTTGAAGGTGCCGCTTCGGAGTCTGCCGTTTCGCACCAATATGGCAACAGAAAGATAGACATACGGATGGCAGACTTTTCTAACACTCTACAGAATAGACAGGGCCAAAGCAGCGACGCTAGCGAGGCCGGCGAAGCTGACTGCAACACGGGACGCGCTGCTGGCCTCGTCATCATGATCGTCATGATCATGATCTTCATGTTGTTCGGGCGAAGGAGCAGCTGTGATATTGGCACAGGTAATGTTGGATGGAATTTTGAAGTTCGCCCTCAATGTAACATCCGCGCACTGAGAAAATTGCCAAGGTCTCAGACAATTGCTTATCTTTACGACTTTGCATGGCATTACCTGGTACAGTTTGCCTTCGTCGGCCTCATAAACCATCTGCAAGGTGACATTGTCACCGTCCTTGAGACCCTTGAAGCTTCCCTTGCTGAGGTTTACAGGCAAGCAAACGTTGCCGGATTCAAATCCATGGACGACCTCAATTGCCGTCGAGAAATCATCGAAGGTGGCGGCGCTGTCGTTGGTAGAGGCAGTGACGCTGACTGTGAGATATGCAACATAAGACATTTAAGTATGCATGCGCTATAAATAATTCACGTACAGTTCCAGCCCTCAGGAGCCTTAGCACGCCAGGTAATGAAACCACCGTCCAAGGGGAACTCAGTGCGATTGGTGGTCACGTTGGTGTAACCATCTACAATAGAGCAAGATAGGTTAACGACGCATGGCAAGAGTATCATGGTTTCAACATGAACTCACCACAGAAGCCAACCTCAGCATCAGCGACGAAGGGTCCACGAGGGGGAGGGAACTCCAAGTGGAAGTGGGCAGAGGCGACACTCAACAGAGTGCTCAAGAAGGCAACCGATTGAACGCGCATGGTGAAGCTTTTTCTGAAGAGGTTTGGTGCGAGATCAGAGAACGAAATGGGGAGCTGCACGGACGGACTTACCTGATACGTGAAACATGAAATTATATACTCGTAGTCGTTGGGAGAATGAGTACCAGTGTGGTGACGAGAAGCATTTCTGACTGGTTTTCGTTCCTAAAAGGCGGAGCACTGAAATTTCACCTTGCACTTGGCATCTAGTATGGAGTTCATCCGTTCCTTCAGTATCAAAATCAATACTATCTCATTATCAACAAAATCGAATAATGAAACGTCAAACCACATACACTTTGTGAACTTGAGTTGGGACGCATCCATCCCAAACGCAGTACTTGTTTGTGGTCACCTAACTGTCTGCATCCTCTCTGGTGGCCAAACGGTCAGTAAGTCGGTGCAAATGTTCGCATCACGACAAATACAATACTACCAGATGATTGTCGGGACGTTTTGATCGTCGCCCATACCGCCGACAACATACCCTCGCAGACACATATGGCTACAAGGATGGGTGCACTGGTCACAGCCAAATGCAATGCAACCAAATTCTGCGGTCTGGTAGAGCCTGTTCCTGCATGGGACAACCTCATAGAGAGGGTCAAACCCGAAAGTGACGCAACGCGAGCGTGCAGTGGCTGCAAAGCATCTCGACCGCTTGCGCTTCCCACCGCCAGATCACCTGCCATTCTCATTAAAGAGATACTACCCGGTGTCTGAGTAACTCAGACACCAGGTGTGCAGAGGTTGGCTGGCTCGCGACCTGTAGCTCAACCACGATGCCCGTCGGTTGTGAGCTGCACAGCTGCGGAGTCATCATCGCTAGAGCACGCGCTGCTCGACTGTGAGGGTAGATCGCACTTGATGGACACCCGTTGTGCCTTTTCTTGTGCGAGTCCACAATTCATGACGGCCACCCACTTGCTAGCGGCTGCCATGCCGCACAACGACTATTCAGCGACAAGCCATCAACTCCACTCCACATCAACTGAATCGCCGACGGGTTCAAAAACAGTGTTGCATGGGCGGTTCTTCCAGCTCGTATTTCTAGACGAGACGATGAGGAATCAGTTCATTATAGATGTTACAAGGTATAGAAAATTCTATCAAACCGATCCTTCTATACCGCCGGACATCCGCCGCAAAGCCCATGCCCACAGCCCCAACAACTCGCCACTCCAACCCCCAGCGTCCTCAAAACCAACGCCACAATACTAACCACCCCCTCCCCAAGCACGAACCCACTCGCCACCACGATCAACCTGATCCCCCCACCTTCCTTTCCATACCTCCTGTAATACCAAAATTCGACAAACCCGCCTATGAGACGGGCAAGAGAGAAAGATGGGGTGTTGAGGAAGCCGATGGCGAAGGCGACGCCGGAGGGGATGTAGGATGCGTAGGGGTGGGCATGCAAGGTAAGACGGGTCTTGAGGGCGGAGATGAAGGCGAAGAGGAGAGCGAAGCCGAGCATGAATTCTTTGCTTTTCTCGGGGAGTTGACCGTCACCTACACGTATTCGGTTAGTTTCTGTCATCAAAGAGATCGGTCAAATGGAAGGTGTGCGTACGGAGGAGACGAGCAAGGCCCAGCCAGACGTAGGCTGTAGGTGCTGGGAATGATGGACCAGGAATCTCGTATGCCCTGGTGTATAGGTTATACGCCGTTGTGGTGACCACTATGGAAAGCGTTGAACCGATTAGCTGTCCGTAGAACTGAGCCCTGGGCGAAGCACGGATGAGATGCCCGGTCTTGAGATCTTGCATCAGGTCTCCGGCTCTGTTAAACAAAGAGTGAGCACCTGTCGTCCTATCGGCATAGAACAAAATACTAACTGCTGTGCTCCTGCTTCAGCAACACCTCCAGCAATGATATTTGCTACGACGTTTCCCGGTTGAATCCACGCAAACAACAGTTGACTGATCTTCCCCAACCCGCTCACAGGGTTCAAATCCGTTTCACCCAAAGCCCTAACACCCAACACACTCAACAATCCACCCATTCCGAATCCAATCAACGTCGCCCACGGCTTGATGCCTTCGTCACCGAACACCAGCCAAACCACGACAGTCCCAAATACCACACTTCCCCCTAAACCCCACGTCACCCAACGCATGGGTACTAGTCGATCCTCGGTTTCGACTTCCTTGTCGTCATCCTTCGAGGAATGTCGGAGGAAAAGCCTCTTCGTGAAGATCTCGGTGACGACAGGGGCGAGTGAAACGAGACTGTCTGTACACATAATCGCAAGAGACGTCCATAAGATCCATCCTCTCGCGCCAGTGGTCATGTCACCCACGGGGCCAGGCGCCCAACCGGAGTGTTTGGATATCGGGGAGAGAACCGCCCATCCTACCAACATGCCCTGCACAGGAGTCAGTTCTGCGAATAATCAATGTGACATGTATAACCCACCAGATTCATGCTAACGGTGGTTGGGAAGCCCATAATGATACCCTGTCCGATATAAGAGAGACTGGGCGTGAAAGTCCATAGCCAGTTCTTCGCTAATGATGTACCAAATAGTGGTATCGAGAAGATGACTGGGAAGAAATACGCCGAAAGCTATCGGAAAGATCTATTAGTCCAGAAAGTATGTGAAATTGGTGAGGATACCATACAGTCATGACACCAGATGCAAGAAAACTCCATATCAGTGCAGACCAGCCTTCAGGTGTGGCCTCGACATGATCTCTGCGCTGTTCTGGATCTGTCCGAAGGGGAGTAGAATCTGACGCAGAAGCATGGTCTTCATCTGTATCCAGCTGCGTATAGCCGGCTCGCCGACGCATATTGGAGGTATCGGGAGGTGGCAGCTCGTGGAGTACAGAAACAAGTTGTGCTGTCGCTGTTCCGGACGGAAAGGCGAGTTGTTCTTCAATAATCTGCCATTGGACACTCTCAAATTAGGACAATGAGTTCAAGGTTTTGATGACATACCACTTGCTTTCGGAGTGGGGGAGAGAGAAAGACACTGAGCCATAGATCAATACAAATTCTGAAATACGATGATGGCCATTACTCACCCGAAGTACGCCACAGCACAAGACCACCCGATCGACGCCAACCACGAGAGGTGAATTGGCGGGCTCCCATCACGATCTTCATCCAACAACCCAAGCGCAGGCAGTATTCCAACAAACCCTGCTGCAAGAGGCATCTGCGTGATTCTCTGTCAGGTAAAATGCTACGCTCTGGCCGGAGCAACTCACGGTCCCCGTGGCTACTGCAGTAGTTTGAAGGACGATGTTCTCTTGCGCTGTGATTGGTGTCGGGAGGAGTTTGGAGAACAGGAAGCCAATGAGAGCAGACTGAAGGGACATCCTAATATAAACAAAGCCATTAAGTCAGAATGCACCCACTTCAAAAATGTCGGACTAACATGCTAATCCATCCCGTCTGCAACCCAAAGTATAGGTTGGTGAAACATAGTAGGCATCCAATGAGCAGTCCTAGAAAGACTGCTCGTATCTGGTTTCGCAAGGAACTTCGTTGAATACGCGGTGAAGCTAGCGAAAGTCGATGATCACGCACTGTGAATTCCTGACCACCTTCTCCAGCAGCACCTCCTTCGGTGAATCTATTCAGAGTATTTCCGAGCCATCTGCGGGGTCATGAAGGTCCATGAGCATGGACTTGTGACAATAAATGTGACACAACGTACCTAAACCACTTTCTGAACAACATAGCGCGTTGTCCAGGATTCCATAGGCCGTGAAGATGGGAGTGCTGTGATGAGCGTGGGTGGATGGGGAAGCGCCCGATGCAGTAATGATTTCTGAGACCAAAGACAAGTCTGAGCCAAAGATGTCTTTCAAAATCTCCTCGCCTTCTTCCATGTGTTCGAATGGCGATCCTAAAGCGACACGGTCGGCAATTTGTGTCTACTTATGGTGCATTCTCGTTTGTCCACCATGAAAACATTCGAAATTCGAATGTAAGTCAAAGATAACCACCTTGTATAAACACACCCTTCTCAAACCTTGCTTATAGCGCCATAGGCCAGCGATGTCTGAATACCCTGGACGCGGGTGTCTGACATATCTGTGATAGTCCCGACGTCAGATAAGGGCCGACACTTCGGGCGCACTGGCTTGGGGCTATATCTTCCAGGACAATAGGTCTCCTTTCAAGTTCCTTTCAGACTCGGCCAAAGCTAGCACACGATGGGCACTACGACGACTGAACCGTTGCCAGCAACAGCAAGACACATTCGTCCCAGGACGATCCTTCTCTACGTTCTTCTCCAATCCCTCGCTGCTGGGTTCTCTGCTTTCCCCACCGCCCAACTCGTCCAAGGTATCACAAACCTCGCTTGCATCCAGGGCAGCCGTGCTCCACCTCAACCACCACCAATCGGGGAATGCAGCGCTCTTGACAAATGGCGAGAGCTATGTCTCTTCTATGGTGTTATGGGCGTGGCTGCCGTCATGGCTCTGGGGCCACTGGCAAGGTTGCTGGATTCGAGCCGACGGAAGGTGATGATGGCGAGCGCGTTGATGAACGCATTCGCAGACCTTTGCCTGTATTTTGCCGGTGAATCTCTTACGAAATCTTCTCTATTCGTCCTCCCATCCTGATGATAGGAACGTTATGGGTGGTTTCAGCACCTTATGCCCTTTTGTATCAGACAACACACCTCGGGCTAATGATGGCGTCCGCTATCTCCAAGGGTCTCGCAGGCGGGACGATTGTCCTCCAAGCTGCTCATTGGACATTACTTGCAGACGTCACATCGACCAACGCGAAATGGCGATCCACATATACCGGCATGGCACTCCTTACGAGACTGTTTGGTTTCAAAGCCGCGGGATGGATTGTAGCTATGTTTCAGGACGCTATGGGGGCGGAGCAACAGGCGGCCTTGATTGCCTCGTGCATCTGGGTTGCATACGTCGTTGCAGTCGAGGAATGGTATCATCCTGACTTAGTATTGGTGGACGATGAAGCAGAGCCGTGGGCATGCACGCTCATTCTGCGCTCCATCGCTGGCCCGATTCTTGCAATGTTCCAAAACGCAACCACAATCTTGCTCGCAACATCGTACCTGTGTGCTCAACTGGCAATATGCATTGTCGAAAACATGGTCGCTTCTATGCTCATGCGAGGGTATGCGGACAGTATGCCAAAGGTGAACCTCATCAACCTGACAATGACGTGCGTGTTGATGATGTTTTGGTACAGTATACCTCCGAAGCACTTGGTCTGCTCCGTGGTGCGATGGTGTGCGCATTGCTTGCACTCTTCGTACTCGTCATCCATCGTTATCGTGTGGAAGAGGGGCAAAGCACTCCTCTCAACAAGGATGCTCCTGAGTTGTCGACAAAACAGACCTTCCTTTGGACGCAAGAACTGTCTGGTTCTCAGTTCGGATTCCTTGTTGGTATGACCAGTATACTCGTTTGTATGCTTTCGGAAGCGAGCGTGCAGTTCATTCTTGGTAAGTACCGGGCTCCTACCTGTGCTCAGCGTCGCCATACTAATAACGCTGTGTCTGCGTGTCTGTAGCGGAATTGAGTGTCTTCGTGCTGCCTTCCCTGATCACGATGGTTACATTCACCGCAGAACCATCAAGGTTGGGAACTGTCCTGACCGGTTTTGCATTGGTGGAGCGGTTCACCACAGCGGTGACCAAGTCATTGCCGGTGTTTCTCATGCGTTCGGGGATTTTCTTTGGGCATCATCCCAGAACACTGTGGTATATTGCTATGGTACGTTGCTTGCGTGTCTCTGAGGGACTTTGAAAATAGGCTGACGGTCTCAACAGACGTTCTTTGCTACCGGTGGTGTTTTGACGATGTTTGTGAAGCGTACCTCTCGCAAGGCGTAGAATTGAGACATAGCCTTCCCTCTGTTCTCCATGTTCACAGCGCTTCGACATGGTGGCCGTGAATGACGCCATCTATTCTGGGACGCTCTGCTAAGAACCGTCCTCTTTGCAATTTGACTGCGAAGAAATATGTTCTGCGCCACCCATGGCCCAGCATTGGTGACCAGTGGACCCAGCCGCGGTCTAGTCTGTACTCTGACTCGACTGCTTGACGAAAACCCCGGTGGAGGAAGGCTGGATAGGCAATGATATAGTTTCCCGATGAAGGACGGAAACCTTGATAGCGTGGGGTCAATATTAATGGATTGACTCACCTCATACAAACGACAACGTTTCATTGGAGGGTCTCGGTCGTATGACCGTCCGGAGTGACTCTTACGGAAGCCACCATCTTTGCGTAGTCCGGACGTCCATATGGGAACGCGACGTCCAGAAGTGACGATAACAGCGTGAAATTGCGGGCCTGCACCAAGAGGTACGTAAGGCAGGAACTGGTGCACACTGCGAGTGTTTTGAGTGCGTCGTCGTCGTCGAGGGGGACGGTGAGGAGGGAGGACAGAGTGTTATCGGAGGCACGTGGCTTGAGGCGTTGAAAATTAGAGCCTGAGGTCGGACTTGTCTTCTGCACTCATCATCTCTTCCTCGCGGCCAAACGGAAATTTCGCTGGTCGGATCCGTCGCTCCTTTGACTCGACTCAATCATGAATTCTCCTCCTTTCCGAAGAGGCCATCGCAAACGCATATCAGCACTCAGGCTTTCCTCAGACTCAAACGCCACCCTCCCAGTATACACATCCCCTCCCTGGCAGAGATCCGTAGACCTCCCAGTCGTCCTCGACATCTCAGACAGGCCCCCAGATTACCCAGACAGCTCGGAGGAGGGTGACGCAGACATAGATTCCGACGACGAACAGCCCGCGAGGTCTACATACTCCTCCCCGTCCCCTTCCCTCTCCTATTCATCCCCCCGTCGATCCCCCAACCGACGCTCCGGACACTCACGCAAGGGCAGCATCAGGAGGTCACAGCAGTCGTCAAACGACCCGTATCTCGATTCTCTCCTGGCACGCAGTGTGCACGCACTCGAGCTGTCCAATACCTTGCTGCAGACGTCTATGTCCACGCAGACAAGCCTTTCCACAGTCCTTGCATCCGATAACTCAGCAGACACCACACTTGAGACACACGCTCAGAACATCTCTTCCAGGATATCTGGAAACGACAAGCTTCAGAGCTCTCTCCTCGACGACCTGAACAAGCTATCAAGTGGAGTAGACGACTTATTGGGAGACGAAGATCAAATGGGTGCGATTAGCCAAAGTCTGCCCACCTCCAGCTCCGGCCTCTCAGCCCGTATTCAAGGTTCTCACTTGAGAAGACCATCCCTTGACTTCCGTTCTCGTGGTCGAAGCACAACCGATTCTCAGCTGCAGTTGTCCAACCATGGTCGACGCGACCTTATTGCCCCCGCACCCCGTGCCCTCACTATGTATGTCGATTCAACTGATGATCCAACTGCGATAATCCTCCCTCCTACTCTCGGGCTACGCTCATCAGCCACTCTTCCACGAACACCCCTTCCCTCGGAGTCGACTTTCCCCAGCGATGGATCACCGTCATTATCAACCGCGGCCCTTGACCAGCCGAAACGAGCCGTTGACGTCTTATCGTCGTATATTATACGGCGACCTTCCACTCGGAGATCAAGCACGTCAACCTCATCTACCACTGCCGTCAGCTCGTCTCTCAAGCGACGACGGTCCAAGTCCCCTCCCCCTCCCTCCCGCACCTCCCCCTCCATCCGTGGACGGTCTGTCACTCCGGCACGAGATACCAGCTCTCATAGCTCCCCTTCAATACGATCACGACCGCTGATACCAATACCTTCAATAGAAGAACTCTCTGCATCTTCAGACTCTTCCTCCTCCGACACAATGCACGTTGACCGTACGCTCGAATCCCTCCGCACCATCCTCGAAAAGCAACCCCCTCCACCCGTCATCCGACCCAAGTCCCCCGCACGACCTGCCCTTCTCCTTCCTCCCACCGTCGCACCCGTTCAGGGCACATCCACTGCCACCGCCTCTGTCTCCCGTCTCTTCACCAAAAGCCGACACTCCTCCTCCACCCGACCGCCCTCTCCACCCCGCCACTCTGCCCTCAAACGCAGTTCCGCACCTCCGACACCGACCCACACGCCATCCCCCTCACTCAGCATGCTCAGTATCCCAGACCTCATGTCCCCCTTCGGATTCGGCTCCATCTCTCTCTCCAACTCGGCCTCGGGTTCGGGGAACACCACACCCAAACGGATCTCCTTCGCCGAACTTCCTCCGAGGACGGCGAGATCAGAATCTGCAAAGACCATGAAGCGGAGTAGGAGTAAAGGGAAGGGGAAGCGAAGGGCGGGGAGTACGGGGAGTGGAGGGGAGAGTAGTGGGGGCGAGAATGGGTGGTGGACGACGTGGTTGATGGGTGCGGCGGGGAGTGGGAGTACGAGTGCGAGCGGGTTGGGGATGGCGGCTGCGAGGAGGGGCGAGGATAAGTTGAGGAGCGCGTCGTGGAGTGCGAGGCCGGGGTTTGGTAATAGCCTAGAGGATTGGGCGATGTAGAGGGGTGGGTGCTCTTTGGTTGTCGTTGGTTGCTTGGGTGAGTTTTGAGGTGTTGGCTTGGTTGTTCGTCTCAAACTGACGTCGTATGCGTTCAGGTCGCCAAGAGTTCACAGATTGGATGTATTTATCACTCCGTTGCCTCACCATCCCGCCGTCCCGGCAGAAACTCTTTCACGAACAATTCACATCTTTACGACTTCCCCCTTGTAACGAACTCTTCCTCCTGTTCCTCTTCATTTATCCACCTATCATATTCTCATTCAAGCTCCTGTTGGATACACACACTCACACAAAACACCTTCTTGAACTCTTAATATGACAGAGCACCCTCGTCCGCGCAAGCACGCATACACACATACATATCGTTACCCCACATTCTTTTTCGCATATACCCACTTTCCTTTTCACAGCTTTCTGGGTTTACATTTTCACCCTTCCTGCTCATCCCCGTCGCGCAGTGTTACCGTTTTCTATTTGTTCTATTGGTTTCTTCAGAAGATTTATCCGTGAGATGTAATAACACCAACGTCGTATAAGTACAGCCCGAAGCAAGCACTGTACAGATGTAGCACCTCATTGAAGTTTTCACTTCCCCTCTTGCAACCTGGTGTGAACGTTGACCAACAAAAGGGTCACTAAAGAAAGATTGTTCCTTTTTTGTATACTACTGGGGTGTGGTTACATTCGGAAAGGATGGACAAGCACAGATGAAGGAACAGAACGTAGACTGCAACGTGGTGGCTGATGGCTCTCTATAGATGCATGGTGGACTATGCTGCGGTGGCGGGTGCGACGAGGAATGGACCCTTGACGGACTCGAGGTACGTGCTCTCAACCATCCTGGAGAAGATCTGGAAGGGAGGGTAGTACTGGAGGGTCGTCCAGAGGAAGGTGCGACCGTGTTGCGCCGCGATCTTGTCGTAGTCCGCTACAGGACAGTCAGTTTCTAAAAGAGGGAAGAGGTTCGGTTTCGCCAACCTTGAAGAGCCTGTCGGAGGTCGAGCCACGTGCGGGTGACGTCGGTGAGAATCACGTCGACTTTCCACCGGACAGCCTATCAGGAGTCAAGTTATCCACGCACGTTCGTCCATTTCGCAACGAAGACGCTCACCTCGACCATGCACGCCGGTTCGTTCACCGTCCAGACCATCAGCTTCTTCCCGGCCGCTTGGCAGTCCTTTCTGAATCTGGGTAGAAAGGAACGAGATCAGCATTTTAGCGTTTGAGGCAAGGTGAGATGAGATGAATTGAAAGGTAAATCATATCATAAGCGATGGCGGGTGTGATGATTGGCAGGAGCAAGCAAAAGCGGCAGAGCACTTACTGTTCGCCAGCAGAACCCGTCAACGACGCAAAGTTGATCGAAAACACGTCGACGTCATCCCAGAAGAACCGTCTCGCGTTGTACAGATTCCGTCCGATGTACGACCTCCTGCAGTACCCCAAGTGCTCCTTCGCATGCGGCAGGAACGTAGGATGCCACAGTCCAATGAGGAGTCTCGGCGCGAGCTTCGTCTCCCAGTCCGGTTGCGCAGAGATGATCTTGTGCATGAGTGAGAACAACCGCGCCGGATCGTTCTGCACCTTCACGTCGACATTGAAGTGAACGTGCTGGTTCTCCGGCTGCAGGGAGGGAGATAACGATAAGAGAAAGGAAGGTGCTGTGGGTTGAGCGTTCTCAGCGACAGGGTGGCAAACATGGGGGGACGCACGAGCATAAGAAGTTCGACAGTCTCTGCGAACGTGGGCACGGACTGCTTGGGTTCTTTCACGGTGCGCAGGTGCTCCATGCCATTGGGTCCGTACCACAGTTGTTCCCGGATAAGACCTGTGAAGAATCCGCACAATGAGCACTCCGACGAACGTTCGTCGTTGATCCTGACCTTTGCCATTCGTCGTGCGGTCAAGCGCTGTGGCGGTGTGCAGTGAGAATCGAGCGGCAGGAAAGAGAAGAGAGGGGGGCGTACATGGGTCGTGGAACATGATGACCACGTCGTCTACGGATACGTGGACGTCTGCTCATGATGGTTACGGACTCGTTCACGGACAAACTACACTAGTGGGCAAAATACCACTCTCGATGCCCTCCGCGCCGTCACGGATTGCGGCCTCGAAACTGGCGAGCGTGTTCTCGGGGTAAGCTGCGGAGGCCTGAAAATCTGTGAGACAATGTGTGGCGGAGTTGGACGGTGTCACTGACCCCTCGGTGACCCCAACATTCAGGCAAGGACTTGGCTGGTGACATGGTGCGAGAAGAAGAGAGAAGGAAGCTGAGAGACGAGAGATGGCGGTGGGGGAGATAGCGGTGGCAAGACAAAGTTATTGTCAGGGTATTATATACGGCCCTGCGGTATATCATTCGACCAAGCGACCGAGGGGTCTGGAGTACTTAGAATAGACACCGAAAAAAAAGAGTCAACGGTGCTGATGAGGGTGCTAAATAAAGGAGGTTGCTTCCGTTCTGACCGACTGTATTTGTCAAGACGTTGAAATAAGACGGGTGGTGCGGGGATCTGGGGTACTGTCGGACACGTAAATTACGCAGGACATTCCCAAGCACTTCCCAAGCTTTCGTATGAGCAAAGAGTGGGCGATCAGGAGAACAGACTGAGGGAGGCCAGAACGTTTCGGGGAACATTTCGGAGAGGTACGGAGACAGCGCCTCTCTCCAGTCTCTCTCCCTCTCGCGCCGGAAATGGCTAAGTCATTTGCTTCAAACTTCTTCATCTCGTGAGTCCAAGACAATTCCACTGGCCAACGATGTTTGAACTGAATAGAAATGAAGCACAGGCAGCCTTGATAGCGTTTAGCCTTCTCGCGACTTCGTGGCCGTCACACGACTTCGCAGGACTCTCACAACTGTTCCGAACGTGCGGAGAACAATCACGGGAGATCCCACCACAGTGGACCTCGTAGGCTGATTCAGCCTAGTCGAAGGCCATCTTGATTCCTGAACCCGACCCTTCAGCCCAAAATGTCAACGATACGTGCTGCAATATTAACAGGTGTGTTCTCAATTGATTTGTGTTCATTCCGCGGAAGCTCACACCACCGCCCCCTCTCTTCATTAATCGCCCATAGTTAGCGATACTGCATCCCAAGATGCCACTGCGGACAAGTCTGGACCCACCATCCATACTATCCTAACTGAACAGGGCATTCAGTCCGAGACACCTGTGATCGTCCCGGACGATGAGCTAAAGATCCGCGAGAGAGTGAAAGCTTGGTGTGATGCAGGTTCCGTAGACTTGGTCATAACCACCGGCGGAACCGGGTTTGGTGTGCGTGATCGTACTCCAGAGGTATGATACCGTGTTTAGAAACGCTGCCACCGCCCCCACTGAACAGGAGTTCTACAGGCTATCTCTCCTTTGATAGAACGCGCAGCCCCGGGACTTGTGCACCTTCTTATCTCTTCTTCACTGAAACACACGCCATACGCTGCTCTTGCACGTCCTGTCGCAGGAACTGTCAGGAACACACTCGTGGTCACACTTCCGGGAAGTGTGAAAGCCGTCAAAGAAAACCTCGAAGCGTTGATTGGCGGTGGCATACTGTACCATGCTCTTGATCTGATCAAAGGAGGTTCTGGGAAGTTGGTCCATGCAGCACTTGCTGCTGCACCCTCTTTGGCTGCAACCGATGGCGGCTCTTCTGGTCGTCACAGTCATGGATCATCTCATGGACATCATCATCATCATCACCACCACCATGAACATGGACATAGTAAACCGAGAGCGAGGGCTGTAGCCCAAGATCCTTCAGCTGATGGTACGTTGTCTCCTGCTTGTCAAAACGTACACGGACGATGCTGAACACATACTACTCAGTTTCTGCTCGCCAGAGAGTATCCCCCTATCCACTGGTTTCAGTCCTGGAAGGCCTGCAGTTGATTTTCCAAGAGATTGACGTTCTCACTCCGGCAGTCTTACCCGTAAGTCAGGCTCTTCATACACATCACAGCATATCCTTTGACGCCAAGTTATCTCTCCAGGTGAACCCCGAACTTCGGGGATGTGTACTGGCGGAGGATGTACATGCCTCGGCTGACGTTCCTGCGACACCAACCTCAAACGTCGATGGATACGCGCTCCGATGTGAGTGACGCATGCACTAGACCGTTATTTTCTACGCACACGTCACCGACAATCTCTCCGAATTCGCAGCTTCCTACGGACCCGACATCTACGACGTCATCACAGGACACTGTAGCTCCCTCCCTCCCACCAATGTGATCTACCGCGTCAACACTGGCGGGCCTATCCCCGACGGCGCCGACGCGGTCATTATGGTCGAAGACACCCGCGTCCACAGCACGACTGACGACGGGAAAGAAGAGAAACAGATCGAGACGCTTGCGAAGGTTGACAAGGGCGAGAATGTCCGGAAAGCCGGGTCGGACGCCAAGAAGGGGGATTTGGTGTTGGAGAAGGGGACGATTTTGAAGAGTGTTGGTGGGGAGATTGGGACGTTGGCGTTTGTTGGGAGGACTGAGGTACGTTAGGTGTTTTTCTGTGTGCCAGGGACATGGCTGAAAGGTGGTGTATCAGGTCAAAGTATACCCCAAGCCAGTGGTTGCACTGCTTAGCACGGGTAACGAGCTGCGTGACTTACATGATGCGCAAAGCAGTGGTACAATATGGGATACGAACAGACCTTCCCTTCAAGCCACACTTGAAGGAATGGGTTATGCGGTAATCGATTTAGGTATCGTGCCAGACGAGTTACGTCTCAAAACTTCCATTATTTCAGCCCTGTACTAACCCAGCAAACGCGACCGTCCCCTACAGCCTCGAAGCCCATGTCACCGTCCTGAGCAAGGGTCTCTCCACTTGTGATATCCTCATCACCACCGGCGGTACATCTATGGGTACCAGCGACCTCCTCAAACCCGCCATCGAGCTCGAACTCGACGGCACAATCCACTTCGGCCGACTCAATGTCAAACCAGGCAAGCCCACCACCTTCGCCACCATCCCGACACCCGGCGGACGCAACTCCCGCACACCGATATTCGCGTTACCAGGAAACCCAGCTTCAGCATTGGTCATGTTCCACGTGTTTGTCGTTCCTGCTTTGAGGAGGTTGAATGGGTATCCACTCGGGAAGTGTCAGTTGCCCAGGGTGCCTGTTAAGGTGGGTCTCGGTTTCGTGTGGCGTGGAGCTACAGGGGATAATGTTGATCGTTTTCTCGGTGCTTGTAGCTTCAGGATCCGATGTACCTTGATCCGAGGCCAGAGTACCACCGTGTGACCGTGAAGGTGGACGAAGGTGAACTGAAAGCGTATAGCACCGGTGGGCAGCGCTCGAGCAGAGTGGCCAGTCTGGCCGGGGCGAACGCTCTGGTCGCTTTGCCGCAGTACAAGGAAGGCGGTCCGAAGAAGATGAACGCAGGAGATATCGCTGAGGCGGTGATCATTGGAGAATTGGAAATGTAAGAATGGAACGGAATTTGGGAAGTCATCGCGTGGTGTATCTTGGCAGTTGGACTTTAGAGCTGTATCTTTCATCGTTTCTTCATCGCGGACAGTTCCTGTATGAAAAATGTAAAACATTGTAGGATCACAATACATGAGTTGAATGGATGACGCACCAGGTTGTCCACCTCCATACGAAGAGTCTGAAGCTCATCTTCCAAACGTTCTCGTTGTCGAACAAGCATCTGTATCCGCCTTGCTTCGAGCTTGCTCATCCCAGCGGTATTGACACTTCGTGACGATGGGACCGTCTGCTCCAGTTGCACGCCTTCAACCTAAGGATTTTACATACCGTCAGATATGTTTTCGGCTGCTAGCAGACGGTTTCGTGAGTCACTTACCTTCGTTAGAAGTTGCTTCTCCCGCTTGGATAGTGCTTTAAGACCTTTATCGGCCCGCGAGAGTAGCTCATTGATTTGGGGCTCTATCTCGTCTGTGAGTTCAGCTTTGTATCTTCGGATAGTGCTTTCATCTACGAGAAGGAAGACCTGTGAGATATTGACGTTCAGCAATGTTGGCTCTAAGACAGTTAACGTGTTCTCGAGAGCTCACTCTCTCGTTCTCTAGAACTTTGGTGATCCGAGGAAGATCATACGTTCCCTGACGCAAGATTTCTTGCGTTTCATGGGCCTATACCGCAGTTGAGTAATCTAAGCTATCAAGTAAAACTGACGTACGCACCTCATCGCAGCAGTCCTGCATGGCCATAACACATTCACGTAGATATGGGCTGCATACTGCATTGGTGTCTCCCCGATAGAGATCAGGGTGTCCTGCGAAGAGTGACTCGCGCGGTGCGTATCTTGAATGTAGTGACAACCTATTCATAATCTTCTTGAAGACAGTATGAGCATAAGTGGTATCGGAGGTGAAGCAATAGAACTTACTGTAACCTGTTGTAGATGGTGAAGACCAAGTGTGACTTTGAACTTCCGCGATCACGAGGACGCGTCAGTGGCACGCGTCTCGGCGATAAGCGCAGCATTCAATCTCCGCTTCGCAATGCTATAAAACTTCTCCCACTCGCAAATTTCTTTCTTTCCTTCATGTGTCCGCTCAACCGTCGGAAGCGTTAGCCTGCCCAGGCGCAAAGGTTCGTCCTTTGTTGACGTTATGTCTTTCTGGTTGACGGAGCGAGGCGTCCTTCGGGATGCTCACTAGACCGAGCAGTCCTCTCTTGCTCCCTCTCACCACAACTGAGTCCATCTTCGGGTGTTGATTCGTTGGAGGGGTTGATGTAGGAAGGGTCTGCGGCGTTATATTCCTGTACTTTCCGTATATGCTCTTCCTCATGGAGGGTTGCTACTATGTGGCATTGACGGTTTGGTGAAACCATAACGCATACATATCCACACTCGATGCAATGTAAGTGTACAGTACACTCAATATAACCTTTCAATGCTGTCCTGTCCTATCCCACCTGATACATAGTACATGGTCCTTCGGAAACCCACTTGTACCTATTGGCGAGGGTCTCAAGAACACTGAATGCATCTATGATCTGGCAGATGTTAGTATTGTGCATAATCCAGACTACTCTAGACTACATTCAGTTTTTACAACTCTGTTCTGTTGCTCTATCTCGTGCATCACAAATGGAAACGTTATGGGAAGGCATCTAATGTACAGAGATAATTGCTGTCTTGGCCCAATGTTTGTATTCGGAGCTTCATCCAGGACGTCAACACACTGTTCCTTATAGCATGAGCAAAATGGTCACTCACTTGTCAGCGACATCGGAATGGGAAAACGGACTTGAGGGTTGCAAATAAAACGACTATCGTCGGTTTTCCGTCCTCATCCGCACTTGTCCAGTCTGGTGAATACCAATGTGGCACCACCCAAGTTCGTAGGCGCCAAGTGCCTTTGGTGTTCGAAAAGATGGGAGAGACAAATCGGCAACCGAAAACCCTCAGTGGCTTATTTAGCCCGTACGCGAGCGGGGGATCTTGACCTGGGGAGGCATCCTTGATTCCCCACGAGATGCGGAAACGATTCAGCTTTTCCGTCGTGCTCCGAGCTTCTAATCCTGACATTGCCTCGCGGATGGCATCCGCTCTGAAAAACGTCACCTCCTGGAACCATTCCATTTGTGCATCGTGAATAGCTTGAATACCAACTGCCAAAACTACACAGTCAGAACCCTCCAAAGCCGTACCCGAGTCGGAAAAGGCGATATATACATCAGGAGGCCTTCGCTCATTCTTTAGGCTGTTGACAGTAATGCTGTACAGAGGCTTGATTCCGATGTGGTTCAGGCCGTCAAACAGATCCTCCAACGAACAATCGATTCTTCGGGGGTCCTGGGGGCCGGACAAAGAAAAAGAGGCTAGCTGCACGACTGCCAAATGCGCCCCTTCAGATTTGCTAGAAACAGCAACGAGCATTGCATACTCGTCCAAAAAGCCAAAGGAGCATGGTGAAAAGCTATACATTTGCTATTGTGGAAACGAGTTATTGGATCGAGCACTTCTTTCTGACGAGAGGTGGAGACACAGTAACTCACCCATATTGGGTTGTCGAGCAGCTTTGCATCAGTCGAATCGTTCCAGCCCATGAACCTCTCTCGAGTATGCCAAACGCTGATTACGGAGTGACATCGAGATTGAGGACCGCACCTTCCTTTGCAAGCTCGAACGATAAGTCCGAGAGAACGATCGCATAACCTCATCTCGCATGCTGGTGTGAGACATTGGCATCCGCGGGAAAGATGCTTGAACTCGATTTTTGCAATGACGGCCAGGCTCCGCGATTTCGGACGTATCAGGTGTGTATTCTCGAAATCAACTTCGTAGAGAAGAGCCACAACCTCAAAGTGTCTGTGAGTGATGCGCCAAACGACGGTGAGGGACGTTAGTGACGGTATGAAAGTCAGAAATGACCGACACACTCACAAGTGATGCGTTGGGCGCTGTAGAACTTCATACACGTAGTAAAGCAATCCCTTAGAGTCATGATCGGAATGTTTCAGTGCGATGGCGAGAAGTTTCTCGGTGCTGCTCATAAGATATACCGACCTGATGACCTCCTGGCGCTCGAGATCAAGTGTATGTAGGATCAATACTTCGGTTGTGTCATCGTACTCTGCGACGTGACATCCCGAAGCAGCGTACAATTTCGCCATGGAAGAGAATTTCCCGTGGTGCGAATAGATGTATCCTCAGAAGGATGGGGCGAGTGAAAGGGGGGGACGGTGACGCCACACGTTGTGGTGTTCAGTATATAAAGGTTCCCGCCCGTGAGCACCCCTGGTGCGAAAGGCATTCTAATTTGTGCTATGCGGTTGTGTTAGCTATGATCGTGTTGTATTCGGCTGATGTACTTACAACTGTAGTGTGCAAGGGCCCTCCGCCAGCGAAACTATTGCTGTGATCAGAAGGTCCATGCTTCCTTAGCGGACAGTCCCTACGAAGGGCCGTTTGCGTGTGTGTACTGAAAAAACCTTCTTAGGCGCATGCCAATCCTCTATTGTAAGTAGCGCGAAACGGAGTGTTTCAAAGTTTGAGCGAATAAATTACTGCCGGATGTATGAGGACCATAAACAGTCATTATATGCGAACGTATCTTCATACAGCGACACACCAAATCATCCCAACTTCCCGTATCTGTCCTCTTCAATGTCTCGGACTCCTGACATCATCGTCCTCATCATCGCCCACCCCAAATATCTCCTCCCGCGGCGTCAACCCCGTCGCCCGGCCCTTGCCTTTTCGTTGCCTGCTTCCCTCCTCATCGCTATCGTCCGCGTTCCCATTCGACTGCGTCAAAGGTATATGTTCCTCTTCCTGTTGGATATCTTCGCGAGTTACAGGGAGTCCGATACCACGGAGCTTGCCTTTACGGGAGCGCCACCAGACGAAGCCGCCAATGAGAATGGCGATGATGACAAGGACGAGGGCGGCTGAACCGGCGTTATAGTAAGCTGTGCAGCGGACTAGGTCAGTCCGGTGCCCAAACGCGCGCGACTGACGAGCAGAGCTTACCTTCCCACATCGCCTTGTTCTGTTCTTTTGTCTTGCCGGGTGCTGGCGTGGGCGAGGGCTCAGTGGCAAGAATAGGTACGGGTTTGGCGTCGGAACCGAGTGCGCTGGGGATGCGGACAGAACCGTCTGTAATGGCTGAGAAATTGACACCCATAAAGCGAAGCATCATGTCGTGCGAAACGTGTGGCAAGTCGTAGCCAACCATATGAGACGCGTTGAAAATCTGTAATGAAACGAGGAGGTAAAAACATGTACTGTTTGCCTCTGGGTGGTACACACCTTGACATATGTCAAATTTCTTGAGGTTACCCAAGTTCCTGCAGCGGTGTTGTTCACCGACCATGATTGTGTTTGTACCGTCTGGGCAAGATGAAGGTTAACAGGTTGTTTGTTTATCTTTTGGAGTAAATGCTCACCCCGAGGCCCTTCTCCCCATTCCAAGTCATGGCTTGGATCATACTCTCAATGCCAACATAGTTGCAAATGAGATCTTGATCTCCGGCAAATAGCATCATAGGAATGCGTTCAAGGAGGCGAGGCACCACGGTGACAGACGAGTTGGTGTGCTTGGTATTGAAGGCAGTGTGGATCTTACCACGGCATTCAACCCACGGCGAAGGTGACCTTGTTGCATGGAATTCACGTAGGAAATCGGGGCGCTGATGAATTGGCACAACGCTCAGGATGCGTTCAGAGTGACGAGAGGAGAAACGCTCACATGGAGGTAGTTGCCAATATCTTTGAGGTCCGGGGGCCAGTTCAGTCCACACGCAGGCATGTCATCGTCGAGTCGAACGTCGTAGATGTTCAAACACTTTTGTCTATTGTCCACCCTGCGACAACGGTTTCTTAGCGTCAACGAGTCAGCACTTCAAAGGGAAGATACATACTTGTGTCTTTTGTGCCTCACAACGCTTTGCAACACCGACTCGCAGAGCTCTGTGTGTACAGGCTCGTGGCCAATACGGGCAGCTGTCTCGTCCAGGTCAACCATGCACTTGTCCGTAGCCTCTTTACCGCGCTTGTAGTCCTATAACAGCAACAAATAAGCATTCGGTGATAGATGTTTGGCCTGACGACGTTACATCAGAATTAAGCTCCGTAATTCCATGTTTCACGGCATAGTCCAAAAACGATGGGTATTGTGTGCGACCATGCATCCATCCATTGCCAATGGCAACTCCACGGAGAGGAATGTTCATCGAGGAATCTAGCAGAGCATTCGCTACACACCGAACATGTCAGATCAGAATTCTACGATAGATAACCACCTATACACACCAAAATATGGGATATATTGTCCAGCAAAACTCTCGCCGGCGAAGTAGGTCTGAAAGTTACTGTGAGGATTGATCAAAACGGTTCTGTCCACAATACTCACGTCCATGGTCCTGTATTCTGGGAATATACCATAGAAGTTTTCCATGAATTGTAATAAGTGTGAAGCGGCTTCGGGGATATCGTGGAGATAGTGGTTTGACGAAGTATACGAGAATCCAGTGCCGACTGGCTGATCCACTAATCAAGATACGCGTGTAAGAGATGGTCAACAGTTGAAGTCAAGGAAAGACTGACCATATACCACAGTAGTGTACTCTTCCCAGCCACCTTCTATCATCTGTAAACCACCCTTTCCGTCGACTCTCCAAGGGCCGACCTCCATCATAAGGCCGTCGAACGACGAGCATCCCGGACCACCCTGAGACCGCATTATTATAAGTGTAGTAGCTCCAGATACAAAGTCAGACGTACGTTGAACCAGAAAATTACGCGGTCCTTGTCAGCTGTCCGGCGCGGCTTCACCATAACAAAGTATAGGTGCGGGGTGAGGTCCTTGGGGGACGCAGCAGTGGCATTTGCGTCGGAGGATAAATGGCCGGCATAGATGCGTAATGGCCGATTTGGGTCTTGATGAAGGTCGGGGACGGTCGACACGTAGAACGACTGCGCGGGTGGAACTGCACACAGCGGTTGAGTTTCCACAGTCAATTGTACGAAAGTATATGCGCACCATCATTAGCAGGCGCAGCGTCCGCCTTCGCCGCGAAGAACGAAAGAGGCAACAGGGCCCAGAGAAATCCGGAATAAAGTGCAGAGAGCATCGTTAAGCGGGCCGAAGGTGCGAGGTTGGCAGTATTTCCGTCGGGATGCACTCGCGTGTCGAGTCCCTGTATTGCCAGAGGTACAATCCCAGTGAGTCTAACGACGCTTGCGACGTCCTAGCCAGTGAGTCGGCCGAGGTGGAAGATGACAAGAAAGCTGTGGATGCTGTTGCTCTGATTAACCCTGGGCCATCAAAACCGGGAAGTGTTTCGTATCACATTTAGTTACTGGTCAATAAGGAGTGGTTAAATTTACAGATAAGATACAGGCACCCCCCACATGGAACCTCCAAAATTGTTATCCGGAGTGTGCCTGAAATTGGTTGGATAATTTCAGGTGGATGATAGGCCAGTCGCAATTTGTTTCCTTCATTCCACCACCATGAAGCTCGCCAACATCTCCCTGGCCTTGCTGGCATGTGCGTCCTCCGCCAGCGCACAGTATTTCTCAGAGGGTTGGGCACCGGGCAAGCCCACGACACAGGTCGCACCAGCTGCGACCCCTGGGGCCGGAGTACCAGAGGCTGAACAGCCAGCTCCGGCCACTGGTGGTGGTGGTTTGGGTGGTTTTGACCTCACGAGGATCCTCGAAATGGGTCCGTTCAAGAGTCTATTTGACACAATAGGCATCAACATCACCCAGTCGATGGAGAACGTTCGGGCGGCCGCTAACGGTGTCTGGGATGAGCGCATCCCCTTCATCACAGACGACAATTATGACGCGGTTATTGTTAACGAAACTTTGACTAAGGAGGAAGAGGAGAACAGGACGTGGTTCGTGCTTATGTGAGTGTTTTCTGCTATCATGTCATGGCTGGTGCATATACTCATCAAGCTGCTATTCAGTACCGCACAGACGGCTCAACGTGGTGGTATCTCGAAGTTTTTGGATGAAAGCTTCGATTCGGCATATAACCAGACCCTCATCGCTGGGGACCTCCCCGACGTTCGCTTCGCCCGCATTGATTACATGAACGTGACGTACCTCACATCCAAGTGGAATATCTGGCAGTGAGTGATACCGCGCGGGACACATAAATATCGAAACTGACAGACGTGCAGAGCACCCTATATCGTGGTTATTCGTGACCGTGGCCAAACCCTGTACTTCTTCCAAGCTACCCGCGTCCGTTTGACTGGCGAAATCATCCGCGAATTCCTGCTGCAAGAGCAGTGGAGACAAAGTCAGCCATGGAAGTCCATCATCGCCCCGGGCGGAAACTTGTGAGTTCACTATCCGATGTTTTCACTGAGCAGCCTCTTACTTTCTGCCGTCAACAGGGAGAAATACATGCACTACTATGCTACGGCCTCCCGGCACATTTACCGTGGTCTCGTCTGGATCCCCAAATGGATGCTTATGTTCATCTCGGGTGGTATCGCGAGTCTCATCATGCCCTGGCTGCACAGAGCTCCCAAGACACCAACACCAGCGAAGACCGAGGAGAAACCTGCTGCTATCGAGCCCGCCGCCAACGAGACCACTGGTGCAAGCTCGTCGACTCCTAAAAAGTCTGCAAAGTCACGAAAGGGCGGCAAGAAGTAGAGGGTAGGAGTAAATGGACAGGGTGGATGGTATAGTACTATACTTATGCTTCAAGTCGGGCGGATTTTGTTGTACGACTTCACGACTTCCTGTAATTGGTTTACTCAAGGCTCATCAGCTTGACGTGGCGTATTGTGTGCCTGCTTAATTAAATTTTGCATAACATATTGAACGAGGGAATGTTGCTCCAACTTCCATGATCCCAGGAAGGCGATAAATAAATGCGAGGAGCCCGCAGCTCGTATCAAAGGAGTGAGTGGTGATGACGATGGAATCCAAGAGTCCGAGATGCTCCAATTACTCCTTCCAAGGATAATCAAATTTGGGTTGGTCTTTGCGTCTCCACAGCTTCTTCCTGTGAGGCGAGTTGCAACCTTCAGGACGCGTGTATGAAGGTAAAAAACGAAGATGACGCACTTCTTCTTTGTAGGGAGATGCTCGACGAAGACTTCGACGGCGTGCTTCGCCTTGAACTCCCGGATGAAGCGTGGGTCCCTAGGTCAGTCATGAGTAAGAATCTACGCTTCATACAAAGGGTATCATACCAAAGTTCGCTTGCAACCCCTAAATCCTTGCAACATCTCATTAAAGCGTTGCTCTTGCATGCCTCTGTCGCAGTGGGGACACCATGCACGTCGAAATACTCTTGTTCACCCCTTGCAATTGCTACAAGACTGTGAAAGCCGTCAGGCAGGGCAAAGATGGCGGGGAAAACCACGCGACGTACCGTCCGAGACAGACCAAGGCATACTCCCTACTCACAATTTTGGGCCCAACGTTTGTTTCACTCCTAGGAGCAAGACCCCAACCACCAGGACCAAACGCCTTGTTCAAAACGCGTCTGTACTTGATCTCAGGCAGATAAATGAGGCCGTCTGTCGAGAAACATGTCAATATCATGGGTCCGAAGACGACAAGAAACGGGCGACAAGGTTTAGTTTCTTATGTACTCACCAGGTTTAATTTCGACATCCAACGGGTCGATAGGCGCAAGCAAAACTTCCGCAACCTCCTTTGGGAACGGTTGCTGCGAAAGCCCATGGTAGCTCTTCGACCAATCCGTCGGCGCATTCTCCTGGCTTGTGTCACCAATAGACTCCACGAACGAAGGCAGAGCACTGGCGAGACCTGAAGAAGAAGGAACACTCTCCGCCGGAAGATCGACAACGTCGAGTGCCTCTTGGACTTCGACATTTGTAGCCGTAGTGCTGGCTTTGGCAAGAGGGGTTTTGGAGGTTACTTTGGTAACGGTAGCATTGAATTTAGGTCGTGTGTATGGGACCGTGACATAGGTTCTTGTTGAGTTTAGAGCTAATGTTCGTTGGAATGATCTCGTCGCATGTATACCTCTATTCAAGTAGGTCGCCATGGTGGAACAGAGGAAAGGAGTGCTGCCAGAAGATCGTGAGGCCTCCACGACTCGTCACACAGTGTCACAGCGCGTAGCGTGACAAGGCGCGTTCCCGAGTGGCGAATCCATATTATCAAGACAGATAACAGTACGACCGTCGACTACGTGGTGTAGATAGAGGATAAATGCGAAGATGGAATCAAAAAATAAAGTAGAGCCACCGACACAACTCAGAGGTCTGTCCAATATGTCAATTGTCCAATCCGAAGTTAAGTTAGGTCAATGGCCTCCTCTTCATTGACGATCCGCTTCTGTCTTTTGGAAGGGGAGGCGCACTTCATTGTCGCAGGTCTCGTCATACCACTTGAAAGAGCGGTCGGTACTGTCCCTGGAGTCAGAGTCGTTGGCACCGTAGTGGGAAGGTAATTTACTTACAGTTACAGTTACACGAACCCTTCAGATGGCATGATCACGTGATCACAAAGGGCGTCGACACTTCACGAAATATTTGCTGCCATGTCTTCCATCTCAAATATTTCCTTTTGAAATATTGTCACAACTTTATGGCCTTTCATGAGCCCTGCGGAATGGCTTATGAACGTCCATTCGCTCATTTCAGTGGTAGGTTGTGCCGGTGCAGGCTCATCGGACTTATCCAAAAGGTCCAACGACTCAGAAGAAACCCATCAATCACCCTCATTCATCTCAGCAAACGCAAGGCATACTATTGAGGACGACTCACCATGCTTCCCAACGATAACCGCCCATACTAGTCTCACAGCAAACGTCCAGGCTGAGCGTCCAGCGTCCTACCTTGTGCTCCCGTTCACACCACAAGCTCTCTTACTCGGACAGGAAGATGTTCTGTCGCGGTTGAAAACCTCTTCGGTAGGTTCTTTCCGTGAAGCCCAAGTAACATGTGGACCAAACGTCCGCTGCCTTCCAGCTTCTCCGTCCAAACCATTATTCCAGGCTTCATCTCCGCGATCAGAGCTACACGAGGCTTTACCCTACAAATACATATCGACGAGGGTAGGAGAAAAGACATACTTCGTTTCCTCCAGGATCCTTAGCAATATCTAAAAGAATGACAATCACACCGACGAAGGGAAACGGGAATGGGCGTCCCAGGTGCGTTGTGCCTGCATAACGACAGACACTAATACGGACAACGAATCACAACCAGCTTCAGCCTCCCTACAATCCGCGAGGAGGCCCTCCCTCCACTCCCTCTCATCCAAGACCCGAACATTACACGTCGCGTCTTCATTCATCGCTCCTACTATGCCAGGCCAACCCACATCTTCCAAGACCCTTCCGACGATCCTAGCCCAGATAATGAGATGTTTGTATAATCATACGTACCCCCGAGATCCTCCAGCTGCTCACTTGTCGATCCCTAGGTTGGAACATCTTGGAGACTCCGTGCTCAGCTTGGCGGTGACCAGTCTTTTGAGGCAGGATTTCCCTTATCTACGTGTCGGACCCTCCACGGTGAGTCCTAACCTAGCAGTTGCACTTCCCACATTCAACATCGTCCGCAGAAAATTCGCGCTCTCCTCGTCAGGAATACAACGTTGGCGTCTCTGTGTGTAACATTTCGCTCTGCGATATGGCTGTCAATACTAAGATGACGACTACCAAAAGCTCCGTGGCATATAAACTCCCCGAACGTCTTATCACTCATACTGCCCAAACGGTCACCTTGCAAGCGAGCACTAACATTCAAGGTAAGCCATGAATTGAATGTCGGAAGTATCTCATTCTCATTTATTCGCAGCGGATCTGTTCGAGGTATTTTTTCTCCTGGCATTGAAGTCATGTCCCCCATCTGAAATATGAGACCTTTAGGCTTATGTTGGCGGAGTTTACGAGGATAGTGGACTGGATGCCGTGAAAGCCTGGTTATTCCCTCTCTTTCGCATGTACACCGATCAGGCCTACCGCTTCGTCCGTGTCCAACATGGCCTCCCCGAATCCGAATATAGCCCGCCAACCTTCCTATCCTCCTCTAACCCACTTGATATCCGCCCTCACATGACAGACCCTTCGTCCACATGGTCCTCCCCACCCCCAGCACGACAAGCACCCAACATCGGCCACCTGTCTCTGTTCAACCAGCATCTTCAACAGCAGAACAAGGACGTGGAGTGGGTGTATGCAGATAGCGTCAACGAGGGGACGAAGACGACGCCGATATGGGTCGTTCGCGCTATGATCGGTACTGAATGCTACGGACGTGGAAGAGGAAGCACCAAGAAGGCTGCGAAGAACGAGGCCGCGAAGCAAGGTCTTCAGAAACTCGGTGTTATTGTCCCGTGCGTACACCCCTCGTGTCCGATACCGAAAACTGAAACTGACTGGTGCTTGCAATAGACAGGGGGAGGTGGAAATCGGGCTATAATCCCAACCACGTCCTCTTCAGAGTCGTGTTGGGGGCTCAGGGTCGTGGGCGGTGGGCCACCAGTACGAATGTGAAGCGGCTGTGTTTGAGTTATTATAGCAGGCTATTCACCGGCCGGTTCAGGACATTATGGAGGAAACTCGGATAACCCATTGCTATGCTTTGTTGTTTGCTCACTGCCTATGCTTGCTACAGATGTTGATCACTTTGTAAACAGTTTGTTTGTTCTGAAGGTTGGCTTGTATGATCTAGAGAGTCGAATACCCGACTCGTGCTATCTGTCTTGCTGTTTGTCAATATATCGTCGTGACCTCGAGAATATCAGCGTAACGAGTGAGAAGTGGACATCCATAATGATACAGCAAACAGAATATGATGATTACGAACGGTTGGAGTACTTTTTTGCAGGCAACTCTCTACTTCCGACTTGTCCTATCTCCAATCCGACCAATATTATCCACAGGCGGCGCGCCCCAGACAAACGTCCTGCTCGTCGGATCCAGAACCCGTTCTCCCCACGACCTCCCTTCAAAAGCTCTCGCCAACAACCCCCTCGTTCTCCTCGCAACCTTCGTTACTTCTTCCCTCCTCGCACCTACGCTCATATCATCAACAGCACTCAAAACCACCGCAACCTTCTCCTCCTCCCCACTTACATCCACCACTTGTCCTTGTGCCGCTGACGAACTCGGATTCGAAGAGGAATTGGCGTTCGCGACGTGGAGGACCTTCGCCTCCTCGTCGATGTCACTGAAGTCGTCCTGCTTCACCGCGCTGATCGAGTACGCCCATACGCCTGTTGCGAACCCTGCGAGGACGAGCCCTGTGATGGCGTTGCGGACGCGGAAGGGTGCGCGGGCGCGTTGGAGGCCTGGGGACATTAGCTATTTCAAGGACACGATGTGAGGTTTTGGATGTGAAGTGGAGGGGAACGGTGCGCACGCCGCTTTGTGGTCTGTAGGACGTGTTGACTTCTTTGCGGGAGATGTATGGGTCTGACATGGTGACGGTGTAAGAGAAAGGTGTGGTGGCGTCTGCACATAGTCGGTCGAGCGGTATAGGCAATGCACTATAGTACGTCACGTCATCGCAAACAGAAAATCACTTGTGCATTGTCTCAGCTCGAAGCCTTTCGTTTCATGGCGAAGATGCTCGTCACGGGGCATGGGGGAATATGGGGATAATGTGCAGGAACCCAACTGAGCTCGGTTTTAGTCTTCACTTAACCATTGTGACAAACTCAAAACGTCCATAGGGAACCTTACGCAAACGCGGTAGCGGTGAGGTTGGGCATCCCAGAAGAGAACAATAAATTGTGGATGATTGTGTTCTAATAAGACGAGAATAGTTGTTTACGGGTCGGCGGGCTTGCCCTATACATAACCAACGTTTCAGTACGAACAAAAACAGCAGAGTTGGAAGGAAAGACGCACGAAGACCAGTGTGTAAGCACCATATACCCATCCAACCATTCCTACGGCGAAAGTGGTGTAGTAGGCATCTGCAGGAATGAGCCGGTGAGTCCTAAATATGAAGGGGGGGAAGCGAGGTCAAATTACTGAGGTAGATGTTTGACTTTGGCAGACGCTTATGTACAGGGCCAGGGTGGGCCTGAAGCAAAGTAGGTCAACACTGTTTCTCGAGATGCAGAAACCGAAGTGCGGACTTACCTGAACAACGCGCTGGAGGTTAGGGATGGGGTTGGCCCCTGCAAGATTCCACGCAAGTCAGTATCCAGCACCATCCGGGCTAACAAAGAACGCACTGTTGACGAGGTAGCTGAGCATCTTTGGGGATGGCGAGAACGGAAAAAGAGAGGGTCGTGGTCGTTGTTGAGAGCGATGAGCGCGCCTGTTTGCACGCCGTCGACAATCGGAGTCTGAACCCGATCGTCCCCGGCCTCGCCTGGAACGGTCACGACCCAACGACAACTCTCGCCACAGATTCAGAACTTGACAGGAAAATCGCAGCAAACCATGGCTGATCGCGTTCGAATGAGAGTATGTATGTCCTTCGTCCAATATTATTCGCTGCGCAAGTACACACCTCAGTGTGCCATGCGTAATGCAGGGAGTCACCATCCACAGGCCCATTATTTATGGTAACACCGCCGTCGTGCTCACCCCCGAAGAAAAGGCTTTGCTACCTCCGAACAAGCAGGAGCACACGCACAGGTGGACAGTGGCTGTTCGCAGTGCTGCGTCTGTGCCGGACTCGGATATAGTTGGAGGTGCAGACGACCTGAGCTATTTCATCAAGAGGGTCAGTTTCAAGCTGCACGATACCTACCAGAATCCCAATCGAAGTGAGCTGTGATTTCTTCCATCAGAGCGTACAATTAGCTGATACATAGGGCGTAAGACGTTGACAAGCCTCCCTTCGAAGTCTCAGAGACTGGGTCCGTCTACCCCTTCCGCTGCAAATGAACCCGATACTCATGAAAACCCCTAACCAGATGGGGTGAATTCGAAGTTACGATCCGCATCTCCTTCATCACAGAAGCCGGCGAAAAGACCGTTTCAGTGTTCCACCACCTCAAACTCCACCCGTGGTCTCTCCTCGTCAACCCCGGAGAACTCGCAGACCCGAACCCCGAAGCTGCTGCGAAATTGGGCCCCGTGCACTCCTGGCAATACGACGAGATAGTCTTCAACGACCCGTTCCAGTCGTTCTACAACATCCTCATCGCCCACCCGCCTACGCCACTTCCGAAACACAAACGTCGCCCTGTACCATTTCATACGTCCAATCCAGGATCGCTGGAGGCATCGAAAGGAGGCACGCCCGAGTTCACGTTGGAGATGGAGAAGGAGGAGGGCGAGAGGTTGGAGGCAGCTAAGAGGAAGGTCGTTGCGGAGCAAGAGAAATGGAGGGGGATTTTAATTGAGAAGGAGAAGGAGCTCGAGAAGCTGCAGAAGATGTTGTTGACAGAGCAGGCATAATGATATTGCATGGGGTTTTTAGTGCGTATGATCTATATATTGTACATGCAGGAGAGAGAAATGATGATGATGTTACAAGATCAGTGCCACGGAGCCCAACCAGGGTACATCTTCGCCTGCAACGAGCCGTCAGCGAGATTCTCATCATTAGGGTACTTATCAGGACTCACAAGATTGCTCTCATCGGTTGCCTCTTGTATAAGAATCTGTACTAAGCTACTTGTCGAGATCTCCCTTTCAGTCTTCTCCTTCCCAGTGCTGTAGATCCCCTTTAGCTTCTTTTCGATCGGATTCAACGCGTTCTTGGCCAGCTTGCGCAGGTCGACGGACGCGCGGACAGTGTTCACGTTGCCGGTATTCCGTCTCTGCGCTTCCCGTTCCTGTCAAATAGTCAGGCATGGTATTCAGTCTCCGGATAGCGTCATGACGCACCAGTTTGCGTTTCTCGTCTTCCCACTCTACCAAAGGATCGTGCACAAACGCGTCCAGGACGCTCATAAGTGAATCCTTGTTGTCCCGGAGCAGCTGCATCGTCACTTCGCATGCAATTCGGAAGAACCCTGAAAATACCGTCCGGCTCAGCATCGCCCTCCTTTGAAGTCTGGCGTGAATGGAATACGTACCTTCTGGACCAGTGATGCCAAACCCATCCGATATGTTTTGCGTCAACCTGAACGGAACACGCTCAGGCGTTTCCAACGACTTCCCCTTCTCGAATAGACAATTGAAGTCGACGTGTACAACGTCCCCAGTATTGATATCAAGCAGAATGTTCTCACAATGCCGATCTCCCAACCTGAACATACCCAACCGTTAGTCACATGCATACAGGAGGAGGCGGCAGTCAATTGAACATACCCAAGGATGAACCCGACCATGGACATGACAGCCGCAGTCCTGCTGTAAGATAGTCTGCTGGTTAGCCACACAGACGGTTCGGGGAACGTCTCGATGAACCACTCGTGGAAGACAGGCGGAAATCTAAAACCCGGTAGAGTCAGAATCCAAGGTTGCTCGGGCAAAGATAACGGTGCTTACAGGGTGAGGACTTCTTCTCTGAATATCTTTGCAGCCTCTCTATCAGTCTGTTCCTTGATTCGAGCAAATACCATTCCAAGTTCGTTGGACTTGCATATTTCACCGGTGTAAGAATGAGAACAATGTTAGAAAGGAGGGACTCACTCACCCATGGTCGGATATTCCTGTCCTCGTACCCCTTAAGGATTAATGGGCGTAGCGGTACAGTATTCGGCACCCATTGGATGAACCCACATTCCTCGTTTAGCGTGACAACACCATACGTGCGGATATCTGTGAAAGGTCCAGTGAGATGCGGGCGAAACGAGAGGATATCAGCAAACGCACGCAGTTGCCGCCGACGTGATTCTGAGTTAGACTTCAATAGCTTGTTGATGATGGCATTGAAGTCCATCAGACGAGCATCTTTCCTCAAGTCGTCCCTTGGCTTTCCCAGAAACATGTAGATCTGACCGTTACTGCCTTGAATAGTGATCTTTCGCGGGCGGGCAAGAGACTTCATGATCTCAATTTCGTCAAGGAACTCTGAAGTAGAAGGTTAGTGTCGTTCGTCACAAATGAACGACGTTGAACCTACTGTAGAACGTCGGAGCATCTACCGGGAACGGTTGGTGAGTTGCGTCTGCAGAGGATGTGGGAGGGAGACTAGCAGTGAGAGATTCCTGTAGCGGAATGATGAGAGTCGAGGTGGAGAGCTTCCATAGCCTCGGGACGTCTTTCGACATGGAGATTGACTTGCGGTCATCCTTGATGTGCAGATCGCAAAGAGCGAGGAGAGCTTCGGTCATACCCAAGCTTGCAGAGATCAGTTTGCCGACATCGTTTCGTGCTGCCGCCTACAGAGAAATGAGTTGAGTAGGTGGAGTCGAAATTGCGCTGTATAAACTTGCCTTCAGTTTCTCGAGGATGGCCGTTCCGCGAACCCGCCGCATATCTTTCGTGGACTTCACTACGGAGGTAAACAGCCACAGCGCTTGCTTCGGGTACTCCGAGATGACAGCCTGAATCAGCCGAGCAAGAACGGAGTAGACGGTTTCGTTGGAATGTCCGACACGAGAGACGATCTGCGGGAATGCAGTGTACCACTATGGTGGGGGTCAATCTTCGACCTACAGCAGCAAACGTACCATGGTCTTACCTTGTGCATCGGCACACTCATGATCGCCTTCGCCACCTCCTTATTGACTCTCGAAAAGATCTCAGTATTCTTGATATCCTTGTCCTCGCCCATGTCCAGCCACAACGTCAGGAGGCGAGGTACCGTCTGGTAAATGTATTTCGAACCGTACTTGATAGCCTTGCCATAACATCGAACAGTCTGAAGGTTCATTCGAGTTCCCCTGATAAAGTATCAGCACTCGCTCAGCTAAAGGCCTAATGGAACAAACCTATTGATTTGGTCTGCTGGTGATAGACCTTTGAAACATTCATCTTGAAATTGACCGAGATGGAACCAACCGCTTTCCCATCTTAAAGATCGTTAGCATCCTGGACTACTCAAGATGAAACTGTCAACGCACTTCTGATATATCTCCGTCGCGTCCTGGAAAACCTTCAGTACCTTGGATTGCTCGTATCTGTCGGAATCATTCATCCATCGAGCTCGGAGCACGAGGGCCTGTGTTACATGATCAGCAGTGTTCGCTCACCATACAAGCGCCCTCAGACATACTTTCGCCTTCATTTGCTTGGCCTCATCTGCTGGTTCATCGGAAGTGAGGTCAATGACATCGCCACTATCGGTGCGATTCGTTGTGGGTCCGTTAGGCTTCGGCGCGCCAACCTCTGCCAGCTTCAGAGAGTTGTCAAGATCTTGCAGCGCTCGCAGGGGTTCTCCACTCGCTTTCACCAACTTCGCACTCTCAAGGAAGGAGAAGGGGTGATTGGTGTGTCGAGCGTGCAGAACTGCGCTGTACGCGGTCTGCCAATACCCAGCCTTCCTAGCTAGCTTTGCGCTAAGTAGCCATGAGCGACTGATCATTTCCTTAGCACGGTCGCTGCCAGGTTGGCCATGAAATTTCATCATCAGCTGTGTAGGTACAGGTACAGGTGTTTGTGCGTACCGTAATCCAAATGCCGTTCTCCGCATGCTCAATACAGGCTCGCGAATACGGAAAGCGGGAAGGGTGGAGTCAAGTCGAGTTGATAGCTGGCGAAGTAGATCATCTAGCCTTTTGCCATTCGCTTGCTGTCCAGAAGTCATTTGGTGGATGAGATCCAACTCATGCACCATGTGAAGGCTGAGAACCGCGTCGTACGAACGTCGGTACCCTCTCGGTCCCGCTGCACTGATCGGTGCTCCCAGAATCTGTCTTGCACGCGATAGAGCATCTAAGACAGCAGCATCATCACCGGCACGCATAGCTAGCAGGATCCGCGCGAGAAGGATCGGGCCAGCTGACGGATCCGCACTCTTGACCTGAATCTCGCCCGACTCCGTGGACTGAAGAGATTTCTGAACTTCGTCCCAATCACCAACAATCCAATCGCTCTCGACTTGGTAGCCAATGAGATCTGCATGCCAGTCAGGATATCGAGTCAAGATTCCCTTCACATGAGTACGCATGGTATCTATGTAACAATGATCAGGATATTCGGTGTATCTTCACAGCTGAGGAGACGTACCATAGTGGCCGAGGTTTTTAAGACAGCGCATTAGACCCAAGTGAGATTGCAGATCGTTCGGGGAGTGTTGTAACCGGACTTCCCAACAGCTCTGCGCAGAGGTCCATCTACCAGTACTCTCATGCTGTCGTATCTGATGCTCCAAGGATGGTGACAAGATGAGAGTAGAGACTCCCTCCATTCCGTCAGGTTCCTCCAGGTACGAGTAGATCTCATGGAGCCGCTCGTAGTATTCGGGGAGCTCTTGAGTGATACCATGACTACGCAGCGCCAGAATTTGTTGTTCGAAACTCATCAAAGCACGTCCATAGGCCTTACACTGAAGGGCGGCTTTGGCCATGAGACTTTGGTCGATACTTGTGAGTATTGAGTCGACTTTCATGAGCTGTTCTTCAGGCTCAGTAGCGCCACTATTGCGACCCCTCTTACTCTCTGTCTTCTTATTGTTGATGTCCTGCCGCATGACTCGTAGCCACTTGTTCAGATGATCCATCAACATAAAGACGGCCTGAAGAGATATGAGGGTGTACTGTCCAACAGTGAATTATATGGCGCATACCTGAGCACTGAGGTCTTTCTTATCAAATGTAGATGTACTGTCCGGATCGACCTGATCTTCTAGAACAACGAGTAATTCGAGTCGAATATTCTGTGCTGCTTCGTCGCTGCCCGATACAAGGACGTTCAATACCAAGTGAGGAAGGAGATGGTGGGCAACGCCAACATCCTTGTTGCGAACAACCGACTTGAAGTTTCCGAAGATTGTCTGAGCTTGCTTGGAGGTCTGGCCAATGAGATAGTCCGCCCAACACTGGATCCATTCTCGGTATGTCGATAGCGTTGGATATATGGGATGTTGCGTTTCTGAAGGTACACGGACTTGTAGCTGATATCTTGATTCCAAGAGGGGTGTGATAGTCTCAACCACGTATTTCGGGAGACTGTTCCAGCGATTCCGAACCTTGAGTGGCACAGAACCACCACCGGAGCCCGGGTTGACGAGGGAAGACGTGAATCTGCAGAATTTGAGCAGCTCCTGGAGAGCATACGCGAGGTGACTCTGATGCCCGATGTCACTTGTTGAGCGAAAAGCCCCAACCAAGACGTCAGAGATCAAGTGCAGTGCAAAGGCAATTGACTCGTTCTCGTCTGTGAAGTTACTGAGCATGATCATCCTGGAGTCACTGGTGTTGAGGTCGAAGCGATCGGGGTCTACAGCTCCCAGTATCCCCATACATTCGAACGCAAGCTGGCGTAGTGGCTCAGATCCCTCAGTGTCTCGACACGCTGCCGAGATCAAGGTCGATAGGATACGGCCTACCAAGGGGTCGAACATGTCTCCCGACGACAAGCTTCCGAGGAAGATGTCATTTGAAGCCATGAAGGTCTTCAGTTCTCCAAGGGACCGGAGTGCAACGGTGATGCTGTCGCTCGCAGAGCGTTCCAATAGCTTCTGCAACTTGAACGGAGGGGTCCAATGGCGACGTAGCTCCCCGAGCCGTTGGTTCGTGGCAGCGAGCTGTGGGATGGTACCCAAGTCGACCAGATCGTCAAGGTATTCGCCCAATTCCTTCCCCTTCTCGACAACGATGTAATCCAGACACCGCTTCGCGGTCTCCCGCGCTTGGAGGGAGAACGTAGGCCAACAGCCCACGAAGGAGGCACTGCTGGGACCCACATGGGGTCCGAGATCCCTGAGCTCTAGGGTTGTGAGGAATGTAAACCAGCTCGCTAAGGTCACATCTGCAAATTCCGGTATTGCTACCATAGTTTGCATCGTGGCCATCAACTGGGTGTAACGTCAGCAAGAGTTTATCGCAAAGGGTGGTGCATACCTGGGGGGCGACATTGTTTGCTGCGGGTCCCAAATGTAAAACAAATGGACCAAGTGAACGCAGGATCTGCTTCTTGCTCTCAAGCGCATTCTTCACCTTGACATCTCTCAATAGGTCATTAAGGTGAGTGATGATACCTAGCATATACTGCTTCAGCAGGGCTGAGATGCCCTTCTCAGGATCCGTACGTGTTCGTGACTGGGTTCTGATCGCGCTGACCGCGTTCTCAACCTTCAGCAGTGCTTGGGTCGCCTGAAGCGGGGTATGTGTAAGAAGTTCCACAATGAGGAGAAGAGGCTTACCCGTTCGACTGCCCCTTCGTCTTCCTGTCCCATGACAATCACCAGTTCTGCGAGGAGATTCATGACGCAACTTCTGACAACACTCGGCATGTCGATAGTCGATGAACCCGAAGCTTCTTGGAGTACACCGACGATGAAGGTCAGAACACTGTTTGTTTGTCCAGGGGGGAGGAGAAAAGCGTGTGCCAGAATAACGGGTGCGTAGGTGAGAAACATGGAATGAGGTTTCGTGCCCAATTCTTCACCCATGGCTTCGAGAGTCCGAACATCTCGGTCGGCGAAAAGATGGGGGAGTGTGTAGCTTTGAGTTACATTCATAAAGGCGCTGGTCTGTACCGCGAGGAACCGGCAGACCTCTACGAGAACAGTGGGCTGTGTAGTGTAGCGGGAGACAAGCTTTGGCGCAATCTGGGACATATGAGGGGAGAGGAAGCTGTACGGCGATTTATTATGGTGTTTCGCCAGTGCTGTCAACTGATCAAAGTATTGACGTATAAGAGAATACTCAAAAACTCGGTCCAGACACCGAACTCACCTGCATGTAAGCACCACCTCTTATGATGGGATTTGCATGACCAATATACGATATGAGGCATGAGGTCACTCGGTACAGTACCTCCCCGGTAGTAATTCTATCGGAAGAGTCGTCAGCAGGGCAATCTGATAGTAGTAGCGAGTGCGCTTACTTGCCAATATACCCAGCACTAATGAGAGCAGTTTCTGCCAGTCGATAGTCAGAAGAGTCGCAGATGCGCAACAGATTCTTGAATAATGGCTCCGTGCGTGCCGACGATCCTTTCCCCACTGCCTCATACAGGTGAACCAGTTCTGCCAGAGCGCGACTGGGCACGACTGGTCAATTATACGTGAACAGCCGACGAAGTGAATGTGGACCCACCCTGCACTCAATCTGACACCTCTGTCCGTATTTCTCATACCCATGTAAATGATCTCAGCTACATGCTCAAACTTTCTGCCGCCGAAGCCCATCGTATGGTGTCGAGTACCTCGTCCAATTGCATCAAAGACCGCCCTACGTACTGCTGGCGTGACTTCGGTATTTGAACCTTCCAAGAGTGAAATAGAAACTCTGAGGCAGACAGGTATGGTCGATACGGCGAGCATCCTGTCTGGCTTAACACAACTTGAATCTGAATCATGGAACAATGCGCAAGGAAGTTCCGCAAGGTGTTTTGCTAGGGTGAGTCGTGCTGTGGCAGATGGGTTGTAAACCGGTCTGGAAAAGAGAGTCCGTCAAACAACCACGAGAACGACATCGTGCGTAGACTGACCGATCGAATCTATTCTCAACTTCTGTCAATGCCCTCGTGATATACTGCATATCAGACAAGGTCTCATCATCATCCATCCATGCAACCTCGTCAGGCTCAACGATTGCTTGAACAATCGTCCTAATGCGAGTTCTCCATGGCCGGGGGCCAGGTTCAGGAAGTACATCCATTTCTACGTTGCCCGAGTTCAATATCTCCATACGTTGCTCGATCAACAGCAACAGTGGTTCGTCATCAGTGTTTTCTCCGGAGAGTGTTTCACGAAGGTTTTGCAAGTTGCGGCCGTCCATATGTGGTATAAGGCCACGAAGATAGGTAAATCCAAGGTTCTTCAGAAAGTACTCAGTGTAGGGAGAGGTGAAGATATCGGAAAAGTCACATACACGTAGTTGAACCCCACTTTCGTCCCATCCCTCCGGACGAAGAGCTAGGGCAACGTTGATAACCACAGTAAACGAAGGTGAATCAACCAGTGGGCGGCTGAGGATATGTTGCAGTTCGACGTCAGTCTGCTCCCAGGCGGGTTGTGGACCTTCCTGAAGGCGTCGAACAAGGACGTGATTGCACATGTGCTCAGCTAACTCCGCAAAGTGCTTGTTATATGACGCAGCATGTTCCATCGCTGAGAGTATTCGAGTGATTGCTCTTGCACGACGTCCATCTGTAGTCGTGCAAACCGGAGAAAACAGGTAGTCAAATATGCGCCGTGTAAGATCCAATGTTTGATTAAGCGTGTCTGTAAGGAACCATTGGGCCAAGACTGTTGGAAAGAGAGCTTTGATGACGACCTCAATGACTAGTGCCAGTATCGATGGTACTTGGAACATCGACTCCAGATGGATGCAGAATGCCTATCAGAAATCAGAACGAGTGTTCGTGGTCAAGACAGCTGGAAACTTACACCTTGCGCATCGCCATCCAGTGGCTTCTCGTTTAGGCGAGGGGTGTTTAGAAGTGATATGTACAGTGAAGTGGGGGAAGCGGGCTCTAAGGCCAAGAGATCTACACAAAGAGTCAGTCTGGTTCTCTAGTGAAGCCCGGGGAATTGCACCTTCGCAAACTCCTAAACATCCCTCGAAGAGCAAACGCTGATCCCTCCACGTGACGATCGTTGAATCCCCTTCATTAACGAGGACGGTTGTTCCAAGGCTGCGCAGTAATGTGATGCAGACCTTGGCCAGAGTGGATTGCAGTTCTTCGGGGCTGGGATAATTTGCCTCAGGTTGAATCGCAAGTTCAGCCCAAGACTCCAAGATCGTGTCGTTTCTCAGTAATCGGACAAACAGGTCCCTCCCGAGATTCTCCGCGCCAAATAGGCCAATTCCCTCGGGAAGTACGCCAAGCTGGGTGAGGATTCCGAGCGTCACCTCCGTCAATTTGATGTTCTCGTGTATTGCGCCCCAAGGAAGGTCCTTTGGGGACGGAAAGTTGTTGACGATGCTGTCCGCTAGGGCTCGTAACAGTTTTTTCCAGTACTGTTTCCCTGATCCGTTCAATTCGTCCGGGTCTTTGCTCTCCAGCTTATGGTGAAGAGTGTTCAGGAAGTCCAAGAGCTGTGCCGGATTGCCATTTGCGCCTGTGACTTTCTCGAATGTCGGAATGGGAATTGGTGTAGAGTCAGGAATTTGCGTCATCTTGCCTCGGTTCCCTCAAGTGCGTACTCCTCTTTGAAAGATGTTGAGATGAATGTCGTGTGCAAGCACAAGGAACTGAGCCTAGCGTCAAAGAAACGTAGACGACACCGTTTCTGCGTATTCTTTCATGTAGTCTGACTTCAATTCCGCTTTGAGAAATCAGTCATAGGTTGCGTGTAGCGAAACTTGCTCACAGATCTCGCGATGTTGTTTTCCTGGCCGATTGTCGTGTAAACCCGTGTGTAATCCCAGTGAACCTCGTAACGTGTACCACTGGAAGCGAAAACACAATTGCGCGAGGAAGAAATGTGTTCGTCGAATCGTTGTTCGACTCGTCCGGCTGAAGATGGTCACAATGAAATCAGCGACGCGTTCGAACACGCCACCAACGCGTCTGTCAGACGCCCGTACGATCCTCGCACGTGACTACATCCCCATATCCATCGCGATTCGCACCGGCGGTCTCAGTCTGAAACTCTTGGACGATTCACAAAAGATACAGTACAATCCAGGAATCGGAAAGAGCCATAGGAATTACATCGCCTTATGACACCCAGGTCTCGTTAATTTACTTGCGCCCCGAGCGTTTCCTATCCCTCTCCCTCTCTCTCTCCAAAGCCTTCTGCTCCGCCCGTTCACTCTCCATGGACGACATCACCTTGTTCATCCTATCAGCATACGCTTTATCCTTCTCCTTCTGCTTCTTCTGCTGCTCCGATGCCAGGAATCTCGCATCCTTGCGAAGCTCACGAATGGCACCCTTGCGCTCCTGCTTGTATTCAGCGCGGAGTTTGGCTGCTTCATTCCGCTCTTGGTCTGGATCACGGTTGCGGAGATAGTTGGAGGAGTGTTGCTCGAACTTGGGGATGTACGATGGGATGGGGATGGGCTTATGGGCTTGGAGACGGAGTGGTGTGCGACCTTCTAAGGTGAATTTCAGTAATCTTCCGAGGACGTCCTTCGAGGAGGTAATCTTGGTCTATAAACAAAGATGAATGACGGCCATGTCCAAGTTATGCGAAAGATTTACCTGGAGGTCCTTTGGCAGGCTGGCCACGGTGATACCCTGAAGGATATCTTGCAAAGGCTGGTACAGCTCGATGAAGCCATCCAAACCCTTGTACAAGTCCGCAAATTTCCCAACGAGATCAACGGCAAGGCCAAGGAGATTGACTTTGCTCTGCTCATCCGAGTGATGATCATCCGCAAAGAAGAAGGCCGCCAGATCCGGCTTATTGATAGAAAGCCCTTTCGCTTTCTTCCCTGCTATTGACAGTGACGCCAACCGTTCTGTGCAGAAATCCGGCGCGGGGAATCCTCCTGGTAGATTCGAAACGTCTTTGAATCCATGAGGGGCGAGATGTAGCAGTACGTTGGCCAGAAAGTTGATAGCCTCCGGCACCAAACGTTTTGACAGCTCCTCATACTGGAGGAATAACGTGCAGAGGAATAGTCCGCTTGCAATGTCCTGCATAGACCGGATCCGGCACAGGCCAAGGTAGCTGCCCATCAGGAGCCGTGCAGGGTTTACGACTGCGTGATTCAGGTCACTAGTCGGCCAGATTATGCTGACAATTCGGAGCAAAGAAAGTTCAGGAAGGCCTGGCCATGTCCGGGATTCCTCGCTGGTAACGCCATGTGCAAGTCCGCGGGTCAGATTCTTTTGCATCAACGTGAGCTTGGAGATGAAATGCTCCGCCGATTGGATAGGGTAGGATTTGGAGAGGGAGTAGAGGTGGGGGATAAGAGCGGAGAGTAGGGTGAATCGAGGCTGTGGAGGAGACGTGATATAGAGTATATGGTCCAGCAGAACTCCAGTCAAGGCCTGAATACCAAATTAGTGCGCGTATAAATGAGGCCAACGTTAGAGGCATACCTGAAGCCTGAACTTGTTGTCTTCAGCCAGACTAGGGTGGTGAAGAGTTCTGATACGCTTGACGACCGTCGGGACATCAACGTCCCTCACGTTCTCGACGATTTCTAGGAAATCATCGTGTGATGAGGGACAAGGGAAGGTGAAAGGTAGTTCCTGGGGCGAGGATTTCTGCTTTTTTGACGAGGCGCGTTTTTGACTGGGTTTCACGAGCTCTTCGTGTTCTTCAGCTTCCTCGTCACTCTCCCCGCTCTCACCCTCGTCTGACACCATAAATCCTATTCCACCAGTGCCGTCCTCATCTTCTTCATCTTCGTCCTCGCCATCTTCTTCATCTCCCTCATCGTCATCATCGTCATCCCCATCCTCATCCCCGTTCTCGTCGCTGCCCTCCATTCCAACGTCAGCATCTCCCAAACCAGCACCAAGACCCCCGTCAAGCGCGTCCTCATCCATGAAGTCGTCTTCCAGATCGTCTCCTCCCCGTGCTCTCGCCTTTCCCTTCTTCCCCACTGCTTCCTCGTCATCACTATCTCCCTCTTCCCCATTCATTCGTCGAATACGCCTCCGCTCCGCCTTCTCCAGCGCTTCCTTCTCCTCCAAAGCCAACTCCTCCTCGGTTTTTGTCCGGTTCTTTGGTTTTGCACGCTTGTCAAACACGAGCTCACGCACAAACTGGTCGTACTCCTGGTCCTTTTCGTCTATCTTGAGTACCGCTGTCTCAAGCTCACCGGCTGTCTCAGCCTCGGCGGCTTTCGATGACGATGCTTCTGGTGCGTATAGAAGCGAACGAAGGGAATCGAGTTCCTGGTCGAGTTCATGCCGTAACTCTTCATCTTGCTCTTGTTGTGTCTGGCGTAGCATCTAAAGGAACAAGACATGGGCATGCAGTTCAGGCTATGATGTAGGATTAACGAACTTTATGCTCCTTGCTCTTGGCGATGACTTCAGCCATGACTTCCGCCTTCGTCTTCTTTCTCTCGGGCTAGATATGCATAGTTAACGTCAATTCTCATATTCAGACCATCGCGACGCTCACCTCTTCATCATCCTCATCCCCACTTTCATCTTCAAATCCGCCGAAATGACTCTTCTGTACCGTCCTCTTGTCAATCATACCTAGCAGTCCAGTAAGACTCAAATGTAACATAGATTACCGAAAGAGCTTACCCTCATCCTCATCGCTGTCGTCCAACGTGATACCGACATGGTCAAAGTCGTCAAGTTTCGACAGACTTTGGCCATAATGCGTGAGCTCCTCCTCGTCATCCAAGTTGAAGGCAGCTCCCTTGGAGGTCCTCTGGCGTTCCCTCGTAAAACGCTCCAGCATCTTATCCTCCACGCTCAGCGACGGGTCATTTTCACCAAAACGCCTGTCCACGATGCCTCCTGCACGGTCTCGCTCCTGAAACTCTTTCAGGAGTGTCTTCTTCCTCTAAACCAGCAACCGAGGGGAGTGTTAGTTCAGGTCAGGATTGAAATGTGACAAAAACTAGCACCTGCTCAATACCAGCCTGTTTGCTCTGAGCCGGTCGTCCAACCACACCCGCAATCTTTCTCCCTCCCACATCATGCTTCAACTTGGTAACTTTCACGTCAAACGGATTCATCTTCTGCTGAATCTCCTTTAGCTTCGCCGCCCTCCTCTCCTTCTCCTTGTCGTCTAATACAGAGCCAGACCGTTTTCGTTTCTTGCCATTTTGCGATTGAGGGGTTAGGCCGGCTTGGGAGAGGGCGGATTTCAGTTGCGTGAGTTGAGACCCTTTAGCCATATTTTTCGTAGTATTGGCTCCTTCCCAGATGAGAAGAGAAAGAGTCGGCGGGTTGGAGGGAATTATGATTCCAACCTTCAAAGTTGGTCTGAACTTTTTCGGTGTACAGATCTCAGATCTAATCTCAGGCAAATCCAGTTTGGTCACGGCGCCTACGAAACTACTCTCTGAGGTGTTCTGATTCACCACTTGGATCTTACCCCTCATCTGCATTCTCATCGTTCTTCCACGTCCAACTCAAGTGCTGCGCGCAACGGTGGGTACACTTTGATGTCGACGCCAACAGACTAATGAATTGTGTACCAGGTCGTAGATTTATTATATAACGCCAACAGTGCGAGACCCTTGAAACAGCCTACGATGATATGTGAAGACACTATTTGACCCTCGCTGCCTTGGCCTGCTTGCCTTTCTTGCGAGCTCCGTTTGATCTTCCCCGGATACACTGCTTTAACTCTGCTGAAGCCGCCAAAATCTCAAGCACTCTCCTTCATGGCACTCCCGTCCATCCAAACCACTGGCTGTAGATCTTCGCGTACCCCACATCGCCTTCAGCCGCGTAGGTCATTATTAATTTAAGAGGAGGTACCCGTACATGTTGGTGGCTTTGAGCCCTTCAGTGTGGTGCAATTGCAATCCGTCCAATAGAGCGCTCACGACGGGGCGGGCGGGAAGGGTGTAGTCATTTGGGCAGAATCCAATGATGCACTTATCCATCCTCTTGTCTTTCAGGCGGTTCGCATTTGACGCGGCGGGGTTGACGCAGGCCTTGCAGTCGCACTTGACATCGTAGATCCAAATGGGCCTGGAGTTCGGATGCCGTGTGGATTGCTCGGACCAGCATGGAAAAGGTAGGGATGTCGAAACGTCTCCGGGTGTTTTCAGCGCAGCTAACAAGTCATTCCGCCTTCTAGCCTCTTTATTCTTTTGAATACCAAAGTTGCTCAGCTATGGCTCAGGTGTGAAGCGTGGTCGCAAATGAATGCGGATGTATCTGTTCAGTTCCTATCCCTGAGGTGCACCGACTCCCTACTGTCCATTGCCATATCAATGTTATCCAAAACTGTTCGTTCGAATTCTTCCTAGAATCGGACCGCTCCCGTCATGCAATGGCTGTTCGCAAGCTTGAAGAATTCTTCCTTGCGACGAGGATCCAAGGGCATAGTGCCTGGAACGATCATTGGGTCGCTCTGCCATGATCAGTTCTCCGACCTCGATTTCTTCAGTGGAGAACACCTCGAGTTGCTTTCCTGGAGTCTCGGCGATACCGTACTTAAGCGTGGAGGGAGCTGAAGGGGAGGAACTAAACCCAAGAGTGGGCGGAGGTTATGACGCGCCGGACGCGTCTTCAGACGAGAGACTCTGTTTCTCCTCCCTCTGCTGCTGCCCTATCCATGGCCTAAGTCTGTACCCCGACGCGTTTCCCGCGCCAGATGTGTTCGAGCCCCCGATAGAGCCCAAACGCGTCGCATCGCGGTTTGTCTCAACCTCGTACTCTCCAGTTCCGACAAAGAATTGACCCATAGTTTCTTAGCAGTCTCTCGGAATGCTCCTCCATTGTGGCGTATGTTTCTAGTGTACCAGTCCGCTCACGCATAACAACAGACTGTCGACATCTGTACGCGTGACGTCACGCGATTGGGCGTTTAATAAGAGCAACACACGTCCAAGAAGTTGACGGACTTGCTTCTGGGTATAAAAAGCAGCCGCGGGGTATCATGCTCTTGTCTTGGAACCATCATCACCTCCTTCATAGTATTAACGAAGGTTATCACGCCGCCATGTTGTCGGGACACGGACTTCTTCGAGCTACCAGACTCACCATCGGAATACCAGTGCTCACCAGTGGGGTTGGCCTTCGCCGCCCTGTGTTGACGCGACCTCGACATGCGGGAACTGCAGACCCAAAAATGACCATTGAAAAATTCGAGAAGGGTGCGCATTTTCTTAAGGCCATTCTGATAGGTGCTGACGGCAAGTTCCTGGCGCAGCGCTCGGATCCCTAGATATGCCTGCGCTCCCATACGGGAAAGTCGAAGATACTGGTCAGTCACATACACCCACGATTACTTCGCGCCTCTCAGAAGGCCTTTGTTCAGGTCTTCCTAGTGGTCTAGAAAAGGTAGACTACCCAAAATGGGAACACAGTCCAGGACGACTCGACTACCACGACACAACATATATCCATACGTCCCAGCCCATGCGCTTCGGTAGCGAAGGGCACGTCACGTCCCCTCTAGATCCTGAAACGACAGAATGTTTCATCTCCGGTCTTTTCAAGCGGAAGATCGCCGCGACTCCTGACATAGGCACACGGATGCTTCGTCCAACCTCTATTACGTATCGCATCTCCGAATCTCCTGGCAAGGGTCTCGGACTGTTCGCCACAAAGAACATCTCTGCAGGAGAACTCATTCTGGTGGAACGACCCCTCATTATCACCCCAAGGAATCTCCCATCCAAGAGAGATCACATTCCGAAAAACTTGACGTTGCACGAGATGCAGCAGGTCTTTCTTCACGATGCAGAGACGATTCTGCAGTACACTGTCGAAAGACTGAAACCCGATCGAAAGGAGGCGTTTTTCAAGCTCGCGAATAGTCACCTCCATGATGGAAGTGGCCCAATCATGGGGAGGATTCGTACGAATGGATTTGGTATTGGGATCAAGAGGAGTAACGGTGAGTAGCTCTGCAGTCTTACTTGCCATGATCAGAGTGTTGATCCCCTGACAGAGGCTGATTTGGAGGAATATTGCGTCGTATGTGATCATTCGTCTCGTTTGAACCATAGGTGTGCATATCTCTACGTATATTGGGAACTCTGTTCACTGACGAAATCTTAGCTGCTCCCCGAATACTTTCCGCAAATGGGATCTACGCACATTCAGCATGCAGTTTCGCGCAATTCGGGGCATCAAACAAGACGAAGAACTGACAACAGAGTACTGCGATCTCCTTATCCCCGCACATGATCGGCAGCTACTACTTGACCATCACCAGATGAAATGCAGCTGTGCCGCCTGTTCCAATCCTGCCGCCTCCGATCCGCGTCGTCGTCAGATCTACGAGTGGGAGCAGCGAAACAGAATCGTAGCCCGGAAAGGCTTCGACAACGATCCGCTGTCACTGATGCGTTTGACAGAGCTCCTTCACCTTCTCATTTCTGAGCAATTAGAAGTGACTGAAGGGTGCGGACAAGTACTCTTTATGCTAATACTGCTTTTGGTGGAGCGAGGAGACGTTCTGACGTCGGAGATGCTTGCGCAGCCATACAGCACTTATCTGCTGGCTACGACAGGAGTTCATGTTGAGCCAGAAGCTCTTCTGACTTTGGAAGGGCTGAGTGAAGTTGCCATGAGGTTACGGCTGTGATTCCGGACGAAAAGTTATGTGTTTCAAACTTTCAAACTTTAGGTTCTTGCAATGAGCCCTTCACTTTCAAAAGTTATGTATGTTGTTTGTGTATTTTCGCCCACTAATTACCAAGTTACACCCCGGCCATTGCAGCATGTGAATCCGCTTGCCGATAGATGCTGTCAGAACTCAAAGGGCAGTTTTTGCGGTTTGCTTTCTTTCTACTCGAAGTCCAGATTTCGGCTTACGTGGGTTTCATTTGTTACCCACACGTGATACTTTGAGCGCCATTGGCGCTTGCCGAGCCGGCTTGGCGCGTCACACCCAAAAGTCACCCAAACTCCATCTTCTTGACGTTTTTCAGCAGAACCACGTAGGATCCTCATCAAAGGTCACAGAAATGTTATGGACGATATCTGGTGGTAGAAGACGGTCGAAGCTTTTGGTGAGTGAGGAACTTAAAGTGTGGCATCTAGTTTTTGCTGATCATTCTTTCATTCATCTTCAAGTCTCACCTGAACGGACTGAGTGTTGAGTTTTTCATTCCTTCCGGTTGTCCAGTAAACGCGTCTTTGTACTGTACAGAGCTGGTACATTAGGAAAGTACTACATGAGAAACGGGTTCTCTACGATTTGCCCGCCTTCTTCGCCTTTCTGGCTCCCCCGGAAGTCCACATCCCCTTCATACCTTGCACTAGTCTCGCCGAAGCCACTAATCCGAAAGCATTCTCCACGTCGTCCTCCTCGAAGCAATCCCCCATAGACGCGAGCAACCACTTGTTGTACCTCCTGGCGTACACTTGCGTGTTCTCGACGTCGCCTTTGGCCGCGTATGTCTTCATCAACGTGAACAATATTTGGCCGAACGTGAGCATGGACTCAAGCCCTTCGCTTTCAAAGAGCCTCAACCCTGTGAGGAGGAGGCTCACGGTGGTGGATGTTGGAAGACTGAAGTCAGCGAAACGGCATGACTTCATGCGTTGGATCCATTCTTGGGCTTTGAGGCGATTGGGATCCGACGTGGTGGGATTGGCGCAAGCCTTGCAATCACATACGACGTCGTAGCGTACTAGCTTCTGTGCACGAACGGAGGCCACTTCATGGACATCGCAGTAGCTGTATGTAATCTCTTCCCCCTTCTTGATGGGTCTAACGGCGCGGAATTGCATGCTGAAGGTGCGCACGTCGAATTTTTGTTGGCTGTTGGGAGAGCAACTGACGAAAGACGATTATTCAGTGTTACAAGGTTCAATCTTGTGTTCGTTATGACTAGCTCGACTCACCTATGGTTCAGGCGGGATCCTTCATCACATACGATGCAATACATATCCTGAACATCTGTGGGTACCTCTGTTATCAATCATCTCGTGGCGAATCTACATCAATGGTGCTCACCTGATTTGCCCACCCAGTCTTGCCCAAACCCGTTCGTCCGGATTCTCCCTATTATTGGACCGCTCCCATCGTGCAGGTGACTGTTTGCGAGCTTGAAGAACGCTTCCTTGCGGTGAGGCTGCAGCCTGTCGACTGCGGACGCCGCAATCACCTCCGAATCTGCAAGCTCAACCTGTTTTACCTGGGAGCTCGACATCCCCGCCAGTTCCTTCCCCCTCAATGAAGGCATATTAGCTGGCACAATCATGATGGGGCGCTCTGCCAGGATCAGCTCCCCCGCTGCGATATCCTCTGTGGCGAACACTCCTAGGCCCTTATTGTGAGTGTCGACGATGCGATACTTGATGGATGGCGGACGAGGTGGAGGGGAGCCGATACCAGGAGTGCTGGCGATGATGCGCTTGATAGATCCTCTGATCAGGCATTCCGTGGTCTCTCCCTCGACTCCGGTGGCGTTGCCATTTGCGTCGTATCGGCAGGGCTGAGAGGTCGTGATATAGCTGCTATCGCTGTAGTCAAGTTTGCTGGGATCGATGTTCTGCGGTCCCTTGAAGCTGTCATCTAGCTTCGAGATGCCTTGCGGGAGTCCTGAAAGGGGTTGGATGGCTGTCAGCAATGCTTGCACACAACGAGGGGTCAAGGCGATCACCTTTCTCTTTCAGGACACCATAGTCGAATTGCTCATAATCACTGTGGCGTCCTTTGTCTATTGGGAACGTCAGTTCCAAGTCAGCTCGATTTCACAACATCCGTGCCGGGGAGATCACCTTTCATAATCTTGCCAAGCGGGGTGACTCCTGGAGTAGACATGGCGGTGGTGACTTTCTGGATCGTGGTTGACAATGGCAATGTGAGGTCTTTATATTCAACTCAGCAGCGCGCGCTTTGACACCCAATTACCCTCGCTTTGGCATCTCAGGTGAGAAACCCCTACTCTTTGGCTATCAATCCACTCATTTCTGCAATTGATTTCCATCTATATTCCATTTATACAGTAGTCAAAGCAATAGTCGCATTGTCTGCCAAGACTAGGTATACCTGATGTCACGCGACCAACTCGGCGCCTCAGGATGGCCACAACAAAGGGCTTTCTGTGAGGCGGCGTGTATAAAGGCAGCTATGGAGAACTCTGCCCTTCATCTACAGCCCACACATTTTCCTTGATCCACGTTTCTCAGCATTTCCGCCATGCCACTGCGCACCATGCATCTAGATCCTGAAATGACGGTCGGTCAGCTCCAGAAAAGTACGTGACTTTTTACTACCTCAAGTTGATGAGCACATCTCAGGTGTGAGTTTCTATATAGCGCATTCTATCTCATCCGTTGGGCAGCTGCTTCCGTATGGGAATATAAAACACACAGGCCAGTCACCCTCCTTCGTTTTTGAATATAAGATGTCTGATTCCGGGCCTGTAGGTCTTCCCGAGGGCATTGAAGAGCTGGAACAAACGCCTGTAGAGTTCAATGCAGGAAAACTGGATTACGCCGACGAGCAGAAGATCTACACCACCCAGCCAATGTGCTTCGATGAGCAAGGACGCCTCGTGGGCGCCCCGGATTCTGAAAGGACTGAATGCTTTATCTCGGGATACCTCAAGCGCAAGATTGCCTCCACTCCAAACATTGGTGCTCGTATTCCGCGTCCATCTTCGACCATGTACCGTATTTCGGAATCTCTTGGGAAAGGTCTGGGCATGTTCGCAACGAAGGATATCCCTGCGGGGGAGTTGATCCTCGCTGAACGACCTTTGATGATTGTCCCCATAACTGCGACGACAACAAGGGATGGAGATATTCCAAAGCATCTGACTCTGCACCAGATGCAACAGGTTCTGCTACAGGATACGGAAGTCGTGTACAAAGTCCTTATCGACAGGCTGGAGCCCGATCGGAAGAAGGCTTTCTACGAGCTCGCCAATAGCCATCTTCATAACGGGAGTGGCCCTATCCTCGGTCGTATTCGCACGAATGGATTTGGATTTAACGAGATGAGGGACTTGGGTGAGTGCCACATGCGTAGCCTCCAGATAGCGGTATTGACTCTATCTCTCTCCCTCTTGCGGACAGCCCCTGGAATGTGTGGCGGATACAGTATTGTCTGTGATGAGTTGTCACGTCTGAACCATAGGTAAGTACGTTGGCAATACAGCAGGAGGTTCCTCACAGATAATACTTTCAGCTGTTCTCCCAACACCTTTCATCGCTGGGACATGCCGTCCTTCACCGTCCAACTCCGTGCTGCCCGCCATATCAAGAAAGACGAGGAGATCACAACCACGTACATCGATCTCACAACGATTGCCGCCAACCGTCAAAAACAACTCGCGCCATACCAGATAGTATGCAACTGCACCTCTTGCGCTAACCACTCCGTGTCCGACCCGCGTCGCCTTGCATGCATCAACTGGGAGAAACAGAACGCAGGGTATGTATTTGGTCACTTCGATCCGGAGTCGAAACCAGCGTTGGGTCCTTTAATGGCGGCGTACAAAACCTATGTCGCTGAAGGGCTGGAGGCGACCTCAGGGTTTGGGCAAGTGCTCGAGATGCTCATGGGGTCGTGTGCTAAGCACGGGGATGTTCCTAACACGAAGTTGTTTGCGAAGAAGTTCGGAGTGTGGAAGCTATCTCAGAACGGGTCCGCGGGGAATTCAAAGGAACTGGAGAGGCTGCTCATGGCACTCGCGAAGTGGATGTCAATTATGAAGACGCAGCAGAAGCTCAAACTTCGCTGAAGGGAATGTTTATAGTAATGTGTTTGTATTGTCTGTGTACGTGTGTAGGAACTGTTGTTTCGAGAGTCGCAATCTTATTGAGAGTCTGGTTCCCGGAATATTTACCTATTGTGGACATACATGGAAGGATCTCATCGTCAACTGCAAAGTCACACTCCCAAACCACCGTCATCTTCAGCTTCCGTATGCGATAGCGCAGCAAGCAGCCTCTCTCCGCTATGTCGTTGCCTCAGCCAGTCGCTGACCCAAAATACAAATTGTTCGCAGGCACAAAGAACATGGCAAAGAAGGGGTGAGCTGGCGTCCCCCAGCTGTCAACTTGAAGCTGTATCGTGGGACAAGTAATCATTAATTTCGATTTGACATTGATTCTCTGTGAGACTGCGTATCGTGTTGTTACAATTTTTCGCTTCTTGGACTCTCAAGTGAAGACAATTAATGGTTGTGAAGCACCTGTCTCTCGAGGAGATGGTACTTAGGCATCAGTCTCATGAGGCAACCTCTTAAGCACCTCGGGGTCAAACTTGCGGTCCACTCCCAATGCGATCTGCTTCGTCAGAAGCTTGCGGTCCAGCTCAGTGAAATGGAAAGCGTTGTCGACAATGTCGAAGACGGCTTGGCTATGTTCCCCCTGCCAAACCAATGTCCAGTTAATGTCTGTTCTTCGGATTAACTGTGATAGCATGATATGGGCTTACGAAAGTTTTGGCAACCAGTTTCTGAATGAAAATCTCTCTCAGAACTCTGCTGGCACTGTTGAGGGCACCGAGCACCCATCTGCGTGATTTAAATAAACAGTGAGCTGGCCGAATCATTGGATGTGACTGAGACTAAGAACTTACGCATGCCAGACGCTCGCTGCCTCCCCGGCGATATGTAAGCGTCCTTCAACTGATGGTTTGGTTACCTCGCGGTAGAGCCTTGAGAATTGCTGTGGACCGAAGAGCGCAAATGCACCTTTAAGACAGACGGGGTGTGAGCAGGGGTATGATGCTGGCGATCAGATGCCTGTCTTACCGACTGCGTTCTCGTCGTGGTACCACGACCAGACGTCGTAATCCACAAGCAAACCGCGCAGATAGTTGGGATCCTCGATGCGATGCATATCCGTGAGATCCTTAAGGATCGCGTCCAACAGAATCTGCTCTTTCTCTTTTCCTCCTTGGAACGAACCCAATCGGTACGCATCCTGAGCCCAAGTATAGCTGACGATCATCGTCGCGTCGCTGCCCCCGATCCCGTAGGAGGGGTACACTACCACCCTCGTAGGCCGATCCGTATACGACACTCCGCCCTTTTGAGGAGCAGAGAGCTTTTCCCACCACCGTTCCTTGAACTTGATTCCGACCTTTGTAGACCCGTCATATGAAAGAGAGCGAAGTGCGGATTGGAGGTCCCAGGAGAGGTAGCAATCTACGGTATTGATCATGCGGAAGGAGCCGAAGGAGGTGGTGGATATGACGTGTGTGTATTTGCGAGGAGCGGTCTCTCCGTGCACGGTGACATTCACTCCTGCGATGACTGGGATGGGTATTCCGTGTCCGCTAGAAGGCGCACGTAACCTGATGGCAGGTTTGAGTGCGGTTACGCGTTTGCCGTTCACGATGCTGTTGCTCGGGAGCTTTTTGGCCATTGCCGCAGCGATGACTGAGGACCCACCCCTGTTCCATCACCATAAGCTCACGGACATGCATAGTGTGATGATGAGGGACTCACTGGATAGCCCACCAGTTGAATTTACCGGGATAATCGAATGCCATAGAGTCCATGACCGTCTCTGACAGCGCTTGATTGAACATCGTAGACCCAGCGGCAAAGGTCTCAAGGTAATCCACAACCTGCTCATCAAGAGTAAGTATGAAAAGACGAGGGAAATATATGTGCGTACCTCAGTGGTGTAAGTGCCGACGCCAGGCGACCCTACCGTCGTCATGTATCCGCGAGCGGACCAAGTATCAAACTTCATGATTTCCTTCCAGCCTTCTTCGAAGTTTTCCTTCAACTTATTTCTGAACGGGTCAATTTGTGCGTTGACCATATCATCGACCGTCCCCGTCAATCCTTTCACCCGTGTGCGGAAGGGGTCGTAATTTCCAGCCTCTGCCGCCGCTTGAACTTGAACGTTGGTGCGAATGGCAGAGTTGAAGAGGTTGATGTTATTGTCAATGCTCATGATGTAGGGAATCTTGACCTTCTGAAGGCCAAGCTCATCGAAAAGTTCCATGACAGGCTTCATGGGAGGATGATCGGGGAAACGCATGGCCCCTCGGTCCTGCACAACCCAAAGGTAAGAGATAAGCAACGAGAACAACAAGCAATCATCCACTCACATAGTAGTCGTTGGCAGAATCACTGAAGGTATGCGTCCAGAGACGTCCACCGACGGGGTGCCCCCCAGAAGATGATTCGGATTCGAGGATCTCGAACTTGATCGGCTTGAGCTTCTTCTCTACTAAGTAAGCGTTCACCTTCGTGAGGGTCATGCCAATGTAAAGGCCTGTGACTCCTGCACCGATGATGCCGATGGTAAGGGGATCTGTTTGGGTGAGAAGCTGGCCTCCAGAGCTGTAGCTGGCTTCAGGTGCACTGGAAGTCGGACCAGGAAGGTTTGGTATACCCCCAGGTGCGGTCTCGAAGGGAGCCTGATGCTCGCTGACGATCTTCTGTGCGTACTGGTCGCGAATAGATTCCATGGTGGGCAGGGCTGAGTAGGTCTAAACTGGGTCGTAGATAGCACAAACACTGTCGGCTTTTAACACCATTGACCTCTCGGTAAGAAGTCCACTTAGTCATAGCTCGGCGTAGGCCTGGGGCTTGAAACGAGGGGTTGGAATCGATAGGACGAGTTGAAGCTGTCATGAGACCATAGCATGGTCTACAATCATGCATGGAAAGAGAAGATCCATGTCCGGGAAGGGGTCCAGACAAATGATCCATGAATTGAAGGCGCCGAGTGAGCCATAACACCCCATATGAACGTTGGACCTTGTTCTCAACAGGTCAAGCTCTAGACACCACCCTATATGATCGCAAAAAATCGAACTAAACACTGATCATGAAGAAAGCGACAGTATCAGTGAGATACTCACGAAGGTCTTCGTAAGGTCCGGACTTGCATTATAAGCTGTGAAGGATCTGCACACGAAACAGGCTGGAACAGGTCGCTTGGAGATGCGCCGTCGTCTATGCAATGACTTCATCCCAATAGCACTGCTACATCTTGACTCATGACAGGATGGGCGATGCATGGAGTCACAGGTGAACGGTGTAGCGCTGGAGCAGTCGAGGAGAGGACAGATGATCACTGATCAGAACAACAATATCACGAGAAAGTCAAACCAAACACAAGGCAGACAGAACGAAGAGGGTCGCTCTGATACCAGTTTCTGAACCTTGAGAGGAAGGTACCCGTTCCTCCGAACGAGACCCGAGACTTGCAGCCTGCATGTCAAGTCATACAGCTGTTTAGGAAACTATAGGCCAACCTGATAAAAACACACATAGCAAAAAGTGAGCTCAGTGTCAACTCCGCTGACGTGCCGGAGTGATCCTCACTTCGTTGGACGCTTGTGACTGGATCACGCCAGCGTCGTGGAGACCGAGCCAGCGATGATAACTCTCTGAGGAGTCGCTGAGGAGTCGAGGGTATTGTCCTGACTGCATTCTGCCTTTTTCTTGCCATCCCAACCCTTATTGCACAAGGATGGAGACCTTCAGGTCCAGTGACAATCGTAAGTGACAGTTACTGTGGGGTGTAGTGACGATGGGACTAAAATTCACCTCCAACTGTGTGTTCGGTTTTTTGCGCTGGCCTATAGTTTCCTAAACAGCTGTAAAGGGACTAGCCAGTTAGCTTCAGAGTGGGTGATGCTCAGAAGTTGGTTCTCTGTATTAAGTATCGTTGCAGTACTAGTGAACCTGTCTATGTCCAAGTCAGTGTACGATGTCGCAAATATTCGAAGTATGACATACGCTTGGAAGATTCGCAAGGACAGTCAATCTCATAAACTTGCACTCGTGCACAGACTTGATCTATTGGGGCCAAGATGGAGTTCGGACAACGCGATTTGTGGTCGGCGAGTATTCCGCAGGTTTTGATAGGATGGGAAAGAGCATGGCTGGAAGCGCCCAGATGATGTGAGTCTTTGCACACCGACCATTCCCGTCTCTTGGATTGACTTTCGCTTTCAGTCTTATAAACTCGATATGGACGTTCACATTTCATCTCACTCACCATGACCGTGACAAATAACTTCTCCACACCTTTGCAACTCCCGCTCTCCAAGGAGGAGCTCGGCCGAATCAATGACTATCTCAGGCCTCTTACCCCGGAGGAGATCCTACAATGGGCCGTCGACCATATCCCGAGTCTCTATCAGACGACGGCTTTCGGCCTGACAGGACTTGTCGCGATTGATATGCTCTCCAAAATCACGTCCTCTCCGCCACCATTGATCTTCCTCGACACGCTGTACCACTTCCCCGAAACCTACGAGCTGGTGGAGGAGGTGAAGAAGAGGTACGGTGTGCCTGCTTTGGTCTATAAACCAAGCGGATGCGAAACTGTGGCCGATTTTGAGAGGAAATACGGCGAGAAATTTTGGGAGACCAATGAGGATGCTTATGACTTTGCGGTGAAGGTATGTTGGCACCTCGATCTACGCCTAGCAGCGTCTCATTTTCATATTCGTAGGTGGAGCCAGCTCGTAGAGCATACGTCGAACTCGGTGTCAAGGCTGTCATCACCGGTCGGCGTGCCTCTCAAGGTGCAGACCGTGCCAATCTACAGCCGCTTGAAGTCGATGCCACAGGCCTTCTCAAGCTCAACCCTCTATTCGCCTGGAACTTCCATCTCGTCGAATGGTACATCAAAGAAAACAATGTGCCTCGCAACAAGCTCCTTGATCAAGGCTACCGAAGCGTCGGCGATTGGCACAGTACCGTGAAGAGCGGTGAGGGCGATGGTGGTGAGCGTGCTGGGAGATGGGCTGGAAAGGCGGATAAGACGGAGTGCGGTCTGCACGTGGACTACTTCAAGATGAAGGCAGCTGCCGAAAAACAAGTATGTTTGTCCTGCTTCTGACTATCGCCTTCCGTTAATTGTGTGTCACTAGGCCACACATGACAAACAGCCGGATGTTCCTGCGGACGTTGTTGTGCCACAAATCGTGCAGACTAATGCTTGACCGCGTTGCGAAGACGTCGATTTGTATCCTTAGAAATGTATTGCTGCAAGCTATGCGTCCTGTATTCCAACATCCCGGGTTACGAGGTGGTATGATCCCGGTACTTGATATTCCTATGTGAGTACTCTTCGCGAATGGGTAGCACCATATGCATGGTGTGGTCATGCGAAAGGTGAGAGAACGCTGGGGGTTAAGGGAGAAGCTTCATATATTCTCGGAGAAAAAGCTGGTGGGATTGATCTCAGGGAGGTCGCCTCGAGTCCCAGGGCCAAAGTCTTTCTATCTTGTCACCGAATGATAGAAATTGGGAGGCAGGCTGGGGCTATTCCAAGAACTATGTTGATGTAGAAATTGTATTCTGTAATCCTAAAGCAGGACAATGCTGAAAGCCAATATCGAATTCCATGGAAGAGTTCGCAGTGTCGTCACAGTGTGAAACACTGTATTGGTACTGATGACCCCTTCGAAAAGCTATATCGTACATGGCTATAGAACGGAAAGCGAAAAGACCCTGTATAGTACACCGCCGAAACTAAGCAGCCTTGGCAACTTAGTCTCCGTGGCCTATAAACGAGACTTGATGACGGTCGATCAAGACTTATTGGCAACAATGGAACGATTCACACCCAAAGCAACTTGCTTCGCAATCAGATCCTCATGAAGCTCCAACTTGAAAGACGGGTCGACGATATCAAAAGGTGCCTGCATGTGGCTACGATCCTCTGCTGCGACCTGCCGACAAAAGGTCAAGAATGAACTGTGAAGTAGAATGTGAACGTACAAAGTGAGTAGGTTCCTGAACGCGCATCTCTTGTAGCACTCTGTTTGCGCTGGCAAGTGCACCAAGCACCCACCTATGTCACAAAATATCAGCATAGTACGGAGTGAAAAGTCATGGCCGAGAGCTCACGCATGATATACACTCGTTGCTTCCCCGGCAAAATGAAGTCGACCGTAAGCGGCTGGCTGAGTTACTTCACAGTAAAGCTTTGAGAATTGCTGCGGTCCAAAAAGCGCAAATGCCCCTGAAAAATGTAACTCCGTGAGTGTCACTTGGCGAGATTTGACCGCACAACGTACCGACTGCGTTCTCGTCCTGGTACCACGACCAGATGTCGCATCCAACAACCAGGCTGCGAAGTTCGGCAGGGTTCTCTATGCCGTGGATTGCGGCAAGATCGTTTATGATGGCGTTTAAGAGAACCTCCTTCTTGTCTTCATTGTCACCTTGGTAAGCACCGAGGCGCAAGGCATCCTGAGACCAGGTATAGCTGACAATTATCGTTGCGTCCTTGCTGCCGATGCCGTAGGAGGGATATGTGACGACTCGGGTTGGGCGATCTGTATAGGATGTCCCTCCAAGTTGTGGCTTAGATGTGCGTTTGGGGAAGCACGACGATTGTGCGGAGTCCTCGCACGATTGCTCCCACCACCTGTACTTGAACTTAATACCGACCTTCGTAGAGGCGTCATAGCCCAGAGAACGGATGGCAGATTGCAGGTTCCAGGAAAGACAGCAGGCTGAGGTGTCTATCAAGCGAAAAGAGCCAAAGGGCACAGTAGAGATGACGTGGGAGTACCTGCGAGGCTCTGATTCACCATGGATAGTAACATCCACTGCGTCTCCCATTTCTATTGCTTGGCCATTGGGGTCAACCCGCTTCGTCAAGACAGGTGCAAGTGCAGTGACGCGCTTTCCATTAGCAATTGTCCCCGTGATTTGTTCTGCCATCGCTTCAGCGATCGCCGAAACCCCGCCCCTGCAACGAGAGGATCAGTCCGAAACGATATTTCGGAAATTCTGCACGAACTCACTGGATGGTGTACCATTTGATTTCTTCTTCGCCTTCACCCACAGGGTAGTCGAATGCCATAGAATCCAAGACGGTCTCCACTAAAGCCTGATTGTACATCGTTGAGCCGGTGGAAAAGGTCTCAAGGTAGTCCACAACCTATATTAAGTCGTGATAGTGATTACTTGAACGCGAACGTAGAGAAGGGAGCTTACCTCAGTGCTGTATCGACCTGCCTCAAGAGACCCTAGGAGGGTCATAAATCCTCGAGTAGACCAAGCGTCATACTCCAGCAATTTGGCCCACCCCTTCTCGCGATCCTTCGCCAGTTCCTCCCTAAAACCGCCAATCTGCTTGTAGACCATATCGCCGACCGTCCCCGTAAGACCCTCGACGGCGGTCTGGTAAGCATCATAGCAACCCGCTTGGGCCTTAAGCGCGACCTCTGCATTGGTTAAAACACGTGAGTTGAATAAGTTCACATTGTCATTTGTTGTGAAGACGTAGTCGATTATAGGCAGTTGAAGCTCTTTGAAGAGATCGAAGAGGGGTTTCATGTCAGGATTGTCGGGAAAACGCATTGCTCCGCGATCCTGACGAATCGCAGTCAGCCGTTGGTCAAATGTCAGCAAAAGGAAATCTCACTTACGTAGTAATCATTGGGTGATTGTGCGCAATTGCAGGAGGTTTTGGCGCATGAGCATATGCGGTGCGTCCAGAGGCGGCCACCGATAGGATGCTCTCCTGAGGCTGGCTGGGCCTCAAGGATTTCGAATTTTATAGGCGGAAGAGAGTGCTTCTCTAAGTAATTATTGACTTTTTTGAGCTCCATTCCGAGGTAGAGACCTGCGAAGCCTGCGCCAATGATGCCGATCGACACCGGCTGTGGATGAAGCTCATCATGGGGGTGGGGGGGAGATGGGAGGGGAAGCTGTGGGATGTTAAGACCATCGTGGTACTTTTGGATGATCCTATGCGCATAATCTTCGCGAATGGGCAGCACCATGGTTTGGTATTGCTTAAGGTGGGAGGAGACAGATCTCTGGGAGCAAGAGACTCATCTCATACACTGGTCTTTTATATCCATCCTCGCGGGTACCGGTTATGTATTGTAACTTCTAGGTAGAGGTCCACAGCACATGGGCATAGTAAGTTTTCGGGGAAGTCAAGGCAGGCGGCGAGGTACGACGCACCTTTCTCAATGAGAGAAGCTTCATGTCCAGGGGAGGGATTGGGCTAGAAGGCTCGCATGGATATGCGTTGTAGCCTTGATCAAGCCCCAAGACCAAGTTTTTATATCACGACTGAGTTTAATGTGTGCAATGAACAAGCGTAGATCGTCCCACAAGCAATGCCACAGTACGACAGAACATTAGAAGGCACGGACTCAACAGGTCACGCCCACTAGTGTTAGTGAAGGAAGGAGGCGAGAAGGCTGGACATCCCAGAAGCGTCCGCCGTTGAGGCAAAATCAAAGTAGGTTTTGAGCTCATTCGTGCTGGTGACCTGGTTCGAGTCCAGATATCACGGTGAGTCTGCACGCTTCATCGATGAGCGCTGTTACGCCCGCACGGAGGAACTCTTGCGTGAAGAGAACGAAGAACATAGATTGGGTGCCATATTGAAGTCACAAGGGCCAGTTCCCGGACAACACGACTTGTTCAGCTGCGTGCTGAAATCTTCACCACTGTGTTCATGTCACTGTAGAGTTTGGGGAAGCGCACCTGCCGCATGTCCACGGGTCCAGACGTCCTTGATCCCTTTCATCAGTTACAGATGTCCGAAAGCTTGCTGGCGTAACATAGAAGTTTGGATCGTGTTTGATTCATGGAGAGCTTGTGGAGAGCGGCCACTGGCAGTTGGCATTGGCCCGGAGGGCCGGAATTGAAAGCGTGACAGTGTCACATGTGATATATAGCCGTGACGATCACCATGGGTCGCAACTTGGACGCACCGGCAAGCCACCTCCATATCCATCTTGACATATACTATCCCTTTTGCTTACTCCTCACGACTCCTGCAGGTGGGGTGACTAGCAACTCGGATTCCCCCTTGAAATTAAACAATCATCGATATCCTCACCAACGGGCATCCGTTTAGTCAAAAGGTTAACTACCGCAATATCAATGTGAGCAGCCTTGACCCATCTTTCAATATCGACTCGCGCAATGACGAGACCAAGCAACTATCCGTATAGCCGTCAGTATCGTCCATGCAGTGTTTCTCGTACCATGAGTTAACCGCTGGAGCGATTCATGACAAAGTGGCTGGATGACGGTCGTAATTTGCAATCGGAGCGCGTGCGACGCACCTTTCTATGTCGAACCTATCTTGCACTCCAGCTAATTCTACTTCGTACTTTTCAGTGCAACGAATGAGCCCTAGAACTTTTGCCCAAACCTTCCAAACCTTAGTGTGGTCTGCCGCCGTCGCGCATGTATGGCGTCGATCTTTTCGCGCAACATAGCGGTTATCTAGGCGCATAAGACCAAGTTATCTCATCATTTCGACCTCTAAAGCTCGCGAACATGGGAAATATCATTAAACATAGCCAGCATGCTCTTCCATGGTTGTTGCTCGATGTCCAAGTGGCTCTAGACGCTGTGAGTTGTATTAGAATTCCGTCGTGTTGCATTGACTCATTCATGGAATGTAGCCGTTCGCGATACCCACTGACAACATCCAGACACTCCTATACTCACGCGGCAGTCATCTGTGACAATGAGGGGGTTAACACAATTCATCCCGAGCGCCTTTGATCTGAAAAGCAAGCGCCAATGGCGTCAGCGAGCCTTCATGCTATCTTTGGCCATCCGTCTGGTTGCTCGCAGAGGAAGATGCTTCTGGTTGATATCTTGCGTTCTGGGGTATAAATACAAGGTTTTATGCAGGAATGTCGCAGCAGGCCTAATCCTGGACCCTCTGATCAACCAACAATGCCTTCCGTACGCGACCAGTACGCTCGTCGAATTATAGAGGAACATCACCGTCCGTACAACGAAAGCCCTGGAGGGATTGCGAACATTCCTCTCCCCGGATCACCTCTTTTCCCCCCATTTGATGACTGTATTCCCGAGCCTTTATCCATCGGCATAATTGGTGCCGGCGTCGCTGGACTATTCATCGCCATGACTCTGGAGAAGATCAATTCGTCTCTAAAGAACGCCAATCTACCGCTCATCGAGTACGAAATTTTAGAGGCCGAGAGCGCCGATGGGCATCCCATCGGTGGACGCCTCTGGACGCACAAGTTCAGCAACTCTAAGAACGACTACTATGTGAGTGATTGCTGGTTTCACGAAACTCTGCAAACTCATCCAGCGCCCATGCAGGATCGCGGTGCCATGAGATTTCCCGATACGCCTCCCATGCAACCCGTCATGAGGCTCTTCCGGGAGCTGAAGCTGGAGAACGTCATGATCCCGTACATCCCGACCATTGACGACAATATCAACTTCTTCAACAACAACATCAAGACGAACACTCAGGTCGCCGCGGCGGCAGACATGGGTGAATTTGATCCTTTCCGTACCTGGACACGGGGCTTGACTGGCACGGCGAAGGACATGTACTACGCCCAGATCGGGCCCTTCAGGAAAGCTTTGGTTGAGAACTTCGAGAAAGGTTGGAGGATGCTGATGAAGTACGATGCATACTCCACTCGGGGGTTCATGACCATCAAGGGATCCGATGGTGTAGGGACTTACAGCACCAAGGTAAAAACTCACCCAATCTTTCCTTGTATTGTCACTGAACTGGCAAAACAGGTAGTCGACTATCTTGAAACGTTCGGCGCAGGATCTGGAATGTATGACCAGGCACTCTCTGAGGCTGTCCTCCAGTCTCTCGACTTCGACTACCCTGATGACGTCAATTGGTGGACCATACAGTCAGTCCAATCTCTCAACCTATACCATGGTCCACGGTAATACTGATTTCTACTATGCTTAGGGGCGGTTCCGCAGTGATCGCAGAGGCAATGGCGAAGAATATAGATACCACGAGGATCCACAACGGCAAACGCGTCACTGGCCTTTGGCCCGCTATTAAATGGACTTTTCCTCTCGGTACCGGCGTCATCAGCCTGAACCCTTTCCCCCCCACGATGCCCATAGTCAAAGGTGTGGTGGTTGATATTGACGGCGACTCTAGTCGTCAATCCCTTGGGGCGCCTTTAGAATGGTCGACACGTCGTGGTGCAATCTTTCGTGGGATTTCCAAACCGCTGCTCGGTGCTTGAACTACGATCCATCCACCAAGGTTGGGATCAAGTTCAAGGAACGTTGGTGGGAGACACTCGACCCACCTCAGAAGGGCGATGTATCTAACACCGATCGTCCCACCAGAGTCGTGGTCTATCCCTCCTATGGAATTGATGGGACGGATGCCACCATCTTGGTTAGCTATACTTGGGCGCAGGATGCATTGCGGGTTGGGTCTTTCGCCGGCAACGAGGAAAAGGAAAAGATTATGTTGAAGGTCATCCTGAAGGACTTAGCGGATATGCGCGGGATGGATGAGGATGATCTCTCTGAACTCCTCGTCTCTTACGACATCTGGCCATGGTATAGCTACGAGAATGCTGTCGGTAAGTCGCTGGTACCCCTACACAATATCTTCCTGTCCTCACCCGTAGCATCACCTGCTTCTTCCAGGTGCATTCGCCTATTTCGGTCCTGGCCAGTTCTCTACCATATTTACGAATTCGACCAAGCCAGCTGTCATGGGTCGTCTCCACTTCGCCGGAGAAGCCACGAGCGTATGGAATGGGTGCGTATAACCTTCAGCAATAATGCCCCTCCGATCTGCTTACCCCATTTCGCCTCTCAGCTGGGTTCGGAGCACTCAACAGCGCCTCGAGAGTCTTACAGGAGATCATCATCCAAGAAGCCTTCGCTGGAACATTCGTAAGTCTGCACCCTCACGTCAGGAGGAACATCATGCTGATGGACCGAGTTCGCCCACAAAAAAGGGTAAACATGGCAAACACGTGTTGAAGGTCGTCAATGATGCTTTCACCTTTACTGAGCTCGACCAGGAGCTCATTGCAAAGCAGATTGCCCTTGGGTTGGATCACAAGTTAGATCTGGAAGAGATTGCCAACCGTACTGGTCAGACCGGTCCTGCTGCCTAGGGGTTTTGCCCGGATCGACCTTTACTCCGCTGTATGTGATGAATGCTGTCGTCCTTGTATTTGTATAATAATTATGCTATCGCTTCTTCCCCCTGCCAACAGGCCGCTTTTTTCCAGCCGTGTCCCCTGTATCTAGGAATCCGCCCAATTCTAATGCGTTGCGTGCACTCTGGTTGATATGTTTAAAGCGGTCCGGTCCAAGATGAATACCGCCCCAATATCGAGTGACGACAACGAGAACGTCATTTACCTCCTGAAACAGTGTATTAGCTACGGTGAGGCGTATTTCGGGGAACGGAACGCACCAGAATCTGTAAAAGGTGAGCAAGTCGACCTCCAGCAGCTGTCTCTCCGTCGTCGTCATTATCTAGTAGACTTTTGAGTGACGTATCCCCAGAGGAATGATTGTACTTTTACCTTGATGCACCACACCCCCAACTTGACATCTCCACGCATTAATAATAGGATGTGCTGCCCTAGCAATCCGTCTATCCGACATGAGATGTGACAATATCAATGGTACCTATGTAAATGTATTAGTTCTCGCCGCGTTGATGAGCTTCACTGTTACTCACCTGAGCAGGATCCGTGATCTTGCATGCCCTTCCAACGAAGGCACTTTTACGATCTGTAATGGGCTCTGCCTCCACGATGTCAATCCCATCGGGAATTCCGACAGGGAGCAAGGGAGCCGGTGTGTCAACGTGGTCTTCCAGCTGAGTAATCTTCTTCTTATCCTTCCCAACTTCCAAAGCACCATCAAGTCCAACCGGAGGTCCCCGCTCGTCTTCTCGCAAAAGCTCCCCTGCGAGTTTCTCGCTCTTCTTTTGGCCAAACCACTCGGAACAACGCTCTTTAACCAACTCCAAGCCATCAAATACGCACACACTGTCGGGGACCCATTCTACACCTTCGCTGGATATGAATGTTCGAAGAACGGCGCCGAAGAGGACTGAGTCGACGCCGAATGGGCCTATGTATCTGGACAACAGTTGCAGTTGCGGTGCAGAGTTTGCAGGGTATGTTGCCGGTACAGATACCAGCACAGAAAACGATGCTTCCTCGTTAGGTTCTGGCAGACTGTGATGTCGCGCTCAGTGGGAGCCAGATACAGAACGATGGTCAACTCACTTTAAGGTCACCTCATACCGTATCGTCCCATTGTCCACGCTGCCATCCAGTTTCTGCTTCTCACCCCACATTTTAATGGCCTCGGTACCGTATATCGACTGCAATACTGCCCGATGAGCGACATGAGACGAGCAGCATCAAGACTTGCACCGCGAAATGCAGTTCGCACCGCCAAGTTCTGAGGCGACTGGTTCGCGTTCAGGATCCTCCGATAGTTCAGCAATAAACTCGTTTAGATCTATAGGTGGTTGCTCGTCGCCATGGGACATTCTTGCGGCGCGTTTCTCGATGATGGAAGGAGATGATGGTCTGTGAAAGAGGTGGCCTCGGAGCGCCGGACCGTTGTCTGTCGCTGACAACCACCTAAGGATCGTGACCTCTTGCTCATCGTCGTTCATGTCGTCCAGTTCATAGCGGAACACTGCTCGTCATCGTATAGATATTCGTCACAATGCCTAACGCGACCCCCTCGATCCGTGTGGTCGTGAGATTGCCATACAACCGACCAGAGGAGGAAGGGGGTGACCCACCTCGCGTGAGTCCCAATTGACTGGTGGATGAGATGCTGATACATACGACCGTGCACGGTATAGGTAGAATGGAATCCGGAGAAAGAGCAGATATTGTGGGAAGTCATCTCAAAGTCCAGAGCGGTGGAGGGAGCTGGTACTGACTGTACGTGGTTCCACCTGTGCTGAATGTATATCATCTCACAGTCTTGAAGGGAAGGGATTGGCAGCTCATTTAGAGGTGCCACTGCCGTATCTTCTGTTCAGAGCTCAAACTCGATACGAGGAAGATCTACGCGGATTACAAGGCATTCGTGGTGCACTCAGTCCGACTATTGCTTCTCCTACCTCGCAAATTCCTCTCAGTCCTGGCAATGGCTACGCGATGCCCGGTTTTGTTAGTGGTGGCTCAAAACCGGCGAATGCAACAGGAGAGTACTTCCCTAAACTTTCTTCGCCGATTTCTGCGGGGCCTCGTAGAGAGTTTCCTCGGTTAGGTGTTTCCAATGGGACAATGTCCTCATCGGTAACAACTAGGCCACTCAATGTTCGCGCTCGGCTGAGCTCCTTGAGCCATTCCTCTCGAACTCGCAGGACAAGCACAATATCAATTCAGTCTAAGCAAGGGCTAGGATCGTCGGTGCTCACGCTGCAGGGACCAAAGCGCAGTCGTGAACATATCCAGCGTCTCTCCCCTACCACCTCATCTCGTGCCTCTCCAGCTGCTGAGTCTTCAAACGACGCCAGTTCTGAAGAAGAGGAGGATAAAGCAGAGGAAGAACTCAGAAGAGCGGAGCAGCAGGAGGCGCTTGATTTGAAACTAAAGAACCTCCAGAAGATTATGACTCGAGAAACCTTGGGACTTGTTGCTTCACCTATTTCTCCGTCCCGCTCTCAGATAAACAGCATTAAAGGCAAAGAGGTCGACCGCGGAAGGACAAGACCTCTGTCGGCATCGTCGGCCTCTATCAACTTCCCGGCACACATGCCTCGGAGAGGCAGCAGCACGAGCCAGACACCAAGCCATCACAGTCTATCCAGCGCAAGTTCACCGCAAGGATCCATTCCCTCTATACCGTCCCCTCCACCAGAGCGGAGGGGTCAACCGCAATCTCCGATGGCTCGCCGTTTGAGTGAACAGTTCAAGTCAACGAGTCCACCTGCGGTCTCGACTCGACCTGCGTGGGCTCAAACGACACGACATGGGACTGTAAGTAGAACGAGAATGGGTGGTGGACCAAGTGAAAGAGGGAGTGAGATGGGGAGTGAAGCCTCAAGCTTCAGCGATCTGAGTGGTGAGAGTTAATCCCTCTCGGTTATGCTATCAAACGATCTGACAAGTGTACCCCAGATGCCAGTCTCTCAGCCTCTGCCTTGGAAAGTGCGTTGATGTCCAATGTGCGAGGAGGATCGCGGCTGTAAGTTGTATTTCTTGCCAGTGTGTCACTAAATTGACTCGCTGGCAGTTCGTCCATTACTCGGAGTACTCTCCCTGGACGACGTGGTAGTGTCCGATAGCGTGATCTCTGTTGTTTCTCTGCCCTCTCTTACAATCACTCAATTTCGGATGAACGCGTTGACGCGACTTGCTTTCATGACATTACGCGTCTCCCCTGCTTTATCTGACAAACCACCGCTCTCACCATTGTACTCGTATATTCCATCACATTCTGTGTACAAAGCGACCATACGTATTCGGAATGCGTCACCTATACACGCAAGCCTGTTTGAACGGACGAACAGCCACAGACCTTGGCGCTACAGGAAGGTCAATACACCTGATTTCCGATCCTGGTCGTCAACACCTCTTGACTTCGTTCCACTCGTTCCCCCAACCCATCATATCCATCAGCAGCTTAACGATAAGTGCTTGAAACATGAAGTTGACTTTTGCAACTGATCTTGGCCAGTCGTTCGTGGTCGAGATTGACCCGGACATGGAATTGGAGAACGTCATGGCACTTCTCGAAGCGGAGGTAAGTCGTTTCGGGAGCAATGGGTGTACGCCGGGATGTGAGGCTCATACTGTTCCCCTGATAGTCAGGCATTGCTGTTGCAGAGCAGAGCATACATCATGAGGGACGGGATTTGAGTAACCCGAAGGCGACGATGAAGGAGTGTGGGGTGGGTGATAACGCGATGCTTTTGTTGCGGAGAAAGGTCAGCATAGCAGGAAGGTATGTGCTCTTTGTTTCCTCGTAACCTTTAACGGTAACTTATGCTATACTAGGACTGTGGAACAAGACGCGGAAATGATGAGATTACAGCTACTCGGAGACCCAGCACTCATGCTTCAGTTGCAGCAGGTGTGTCTATATTTCGGTATACCGCCTGCATCTCTGGACTCTAATATCCTTGAAACTAGACAAACCCAGAGATCGCGGAAGCAGCTCAAAATGACCCTCCTAGGTTCGCCGAACTCCTCCGTCTGACCAGACAAAGGCAGTTAGAGGCTCAGTTGGAGCAGGAGGCGGAGATGGCGAGACTGGAGGCCGATCCATTCGATATCGAGTCTCAAAGACGAATAGAAGAGGCTATCAGGCAGCAGGCTGTCATGGAGAATTTGGAGCACGCCATGGAGTATTCGCCTGAATCCTTTGGAAGGGTTACTATGCTCTAGTAAGTGGCGTAAAGGAAAATGTGGCGGGAGTTGGCTGATTGTCTTTCAGTATTCCTGTCGAGGTAAACGGTCATCCTGTAAAAGCTTTCGTTGACAGTGGTGCTCAGTCAACCATCAGTATGTGTCACGTCCTGTAGCTCTGATCATTACACTCAACATTCTTCAGTGAGCCCTGAATGCGCCGAAGCTTGCGGGTGCGTTGCTCTTGCAGTGTTGTATGACCTTCCTGACTAAACCTGCGCTGCTCCGCAGCATTATGCGTCTAATAGACAAACGATATGGAGGCATTGCTCGCGGAGTCGGTACGGCTCGCATTCTTGGTCGAGTCCACAGTGCCCAGCTGAAGCTGGCTGACATTCATCTTGCATGCTCCTTTACGATTATGGAGGTCCGTGTTCACATCTATCGCACCTTCTTTGCTATCCCTGACTTGGATGTTTTAGGGACGCGACGTTGACCTCCTCTTCGGTCTGGACATGCTCAAAGCCCATCAAGCATGCATTGACCTTGAGAAGAACGTTCTCAGGATCCAAAACCGTGAAGTCAAGTTCCTTGCTGAACACGAGCTCCCCGACAAAGCACGTTCCTTTGAAGCTGGAATCGTCGACGACCAGCCTGCCGCTGATTCGGCAACACCTCAAGGCCAATCGTCTGCCCAATTTCCGGGGTCGGGTAGCACGCTTGGCAGCGCCCCAGCGAGCGTACCTTCCGCTGTACAACCCCAGGCTGCGTCATCACGATTCCCCGAAGCCGCTATCACCACATTGATGGGGCTCGGTGCGACGAGAGAGTTGGCGATTAGCTCATTAGAAGCAGCGGGTGGTAACGTGGATATTGCTGCCTCATTTTTGTTTCAATAGGGACATGGTTGGTTGAGACAGTGAAAAGGATGTGTATCAACTGGGTCTAGTGAGCCCATGTCAAAAGCAAGGGCAAGGGTATCTAATACAAGTGTACAATTACAATACAAACACGACTTTTTGGATTTCTATGAGGTGAGAGAGAGCAAATAATTCAAGACTGGGAGAGCAAGATAACAGAAATAGTGTTCCAAGGTATCGTGGGCAAAACAAAGATAGAGTAACGCTAGATGAGGCTGACGGTTGTACGGACAAGGCCACCTCGCCAATTCCGCATCCCTGCAGATCGTCGCTGCGACCAATCGCCCTGCATTCGAGCAAAGGCATCCTGTATATGTTCTGGCCGCAACGATGTACGCTCCTCAGACGCGGGCAAGAATAAGCTGCAAGTAGGGAGTGGCGAGTCGTCCAAATCATCGCTTTCATCACGTCGCATACGTTTAGCATCGCCACCCAGCCCCAATCCTGCTTTTCGCTTGCCCAGGACGGGAGAAGATACGACTCGCATGTCTTCGCGGAGATAGAACTCTTCCAGAGACTTCTTCACTTCCAGGCCAGCGAGTGTGAGGGAGCGGACCATTTCGAAGGCGAGGAAACCGACGATATCGATGGTGTCGTCGTTTGCTCGGAGGTCAAGGGAAGGAGGAAGATTGAGGAATTCTCGGAAGCGCTTCGCTGATGAAAGTGGTCAGATACGAAGATGAATTGCAAGTCATGATCAACTGACCTTTGCGGTATGTGAAGGAGGCTTGTCTGCAGTCTGAGTAATGTTGATACTCTTCTCGCGTCATTTGTCGCGTAGCATCGTCAGCTTCCTGCAAAACGCTGAGTCGTCATTCCCACTTCATTTGGGACTGGGATACTCACCTTCAAACGTTGGATTGAGGCTTCGTGAGCCTCGATATCATCCTCGTCCTCTTCCTCATCCGTCTTGGGGAGTACGTCGGAGTATATCGTCATGATCTCCCAAGGCAGTTTAATAGTAATTTTCTGAGCCTTTGATGCCAGCTTATCTACACGGTGTCGAAATAAGTCGAAGTAGCTTCAGATATTGGTCCATTGTGCTTACCATCTGCGCCGTCCTCCAGACCTTCCTCCATTGCTCCTCCACCATCTCCACCATTATCCTTGGCATGCTTTCTCACATCTTTCCATGAGAGATATGTCCGTAACCTGTTGACCTTGGCTCTGTCATGTCGGATGAGGAAGATGAGATCCTCCGCCGAGAGGAAACGTGCACCACGCTTTGAAGCCAAAGCACGAGCTTGGAGAACCTACAAGCCCGTTAGTTACATGGCATGATACATGACATAGACAACCCACAAGTTCAATAATCTGACTGCGAACGATATCCTCCACCAAATTCACGGTTTCCGTCAAAGGCTCCTGAACCTCCCCAAACACGAACATCATTTGCGATATCTCTGTAACATATTTGTATTCCTTTGTCCCAGGACTGTCCGGTTTCTTAGACGAGGAGGCCATTCCGCCGACAATATCCAAGATGTTGAGGAGAGGTAAAGATGGTCGAGGAAAGAGCCGCAGGCCCGCAATTCATGAACAAGGCCGTGAAACTAGCCATAGGTATTAGACGCCGTGTGCCACGCGAGCCTCGAATGTCCTCGGACCGGTTGCTGAGGGATGAAGTCATTTGGGTATGTTCGAAGGTTCAACCCGTCCTCCAACATCCTGCGAGTCTCTGAACTCACCCATTGCCAGTGCGTATGGAAAAACACTGCTCAAACACTGCTCTAAATACTTGTTGTACCTGGCTAGCAGGTTGGGAAACTCACGACCAACTCACGGAGACGCACGCTTTCGCCGCACAGAGACCAAACTTTCCAGGGAGTGGTGCCCTGGAGTAACACAGTATTACCACGATGATTCCAACATCTCTATCCACTGCAAGACTTGCACTACACTCGTCCCGGTCAAGACTATCATCCACGCGCCTCAAGCCCTTCACATTTTTGAGAATGGCGAGCACTTCTGTGAACATATCAGCGGTACGTACGGCTCTTCGGAGGATCCATCGCATGCTCATTTTGGAGAAGTTTGGTCTCAAAGATGCATCCCTGATTCGGTCACAAGGATTTATCGACGGAAAGTGGGTGGACGCGAAAGAGGGGGGCAAAATACAGGTTACAAGTGAGTATGCTCGGCTCCTGAGCTCATGAGCAACAGCTGATGTCGTATGCACCAAGACCCTGCCACAGGAGAAGAGCTAGGGCACGTACCCGAGATGGGGCTTGAGGAGACAAGGGAAGCGATTGCTGCAGCATCCAATGCATTCGTTACGTGGAGCAAGACTACCGCTAAGGAGAGACATGACCTTCTAATCAAGTTCTACCAGCTCATGAGAGCGCATGATGATGATTTAAGCCGTCTCATTGTGAGTCTTTCGCAAACAATTCTGCTGCAAGCGTTGTATTAATCCTCGTAACAGACTGTGGAAAACGGCAAGCCACTATCGGAAGGGAAGGTAAAGCGGTTTGATTTACCACGCCAGAACCTGTTCTAATTGCTTCTAGGGTGAGCATGTCTACAGTGCTTCGTTCCTTGAGGTATGTGGATGACCGAATGTCCCGCCGTGGTCAACGCTAATGACCGAATGTACAGTGGTTTGGTATGTGCATTGAGTTGTTTCATTGACGTTACGGTGATTCACTCCGATGCTTCAAGCCGGGGAGGCCGTTCGCACCTACGGAGGTGCGTTGTCTATGCTTCTGTTCTCTGACCATATTCTGACGTCACAATTCAGAGGTAATTCCAGCAGCACAGTCAAACCTGCGAAACGTTGTTATTAAGCAGCCTATTGGCGTGGTGTAAGTTTCGCGGGCGCTCTCCCGAAAAGCACCTCTTAAGTATTCAATAGATCTATTTTGACCCCTTGGAACTTCCCATCTGCCATGATCACGCGCAAACTCGGCGCAGCTCTCGCCGCAGGCTGTACGGCTGTCATCAAACCTCCGGCAGAGACGCCTTTCTCTTGCCTTGCCCTAGCTGAGGTACGCAATTCGCCGCTTTGACCACCTCTGTGATACCGATTCCTAGTTTTCAGCTGGCGACAAGGGCGGGGATCCCACCTGGGGTGATCAATGTTGTTACAACGTCCGCGAACATCGCAGACGTAGGCAAAGAACTATGTGAGCATCCTGATGTCAAGAAGGTCTCATTCACTGGAAGTACTGCGGTCGCGAAGATGCTATACGGTTACGCTTCCAAGACACTGAAGAAGTACGTTCGGCCAATGTTGCATCTATAGAAGAACATTTGACCGAGCACTGTTTATAGGGTGTCCATCGAGGCAGGCGGCAATGCTCCATTCATTGTGTTTGATGATGCCGACATTGACGCTGCAGTCGCGGGTATGTTTGCACGCTTTTGGTCCTCCGATCCAGCTGAGGAACTTTGCAGGTGCCATCTCATGCAAGTTCCGCGCTTCTGGTCAAACATGCGTCTGCGCCAACCGGATATATGTTCAATCCTCGGTCTACGCAGAGTTCGCTTCCCGTCTAGCAGAGAAAGTGGCACAGTTCAAGGTCGGAAATGGTCTTGACGGCGCCACGTAAGTTGCTTGCGGGTGATCCTCAAACATCATTATCTGATGCAAATACACTAGCACACATGGCCCCTTGATTCATGATCGTGCTGTGCAAAAGGTCGAGAAACATGTTGAGGATGCGCTCTCGAAGGGTGCCCAAATCCTCCACGGCGGCAAGCGTCTTTCCGGCTCGGGCTCTTTCTTCGCACCAACTATCCTCTCCGACGTTCCCGCTGACGCTCTCGTGAATCACGAAGAAACATTTGGACCCCTTGCATCTTTGACGAAGTTCGAGACCGAGGAAGAGGTCATCAAACTCGCGAATGACACCCCATTCGGATTGGCTGGATATTTCTATTCGAAAGATGTCAGCAGGGTGTGGAGGGTGGCTGAGGCTCTCCAAGTCGGGATGGTTGGAACCAATACGGGATTGATCAGCCAGGCTGTCATTCCATTCGGCGGTGTCAAGGAGAGCGGATTGGGTTCGTGCTTTCCATACATGTTTCTGCTGGGTTGATCGAGGGCTAACATACTTGACAGGTCGCGAGGGTGGCCATGGCATTGAGGAGTACATGAATACCAAGTTCATTGCTTTCGGCCTATGAATTTCCGAAAGGATAAACGTTCGGACGGTTGAAATGCTGTAAATCTAGGATACTTTTTGCGCTGTCGCGCAATGACTTCATTTGTTTTGACGGATCCACTGACCGTTTGCTAGCCTCGTTTCCGCGAGAGGGCTGCATGGCCTCTTATTCCATACTCCCATGAAGCTATAAATCTCGATATTGAACATTGCCTTTTCCACAGCCTTTGCAGGCACAGGAACAAGCGCTTGACACTGCCTTCCTAGACCTGCCAAATTGGGGTGCCTCGTTTCCTCTTTTGGCATTTGCTGTACTGACGACTAAGTTTGAAGACGCCGTCGCTACAGGCAATGCAGACGTGGATTGTTTTCTTCGGACCTTTGGATTGTTCAACACCTAAGGCATCTTATAGTGAGCATGATTTCTCCGCTACTCTTCACTCCGATGCAGTGAGCTAAATGCACACAGCGCAGCACCTAGTCAGAGCAGGGTGACTCCTCACCTGTGTGGTGCCAGTGTGTCGGAGAAAGAAGCCCCGGCTGGAAGAGGACGCCTTACACTGAACGAGCACCGCGGTAGCTACCCTTTCAACTCAGCGGTGCAGAGTCATACACTCACACCCGTAGCACACGTACGCATCCCCGGCAACGACTGGTTCGATATTGACAAGCCGACAGAAATGCGTAGGTCGGTCCCCATCTTCGAGAAGCATCCTCTCCCTAATTGTCGGACAACTTTAGAGATCTGACATATGTCCTCCTGGACCGCGGTCCTGTCGTGGTCGCGAACGTTCAACGCCCCCACTATGTCAGCCAGTTGTTTCTCAATGCCGTCTCCAGATGTTCCTCGTGGAACACCGGAAGCACATTCGCTCTGAATGACGTTTTGCACCGCGCCGCAGTATCCCTGATTCGATTCATCAGAAGCCGGCAGTTTGCCCGATCTTTTTGTGTTGCGAACATGAAGTGAGCGAATAAGGACTATAAGGACTTAGGGTTATTTCACCCTAGGACCGGTCACGTTATGTTATCCCAGGTATGTTGATTTTCTCCTAAAAGGTCTCCCTTCGCGCTTTTGTGGCTAACATCCGTTTCGATATGTTCAGATGCATGTGCTGCTGAAACCTCTGATCGTCGCAGCCGCTATTCCCCCCAAATCCTGTCATCTGAGACTGGCGGATCTCAACCCCGCGTCCCACTTGCCCACAAGTTGAGAAATCCAGATATACACAAAATCAATTGTTGCAAAACTAGGGCAGATCGCGTCAGCCAGTGGTTGAACTGCAAGTGCAAAAATCCCGGTCTCCCGGGGAGCCTCTCGGGAGCTCGGTGACTCGGGATTCGAACTGCACGAATCTCACAAACCTTGAACATGGTATAGCTGATTCTGTAGATCAGAAGAGAATTCAAACAATTCCTACGCCAATCGCGTTCAGCCATTCTCCATCAAGCATATTCATCAAGTGAGTGTCAAGGCGTTGTTTGCATATGTGGGTATTTTGTTCGATTCTGATGGTCATTTCGGAGTGTTGGGTAGCATCGAACTCCTTCAGCGACGGTACGGTTGGCGTGCATCTCTATCTATGACCCTGTTATTCTATCTTTGTAGGAACCTGAGCTTTGGAACATGATCTCTCAATGCTTCCCCGTTTGTTGACGTATTACCTCATGGATTGGGGTCGTCGGTTGTTGTTTTTCAAGCTTAACTTTACAACACAATGTGCAGCCTGTTGTTCCCCGTCCGTTTTGAGATCCGATATGCATAAACAACGCGATTATTGGGGACAGATGTTCTCTTCCATGTTAGTTAAAAATCCGACTTGTTCTGTCCTGTATACTTACTATAGTACGTCGCAACCTTTACAAATAGTTCCTCGTGTTGACCTCGGGGTCACTTATGCTACGTTGTCTTCGCGACCACATACGACCTGGTTCTGCGGCGCAGAATATGGGGTGTGTGAGCCTGAAAGGTACCAATCAACATGAATTTCAAGTCCTCACATTCCGTCTTGAATTCGTTTGTACGAGGTTAGCGTCACCGTGTTATTGTGACCGTGGGTACGGTCTTCACAGGATTTTCTAGGCAGGTGTGAGCTTGCTCATGAGCACCGACTGAGTGAACCTGCCTCCCTACGAACCGGCGTCAGAATATCAATCGAGAGGAACACGACAGCCACGGTTGGTCAAACCTGTGTCGACGGAATCATACGGAGGTTCACTGTGTAAGGATTTCCGACAGGAGAGTAAGTCGCGCACGGGAGGGGAGTGTTATTCTCTATATATAAAAGTCCCTCGGCATACAGATATCTCACCTCTCCACTGAAAGCTGTATATAACGTCACTGGTAGAATGTAACCTGAAAGGCCTCGTTACGACATGGAAGATTCCCCTGGCTCATCAGTACGAGACGCAGAATGCACTTTCTTGGAGCACCCAAACTGAAAACCCGAATACCCGCTTTGAGGCTGTCTCGCGTGGATTCTGGTGCTTACCCATGCCGACAAGTTTGCGCCTAGAATCCACATGCCCGCAGCCCATCCAAATAGGATCATCGATGCGTTTCGCTTGGCATTCTAGCATGTGGACCAAGATTGTCGAAAAGCTCGGTCTCTGGTTATTCAACAAATCCTATGTTGATTAATTATATCTCCACACTATGATGTGGTTGAGATCGACTTACCGTGATTCCCCAATGCAAGTCCACGGTACAATTACAGTGGGATCCTGTCATGGCGTAAACCCCATATACCGCTTCGTTGAAAGAATGACCCAAGGGTTGGTGGAACGTGTCATCCTGATCCAGGGAACCAAACTCACGCACCTAGGCGCTCTTAGTTTTTGACCAGTAGAGATTTTTTCCCCTTCCCTTCGGGACCCTCCCTCAGGACCCCTCGTTATAAAGGATTTCCGTATCTTTCCGCTCCGACGTTCTCGCATGACACCTAAGAACTGCGGCAGAGCAATGCGACACTGCTCCGCAGAGCACTCGTCGAAGAGCCCTCTTCCCTTCATTCGTCCTTCTCAGATCCTGCGAAGACTGGATGAATCACAAGTGAGTCCGTGAATGTTCGCGAGGGCGGGGCAGAATGTTCGAATGGCGGTGCGGATGCGCAATGTGGGCGTCAGCCAAGAGCGTAAGGTTCATACTCAGCTGAACTTACTCTTTGAAAGAAAACAGCGACGGCAACCATTCTGTCGTCGGGACTGCCATGCCATAACTGACTGCATCGCATATCAGCAACTTTGACAGTGTCAATCACGTTCAGGTGGGAGAGGATGGCGTACCAGTTCAACAATTGGCCTTGGGAAGCGTCTCTCACACCGCCCGAAAACGTGAGTGGGGAGTTCCAGGTAAGTACGTCTCCGCTCTCATCGCCTTCGTTTCCTTCTCGTTGGAATCGAGGCTTGAAGCTTGAGGTATGCTAACTTTTTCTCTTTGATTGACGCGTGCCGGGCGGGTTTGATACACAATCTCATAGGCGTCTGGATCAACACGAGGGAGCGCTCTGCGGGAAGAGATTATAATCTCGCTTTCCCCGACCAACGGCTGGGCATCCCCATTCCTCTTTCCCTCCGTCCACACATACCAGAACACTCCGCTTCCAGTACCATTGCTTTCTACAGCACTTCCTTGTCCGCAAGGGATATACGTTCCGTTTCTTGACAGCACCCTCGGTCCCGGACTTGGTGGCTGTGAGTCAGCAACTTATTTAAGAGGTGCGTGGAGAAAGTAGCTTTCACAAGTTCTTCACCTCACACTCCCATCATCACATCACAGAAACAATGGCCTCCCCATACGTTTACCCGCAATATCTCTACAATACCCCCTACCTCTGGCCATACTACCACCAGGGGGCTATCTCACCCTTCATCCCTCCCGCACACCTCCCCCCACCCTCACCGCGTGTAGGAGATGGAGCACGTCGCGTTCGTTTTGCAGATGAAGAAGAGCAGTACCCGCCAACCCGACCTCGACCGCCTTCCTGGCACGCAGGCATGGCTGGAACAGCGCCTCCCCCTAACCCCATGCCCTTTCCCTCCCCCCCATTTGCATACGCACCTCTTCCACCAGTTGGAATGCCACCCATAGGACCTCCTGCAGGATATGTGCCTCATCGTCGCCGGTCTGACACTAGTGTCCCTGGGGGACATCCGGCGTGGGTATCCATTCCCACATGGATGGTATACCCTCAGTTTCAGCCTGTGCCCGCTTCCCCTCCGTCTCAGTTTCATCCTCTGCTGAATGGTGAAGGGGGTAACCGTCCTCTATTGCACTTTGACCTCTCGGTACACGCTTTCAATCCTCTCCGGATTTCTTCTCATGGACAGACTACCGGAACGGCCTTGACTCTGGACGAGCTATCTCAGCAGGCAACCCATCCGGGAGTGACCCGGATGGAGATTATCTGCGACGCGATTTCCCAGTGGCCTATCGTTCTTGAACCCCAGCCAGACCGCCCTTCCCAGTCTGGGTATCTCTCTGTTCCTTCGGGTCCTGCGAGCTACGGACCCATCACGGTCGGTGACATTCTCGTCGCTATCCATCGTGTTCTGCAGACACAGATCTCACATAGAGATTGGGTGAAATTATCGGCTCAGGAGGAAGCCAATGTCGCTCGTGCGTACACACGCCGGTGCAGGACCTTCCCATCTGCGGAAGAGTTCGAGGCTCGTCAAGGTGTCCGGAAGGTGGACTATCTGCTGGAGAGGTTCATGTTCCGTGGTCTGACCCGAATCCGAGGAACCGACGGGTTCGAGCTCGTTCGTCTGCTTGTCGGACCCAAGTGAGTGGTTGGCAAGCACGACAGGTTGGGCATTTGTTTGTTTGTTGTTTGGTTGTTTGTTCGCTGCCTCGTTTGCAGGACCTCCGTGCTTGGTTTCAGGATTGGAAACTCTGTTACCGATTGCGCCCATGGACGCGCTACGTTGTTCGCGACTCTGATGACGTCCCCCGCTCTGTTCTTCTGTTCGTTTGTTGGGGACATCCACGCGCTAGAGGACCATTCTAATGGCCTCCCGTGATAACCCCGCGATACCACGTTCCGTTTCTTGTTTATGCCTGTTCTGTTCAGGGGTGGTACACAGGGTTCGCCCAGTGTACTTATTTTATGACACACGACAGAACCACCTTTTGGCGGCAAGGGCTTTTCTGGCTGCGCTCTAACTTATACCCTTAAACATATAACCCATTCCCTCACGGGAATTACCCCTCGCTTTACAGACCCTCGTTGCACCAGGTGTGGATAGTGTAGATGTAGATAGCATGTTCTCCAATCCCTTACGATACAAACATGAAATTAATATGTAAAAGAATACATGTGTGGTCGTGATCATGAACTCGAACTCGAACAGAAACAGACAAAACACAGAAGTCCGTCGTGTCAATGCCATGGCGTGGACGACTACTACTAATACAGAGAGTCCGAGAAAAACCATTCCGCGAGAAATGAATGCCGAAAAATGAATGCCGGGGTGTTCTGCGTGAGAACTAGAAGTTGGGAATGAGTTTGTGGACGATCTGACGAGCGATCTTGAAGGGATGCCACTGGAAGTGAGAAGCGTACAGGACCTCCGCAGTGACACTAACGTCACGGACGCCTTGCTCTGCAAGAGACTGACGGAAGCCCTCACGGATGTAGTTGCTGTCAAATGGCACACGCTCTTCGGGATCTTCAAGGATTTGGATGAGACGGAACTTCAGCTGTGCCAGGCGCAACATATTGAGTCAATTACAATGGACAAGTGACAGGTTCAGTATGAGACGTACTCGGGAGAAGAAGGGTTGTCTGACAGCAGGTGGCATTTCGTTTGCCAGAGCAAGTATGTCAGCATGTATGTCGGGACCTAGGACGGGTGCTTAGTACGAAAGACATCCCTGGAAGTGGGTGTTCATACTTAAAATAGACGAAGTAAGAATAACGCAGTGCGTTTCAACCCCGCCAGAACGACCGAAATGGTTAATGAACTGATTACGGCGTAAAGTCAATATAAGCTTGGCTCTACGAAACATAATACTATAACGTACTTCGCTGCGCCATTTGGACCGAACCATGGTGATAGGGAAAGGGATCCTCTGAATTGTGTCATTGAATGTCTCGAGAGTGAGGTTCATCTAAGGGAACAGGGCCACAGTCAGTTACTCGCCACTCAGATACAGCACACCGAAGACTGTGGACGTACGTTCTCCATTTCCTGCCAGTTCCTCGCCCACATGTAACTATCGGCAAATACAAGAAAGCGCTGCGGTCCCGGTGTGAACGGGTTGTTTGCAGCCCTGATGAAATTTTGCCACATCTGGTGCTGCATGAGTCGTCCACTAGTCAGCTGCGGTGAGACAGAATCGCCCTGTGAAGGAACGATAGTTGGGTTGGTGGCACTGATAGGTGGTTTGGCGACGGCGGAGAGGACCATGGCTGAATCGCTGGATGTGGCGTCGCTCAGGTCCTCGTCTGAGATGTCCATTTCCGCAGAAAAGATGCTGTCTGTAGAAGAGTCGATGGACTGGCAGCTGTCTTCGTCGTCGTAAATGTCCACTGGAACCGCTGACACGTGGGATAACTTTGTGTCAGCGTGATGTGGCTGTTGCCTGCCCGCTGGCAATGCATTGGTCCACTGGGGTGAAGAAGCACGATCCATGATGTTGTGAACGAAGGGCATGTTGGGATCTCGAAGGCCTGTTATGGTGGAAGCAAGAGCAGGGGGGATTACCGCAGTGGGGGAAGATATTGTTGGAGGTGTGGCGCAATAAAGAGAAAGAAAACATCGTGCTCGGGCCTTTATGCATGATTAATAAGCGCTGTCAGCAGACTGGACCTACACTGGTGAATGGTACTCACATTCCTAAGTGGTACAGAGGCACGAGCGGAAGGACTTCACAAGAGTTCACAAGGCCAAGGCACGGTAAGAGACAGATGCAGAACAACAAGAGATCAAGCGCCGGCTGTGGAAGACAAAAGCCTCAAGCGTGGTCGTCAAAGGAACAGGAGATGCTTTGACAATAAGGACCAACAAGGGTTCAGCGATGATGATGATGCCCCACCCTTCCGAGGAAAATACGATCTGCTCAAGGCACTGCCTTCAAGTCAGTCGACGCCATTCAAAAGTGAGGTTACTGTATCTCTTCTGTTGCGACCCTCTTGACATCGCGGTGTCCTTCATAACTGGTGCTCGCTGGGACAAGGCGACTACGCGAGACGGGGAGTGTTTCTTTCAGGTGGATCGACTCAGACTTACACTTTTGTCTTCAAGTGAGGTGTGAATACGTGCCGACCCGTTTTGGGGCATCACAGTGTCGCCAAAAACAGTGGGCGCTCTACTCTCACGTGGCCCAGCTGGGTGGATATTTCAAGCTATGGGACTTGGAGTCTTGGACAAGTCAGTGGTTCTGGCAAAAGCTCTTACCATACGGTTTCATTAGAGAGACCCGAGAGGGCAGGCGGTGAGTATGCGGTACCATCACTGCATGAGAACTCAACAACCAATCACCATCCTCCAATTTGACAGATCCGCATGGATATCCTGTTGTCCATATCCATCCCCCGCAAGATGGTAGTTCCACCATGGGTACCTCCAAGGTTTTGCGTACCCCCGCCGTCATCAAGAGGATTTGGCAGTGGGGGTGCAGAAAATCTAATAAGTCTCATCGACGAGAGAGAAAAACCTCTTGTTGATTCCCACTTGCCCTGCCCCCGCAAAACCACCCTACCCCGAATAAAATATGGCTCCCAGCAAGAAAGGGACGAAACCAGCAGCAAAGTCGAACCGTAGTAAGGCTCCAAAGAAAGCTTTGCCCGTCACCCTTCTCTCTGGATTTTTAGTTTGTCCTCTTTTCTCGTTTGTCCAAGCTCACCATCTCATCACGGATACTCCAGGGAAGCGGAAAGACTACTCTCCTACAACACATACTCAAAAGCGATCATGGTCTTCGCATCGCGATTATCGTCAACGATATTGGAGCGTGAGTCTCATACTTGCTTCATATTTTACTCGGGCAGGCTGATGTAAACTCTCACTAGCGTTAATGTCGACGCCTCCCTTATCTCACACACCACCCAGCTTACGCAAACAAATGAGAAAATCATTTCCCTTCAAAACGGGTGTATCTGCTGCACGCTGCGTGGCGATCTCCTCGAGGAACTCGTTCGCCTCGCTCAGATCCAACAATTCGACTATGTCATTGTTGAAAGCAGCGGGATTAGTGAACCCGAGCAGGTCGCTGAGACCTTCGATCAGCGACTTGTGGAGACGATGAGCGAGACATTGGAGGAGGGTGGGGTGTTGAGTGAAGAAGCAAAGAGTATCCTGAAAATGGTGTAAGGCTCCCCACGATGCTCCTTCTACGATAACATGAACCGACGAGTGTTTTGCGGTATATCTAGAAAGAACGCTGGCGGTGTCGACAAGTTCGCCAAGCTCGACACAACCGTCACCGTCGTTGACGCGTTCACTATCTTCCACGACTTCGACACGGATGAAATCCTCTCAGCACGGCGGACCGATGTGTCGCCTGACGATGAACGGACAGTATCCGACTTAATGGTCGACCAGATCGAGTTTGCGGATGTTATCATTCTGAATAAGCTTGATATGGTGAGTGCTTTATACCTCTCCCCATGCTGCTCAATATCTGAGCAATATTCCGGTCTTTAGGTCGATGACGCTATTCGGAAGAGCGTCACAGACCTCATCAAGAGCCTCAACCACCGCGCCAAGATTATTGAGGCATCGTATGGTAAAGTCAACCCCAAGGAAATTGTCAATACTGGTCTGTTTGATCTCGAGCGCGCACAAACGGGGTACGGGTGGCTCCAGGACCTTCATGACATGACTCTTCGCGAGGTAAGTCATATGGTCGCTAGAAAAACGTTGGCCGCTTAGTCTAGGCTAATCCTACTAGGTCAATGGCAAAGCCAAGGTTACCCCCAAACCCGAGACGGAAGAGTACAACATCGGCAACTTCATTTACTACCATCCACGTCCCTTCCATCCGCTAAGGCTCTGGAAGTTGATTTACGACAAGTTCATCCTTCAAATGGAATACGCAGACGATGACGATGACGAGGAGGAGGACAGCGAGGACGACGAGGACGAAACGATGGATGTCTCCGGCGATGAGGGATCCGACGAGGATGACGACGCCACCGCCACGGTCACCACCAAAAAGGCCGCCCGTCCTCTTCCAAGTGCGGATGGGTACACATTTGCACCTACCGATAAGGAAAAGACCAAGGAAAATGACATGGAGACCGACGACAACGAGGAAGGAGACGACGACACGCCCATGCGGGACCCCGAACTCTCGACACCTCCTCCCGCCACCGTTCTCGCCAACAAACGCGCTCATCCACTCTTCTCGCGCCTCTTTCGCTCCAAAGGCGAATTCTTCCTCGCCACGCGGCCGAATCGTGCAGGCGAGTGGTCCCAGGCTGGTGCGATTCTCACGCTCACTGGGGGGAGGGTGTGGTTCTGTCTTCTTCCCGAAGACGAATACCTGACTGGGGAACAAGACGTCGATGTGTTGGTGAAGCATGATATCAGCAAGGGCGGTGAGTGGGGAGATCGCAAGCAGGAGATTGTTTTTATTGGAGAGGGGCTGGACAAGGAGGCGTTGAAGACGGCGTTGGACGGTTGCGTGTTAAACGATCAGGAGTGGGATGCGTGGTGCGCGGTCATGAGGGATGCTGATAAGTCTGACGAGGAAAAGGTCGCAGCATTGAAGGAGGTGTTTGATGATGGTTTCCCAGACTGGAACGAGATTGACGAGGATCATGAAGGGCATAACCATTGAATTGAATCATTGACAGTTTTACCTAGTTCTGCTGTATCCATCTGACGTTGTATCGCAAGTCGTTTTCAAAGATCTCTCCCGTACCATCTCCCGCATTTCGAGGGAGATCCTTGACGCCATGGTCGCAATTTAATCTTGAGTGGCTCAACTGTAGGTGCAGATGGGATGGAAGAAGTTGAATGGGAAGCTGACAATGTCTTTCAGCACTCCGAAGTTCGGGGACCCAAAGCCCGTGAGGGATCCCATCCCTTGCACGCCTGAAAGTTATCCGTTCATCCCAGCCTTCAGAAGCAGCTTTCGTAGAGACTCACATTGAATCCGTGTGTGCCACATCCCGAAACGTTCCTGCCGTCTCACCATTAAAGGCCTTGGGGTATAACGCGCCGACGTCGTAAAGGAGTGGGTTCAGGAAACCAAAGGCTGGCACAGGAAGGTTGCACGTTCTTTGATTGACTACAGCCCAATTTCTGGAATACCAATTATACAGATAATACGCTAAGAACGACATCGGTGTCAGGATGGCAAGACAAAATATGTCCAGCGCGAATATCGCATATGAGACTTGTAGGTTTACGCGGAAAACTTTGTCACGGCGGGACTCATGTTTTCTGCAACTTATCGATCCTGCGATTGATCGCCCCAAGAAGGATCTTCTCGAAGTCGACTTTCTTCGAGCTTGACTTGTATCGGCACGTGTCCACGATGTCCCAGACCTGATTTTGAAGCTCATACCTAGTCCAAACCCCTTTCGAAGCTGAACTGCTGACCTTGATTTTGTCGTCCAGTTTCTCAAGCCATTCGCTGGCGTTCTTGTCGTCTCCGATCTGAACGAACTGGATCCCGATCTTGAGGGAAAGCGTGCAACAAAAGTCAGAATGAAGGGTCACACTGGACAATATTTGCAGTTGACTTACCTGCGTCAACGGAGCTCGCGTGTCTTTCAATCGAGTGGCTGTCTCGATGATCAGATCTTCAACCAGTCGCTGATTGTCTACACAATAACAAGTGAGATCTACAAAGACTATCGGCAGTGCAAGGATGGCCACGCACCAGGCTTCCCATCAGTAATCACGATACAGTTCAACGGCTTCGGCAAAGGCGACCTGAGTATTCTTTTCATGGTGAAATCCATCGTAGCGTATAATTTCTGGTCATAGGCCTCGAGGATCTCTGTCAGCCGTTCCCCCAGGGGTGTGCTGCCAGAAGGAGAGACTGGACCTATCAACTCCTGTGCATCCGCGGCACTCTGCTCCATGATACGGTTAGTATTTATGCACTATGCATCATGAGAATACCGGACAGATAACGTGCCTTGCAACGCCCGGATCTGCCACAGTTGAGCGTGCGTATCTCAAATCCATCTGGCGAGTACCTGCTAACGTTTGCAGCGAGGGATGTGCACGCTTTGACGGTCTGTACATGAAAAGTTCTATCAGTTTTTGTACCTGATGTCAATTCTTCGGTGAACCATACCTGCTCCCATCTGGAGGGATCCCCTTCTGTCATAGACCACGAATCATCCAGAAGGAAGACCGTCTCGTATTTGGCCAGACGCATCAGAGCATCTTCCCTGAGTTGCTCCACCTCCATGTTCGTCAATTCTGACAAGGGTATGTTAGGACGATGTTTGATGACGCGATGAGAAAGGCACTGACTTGCACGCTTTGTACGGGGTTTCAACCACTTGAGATAATGCGACTTGAGACTGTCCACTTGGCGATCAACACCGCCGAGCAAAATCTTCCGCGAAAGTTGAGGGTTGCCAGATAGCTTAGCAGGCGTAGGAAGCCGGACTGTGTCGACCACATCCATGAATCCTTTCTTTTGCAAGTTGTCGTCTAATGATCGCAAGAACGCAGTGACACCAGGGTCGGCGCCGACCTGAACAAACTGGATACCGACCTTGAGAAAACGCATGTGGCGTCAGTCAAGTTCATGACTATCATCCAAGGAAAAACCCACCTTGACTGAGAGGTCGCAAAGATTATGCATGATCACGTCGGCAACGTCGTCATCTAGTTAACACATAACATCAGGATAGATTGTTTCACATAAGCGATGTGGACTTACCTGCCGCACCGTCCGTGAACACTATCAGGTTGAGGCCCTTCCAAATAGTTTGGCCCAGTTGGGAAGAAGAGCTCGATGGCCACATCTTGAACTTCGACTTCGGCTGCGGAGCAGTCAATTGACCAGCGGCGAAAGCTTTGAGGATACTGTCTATCCGACTTCCTGTCGGTGTCGCTGAACCAGAGTTCGGTGCCGGTTTAGCATTGTCAAATACCTCCTTTATCTCATTGGTGAATTCGCTTTGTTCGCGAATCAGGGGCCGACCCCCGTTCTGAGAAGGGCTATTGCTTGCTTTAACTGTCGCACCCTTCTCCTCGGCATTCAAAAAGTAAAACTCGACATCCATCCCGCGATTCAGCACCACACTGGCGAGGTATTCGATGGATTCTTGCGCCTACAAATTAGTTTTGGCATGAACGTTATGTTAAACTCGACTGGTAGGCGACCTACCTGGGCCCATCGACTAAAACGAACCGTCCCCACCACATCGGCGTGAAGCATGGATACTGAGTCATCCACGAGAAAGACAGTTCGGTAGTGGTAGATTATCTCCTTGTCGCTACCAGACAGAACGTGCGCGGTTAGCGAGCTTGGGCTCGGGCCACTAGCATCGTTGAATGGCGACTTCTTATCATCGGGAAAGCTTGTCTGGAGATGTCATTGTGAGGGTGCCATGGTAAAGAGTGAGAGATGGGGCGAACGCACCTTTGTCGAGTTGTCTCCGTCTGACGCGCCTGGTGTCCGTTCATACTGTGGAGGTGGTTCTTGATACTGTAGGATATGTAAGAAATGTAAAAGGGGAATGTAGCTAGTAATTTGATACGATACCTCTGGAATTTTGCTGTCGCGTTGATTCATTTCAATCGATGTGGCGAGGTTGGCTTGAGATGGGGGGAAGAAGAGACAAGACGAGTGAGCATTGGGTATTTATGTCCGTACAGCGCCACCAAATGGTCCAGGTGTCCAGTGAGATCCTTGGCTTGAGCCGCCAACCCTTATCCCCCTTAGTTGTAATCAGTAGATGAGTTGTGATGCAACCCAAAGGCTATCCCGTCACACCGCATGTAAGTGCTTGAGGAGGAACAAAAGTCTTCATGTGCGCCCAGAAATATCCCAGTTTGTCACAATAGTCCCTTCGATCTTGGACGCTGGACACGCCCTTAGCTCATGAGCTCGAAACCGGTGCCGCGTAGAGACAAAAGCGGTGCTCACCCATGAGAACAACAGAACAACCACCTTTTCCATCTGCCTGTTTCCTCCTAACAGAATGAAACCACACAAGATGTCGATTCTCGGAATGAAGGAACGACTGCATGTACTTATCGCATTGCACTGCCCATTAGAACGATGGAAGGAGAGTGCTTGTGAGTTAGCGCTGTCACGGTGCCCGGATACGGTAGTCGCGTAAACATGTACAAGCAACACCCAATTGTGGCACACCCAGCACGTGGTTCTCGCGAGTAAACTGGTCTTTGCTTCCTCCCCCCACCGCTTGTCCTGAGGCATCTTCTGTGAAGTGCAGTTCTCAAAGACAGCGGTCGGTATGTTCAGTTTCTTCAAGAAACCAGTCATCGCGCCGGAGAATGTCCCTCTGCCTGAATCACCACCACGTTCACGGGTAATACAGGAGTCTGACCCATCTCAAGTAGCTTCAGGTTCTCATGTTCGAACGCAGCTCCGTACACCATCACCATCAATAGCATCGGGGTCTGCAGCAAACGGCGCGCACCCATCACCTGCACCCACCGTTTCTACAACTTCAAACCGTGGAGTCTCCCCCACAAGACCCATTGAAGCAAGCCCCGGAGACGTCCCCCTTCCAACGCCCACCCCCGAGTCTCTTTCTGCTCTTATCTCAAGTGTACCAGCGAAGATCCTGTACGTGTATACCCTATCACGTATCCCAGACGCGTCCGAAGATACCATCAAGACACTAGCCGCATTCTTCGATACCCTCGCTCCCCCACCCAAATTGCATTGTTTACGGTGTCACAAGGACTTCGTGGAAGTGGAGAACGACGATCGGAGCTGTCTAGTACCTCACGACGATGATAGCGCCGAAGTGGAACGCGTTGGAAGGGGTGTAGCGTTGGAGGCGAGGCGGACAGCTGCTGGGACGGAGTATGAGACATTGTGGGGATGCTGTGGCAAGATCACTGAGGGAAATGGAGACCAAGGCCCGCCGGACGGGTTTTGTTATGAGGGGAAGCATACTGTGAGTACAGTTCTCTCTTTCGTTGTTTAACTTTGAGTGATATTCGTCCCTAGACCGATGTCAAGCGCGCTCGGTTCCGTGCAGATTCTACCCCGCAGGACGACAAACTCGTCTCTTGTTTGCGTCATAACTGTCATGGAATCCGAGATACAATGCCTCGCTCAGCACGGAAACGCGCTCGCCCTCGAGTCACCTATAAGGAATCTGACGACGACAATGGCAGCGAAGGAGAAGCAGATAGTGGAATGGAGGAGATGGTGAAGAAGAGTACTGGGAAGGCGAAGCCACAATCAAAGGCTCAACCTAAGGGAAAAGGGAAGGCGAAGGAAGTCGAGGAAGATAAGATGGACGTTGATGAGGAGGGCGAAGGCGGAGAGCCGGATAGTGCTAGCAGAGCTGGTAGCGTTCGGGGAAAGGGCAAATCAAAGGCGAAGCCTCCCGCCAACCCGGCTACACCCTCCAGTGTCCCGAAACGACGTGGGCGCCCTCCTAAAGCCAAAGCTCCGACCAAGGATAGCGATGTAGAATCTGTTGCGGCTTCTGTCAAATCCGCCCCCGCAACGACGAAACGACGAGGGCGTCAGCCGAAGAGCAAGATGTACGTCAGTGACTCGGAGGAAGAACGAGAGGAACGTGGTCGTAGTGTTGGCCCACGGGGTAACGGGTCAAAGCCAGTCTCCGTGTCGGGTTCACCAAGTCGCGCTCCTCCCACTACCACCGGACCACCTCGCACACGCTCCCAAAGCCGAACTCGCGTTCAGGCAATGGTGAGCAGACTGGAAGCCTCAGCAACGACTATCACATCCGTGCCAAAGACGCCATTGAAGCCCACATCCTCGCGGGCTAAGGCTGCCGAGACAGAAGTTGACGAGGAGGAAGCACAGCCGAAGAAGAGGCGGAAGGTCGCGTCATGAGTATCCACAGTCTTCATTTTTAGGTTGGTCGTCCGAAGCAAAATGCTCTATGGTACGTCTTTCAACCACTACAAGTCATCCCTGTATTGACGCGTGTTTCCAGTAAACATCTTTTTTGTGCTTCACACAAATAGTAATAGTAAAAGTAAACACTTCTTCATCGAACATTTGACCACACATCTTACGCAGTTGTGCATCTCCCACACTCCTTCCCACCGGTTTTCTTGGATTGGATCTTATTTGTTGTAACGCTGACCTATGCTTATATCTACCAAGTCCGTATCCTTTTCTTTGCGTATATATATTTTTTGTTATGCGTGGGTTACTCGTGCCCTCTGCAACCCGGAATGCAGCACGTGAGTGTGACGCGACGCGACGCGCCTTCGCGATAATGATCTGAACTGCGAATCGCGATGCGCAGAGGTCGCGCAGTTTCTCTTTTCTGCGGTGCAACTCATCTTCTGCTATATATCTCTGTCCAATCTTTACATTTCAAAGCACTTACACGCTCTTCGCGATTCCTTACTTTCACTTCTCCAACATCTGAATTCGCTTAGATCATAATGTCGCTGGAAGCAACGGCAGCGATACTTGCAGAAGCCGCCTCGGATCCGCCAGCACCCCAGCTAGCACCCCGTCTCACATTCCCACCCTTCCCAACTCCACCACCCGGGGTTCATATCATCCCATTCGCCCAGTTCAAACCGAAAGGTATCCCTGTCAAGTTCGAAGCCACAGCAGAAGGCGAGGAGCCTGAGATCGAGTTCGACGGAGAAGGCGTGCCCACCGTGGAGCTGCGCGTGAAACACGAGCTGACGGAGGCGGAGTTGTCGAGGAAGAAGAAGAAGAGAAAGAATGGCCCGGCGGTGGTCACCGTGAATGGCAAGGAGAGGTTGCAGTTGTGGTATGAAGAGTGGGAGGAGGGTGAGATGTTGAGGAGAACCAGTGCTATCAACCAGTAGGTCTTTGTGGCTATTGGATGCACTTGATGTCGGAACTGATGATATGGATGGAATCGCAGTCATGCTTCCAGAGTGGATCGGTTCCATCAGGCTGCCCAGGAGTTCAAGTCAACACGCAAATGGCCCGTTGGTAACAGCGGGCTCATGCGTCTTTGGGACGCTGTACGCTCCTCTCTCCCACAACGGCTCATATGATTTTAATCTAACGTCTCTGTACAGTTCCGGTTGTACGTGGGGATTATTGGAAGCGTCCAGCCGAATGCCTCGAAGATATTCTCGCAAGCACCTGGACCTGACGGGGACGATGACGAAGAACTCTTTGACGGCATGATTCCTGTTGAGAAACCGAAGGAGGTTGTCACTGTTGACTCCGAAACGACTTCTGCCAAGCTTGGGACCGACGAGGAGATCGCCAGTAAGAATCTAAGTGAAGAAGCACAGCAACGGATTATCAAAAGGCAGGAGAAGAAGGAGTCCCGGATGGAATTTTTCTTGAACGATCCAGAGATGGCCATGAAGATTTACTTCTCTGCTCATTATCGAGATCGTGGTCTGATGTGGTTTGTGGCTTTCAATGACTCCTTCGCCGTACCCTCTTCGTCTAATATTCTCCATGTAGGGAGAAAGTCAACTGCCGAGATGGACCTATAGTCGTTCAGTTCTTCCTTGAGTTCCTCATCCGGAATCGCGTTATTCCAGAGACCGAGAAGGAGTTCAAAAAAGCACTCGATATCGTCAAGGCGGCACGAAAGGAACTGCCCATGACCTTCGTCGTCGGTAATCTGCTTCCTGACGCACTCAGCATCGGATTCTTTCATCTATTTGGATCCATGTCTCAGAGGGCCATCTGGGGACCCGAGGATGCCGAGAACCTTGCTCGGTTCAAGGAGGAGACCCGTAGGATAGAAGAAGAGCAAAAACAGCGGGAGCAAGAGGCAAAGGAGGAAGAGAAGAAACGGTTCAACACGTTCATCGCATCCAATGCTGAGGGCTCGAACTTGGAGACCATTGATCCGGACAACATGGACCTCTCGGATGAAATGCAGAAGGACGCGATCGCGGATAACGTGGACCAGAATGGTCTGGAAGTCAAAGCTGACTCGGCGTGGGCTGACTGGGGTGACGATGTAGCCTCCTCCGGTTGGGGTGGCGTGAGTGGCTGGGGAGATCCTGTGAAGGAAGATAGCCCCTGGGATACGGAGATCATGGCACAGAAGTCCCTTATGACAGTATTAGGCCCGACTGTCCTTCCCCATACGCACACCACTGGCATCATCGAGTCCTCGACGAGGAGAATTGCGGAAGTCATCCTACCTTCGAAGTCCGGACAAGGGAAGAAAGCAAAGAAAAGGTCCGCGGCCGAGGCCGTTGAAGACAACTTGGGGAAACGCTTCGCCTGCGTTGTCCTTGCCCCGTGGAAGAAAATCGGGAATCATATCAACTCGGACATTCTCCCTCCGACATTTCTGCCTGACTCCAGAGGTCATGTCGTAGATCCCAAGAAAGAGCCATCGCATCTTCCGGAAGGCGTGACCGCCCATGACCCACAAACAGATTCCATTCATCTCCTCATCACGCCCGATATCGTGGAGAAGCTCTCGGAATCCATTGGTATGGGAATGTGTGGCACCTTCGTGCAGATCGTGCGGCGTGATCACGCTGCGGAGCCGGAAGACGAGGATACGAAGTGTTGGGAGAGAGTGGATGTTTTGGAGCGGGACAGGAAATACGGCGCCACAGGTCTCAACGGCCAACCGACAAAGTGGTGGTACATGGAACAGCAGACGGCGACGTTTGCGAGCTTCCATGCGGATCGTCAGTATGACGATCAAGACCATGAGTAGATAAAAGAGGAAGAAGCTGCCTTAGGTGCCCATTTCTTGGACTGTATCATACGGGATTCTTGACTTGACTTCACGCACACTATCATGTACCATCAACAATCGCGAATCTATTTGTACAGCTAAATTTACTTCGTCCAGCCTTCTAGTCCTGGTCTCGGGTATACTGGAGGATTGAGAACATTTAGGCGGGTGACTTGACACCGTCCTTGACTGCGAGCCACGAAGGCAGAGTCGAGAGCTCCTTCCACCACCTATCGTCGGGTCAGCAACCCGGTATGACACGTGAATCTGACAAGGCAACACTGACCTTGCAACGTTGGGACGCTTCTCGTCTTCGAGGTTGATGTGCTTGGCGTTGTGCAAGAGGTTAGCGTAGGGAAGGTGGAAGATATCCGCGAGGGTGAGTTCCTAACACGACAATCAGAATATTGGAAAGACATCGGCGTTTATCAAGGACTCACATCTCCTGCGAGGTACTTCTGCTTAGAAAGGATGACCTCGTAAGCATCCAAAGAAGCGTTCAAGTTCTCGAGGAGCTTCTTCGCGTACTCCGCGTCAGGGCCTCCGCTGTCCAAACATCCGATCGATCAATAAACGGGGGGGAAAGAAGTTCACATCGGGGCACTCACGGCTTCCAGAACAGCTCGAAAGCAGCAGTGGACGCAAAGGCGTCAAATTTGAACGCCTCGGTGTTGACAGCCTGCTCGAACTTTGCGGTCTTTGCGATGTCCTCGGGGAGAGGGAGCCATGCAGAGGAGACGTTGCTGCGGTACTTCGCAGCGATGTACCTGCTGATGGCGCGGCTCTCGTAGATGATGAGGCCATCGTCATTGATGTAGGGGAGCTGGCCGAATGGCTGGAAGGCCAGGTACTCGGGTGACTTGTGCTCGCCTTTGAAGAGATCAACGATGACGAGCTCAAAGGGAACCTTGTACTCCGTCAAGACGGCAGCAACACGGGCGGTGCAGGTGGAGTGGGTGTGGCCGTAGAGCTTGAGAACCATTGTGAGAGTGGGTGTGTTGCGACCGTGTAGAAGGGCGGATGTTGGGTGATTTGTGGGCAGTGGAACAATAGTCGAGGGCTACCAACACCCTCTTATACGACGCCATCTTGGAACATTCGAGATACATACACTGTTTCGAATATTCGCGGTCTTATGCTCCGGGTCTGCGCCGGATTTGATCACCGCTCGCGATTATCTTAATTGCACAAAGCTATAAGCTTGAGTTGATTTATCAGCATCAAATCACGCAATCGTACTCTTGCTGAAAAAGCCTGAGCTGTTCAGAATATGTCAGCAGGATTCGAACAACTCATTCAGCAGGAAGAGGGACATCAACAGACACTTACTAATTGTATGCATACGTAACGAGCCCAGGTACTCAGGCTGAAAAGCAGACTCAACTGATCCTCGGCGAGTCATCTTCACAGTCATCGAGCCGGGTATTGACAGGAACTTGCGGCGGCGAGGAGGTTTTGGTGTGACAAGGTGGGGGCCCGGCGAAGACGACACGACGGCACAGCTGATACGAGAGCCAGATGGTCGCAATCGTCCTCAGATACGACGCGAAGTGCTCAAAAAAGCCCTCAGATACGACGGTTTACGCCGCAGGCCGCGAAAGACCGACCTTCCGACAACCTTCCCGATTTGGATCTTGGTTCTCGCAGGTGGCGGACACCTTGATGACCTGTGACAAAGTGGTCTGCCGGCGCGGCGAAGGAAGGAAGGAAGGTCGCTGTGACTGTGACGCGCCGGGGTGTGCGAAGTTGGTTGGCTTAGTGTGCTTGCCTGCCAAGAGTCTGTATTCCTTGTGTGTTCCCTTATTTGTTCCAGAGGTGTGGGCGGATCGATTTGTTGAATCTCAACTTCAACTATGACTAGTATTCAAGAGCTTCCCAACGAGCTTTTAGAGAAGATATTTTACGAAGCTGACGTCCAAAACACCACAAGATCTCAGCAAGTATGTATCATACGCTGAGTGGCTGACACAGCCATGCTGTTTGACTCCTCACAGTCACAACCCGCTAGGTGTCCAAGCAATTCCACGATGTCATCGTTGTTTCAGCTCTGATTCAGTACAAAATTGCGCTAATCAATGAAGGCTTTGAAGACAGGACACATAGTCCAGAAGGCCGGAGTATCGGCGAACGACTCGATTCACTGCGATCACGCAGATCGGCTTGGAGGATGTTGCAGCCCACAGCCAGGCGAAAGATCACAATCCCACGATATTCACTTCATCTCGAGACACGAAGTCACTTTGCATGGGCCGACGGCCTCAATGCCAAGCAGCTCCACGTTTTACAGATACCCAGTGTTTACAGAGGTTTACAGGAGAAGGAGTGGGTGGTCAAGCTACCGGGTGTTCGTCTAGTGGATGAAAGGTTCGCGGCAATGGAACCTGATGAGGATCTACTTGCCATTGATACTAACAGGTAACTGCTCGGTCACAACACTTTCTCTTTATCCATAGTAGTAGTCATGAACTGACGAAACAGAATATTTTCTGTAGTGACGAGCAATGGTTCATCTCACTTCGCTCACTTACGACCGGAGAAGATCATCCTGATGCAAGGATTCCTGAATTACCTCCGATTGTGATAGGGCATCTCGGCGGACTCGGACGGTTGTCTGTCAGTGGAAACTACCTTGCGTTAGACCGCTTCGAGGATCGTGGCGACTATAGATACTTGCACATTTACAACTGGAAAACGGGCGAGCTTCTTTTCGTAAGCATTTAGTTTTATGTGGTTCCGTTCACCGCCTCGCAAGCTCACTACACCTCTTGGTTTTACTCAGCTCTGTGACGGCCAGTATGAGCCATTCGAGCTTATAGACCAATATGTCCTCATCGCACATTCAAGCGTGGACGGGGAATTTACGGTCGTTTCTGTCATCGATCTCCCCACTTTGTCGCCTATCTTGGATCCAAATCAATATACCATCGGGTGGGAAACGGGTTACACTGAATACGAACGCATTGCTCTCGCGCAGTACTGCCTCCCCACGAATTCTGGCTCGACTCACAGGATCCACGTCGCATCGCATCCCCGACCTCCAAAAAGCCGTGCCCCGACAACACCCATATTTTACCCCGACCCACTTTGTTACCAGGACTACAGGATTGTAATAATCGAGATGAGCGAGCATAGCCTCGTCGTTCCATGGTCCTCTATTCTCAGAATCATTTGCTCCCGGGACGCTCTGGGTGCCACGTTGGCGCAATGTTTGAACTGGGAAGAGTTAGCCCCCGAAGGCTTTCGTGTCATGCCTCGCAACGATGAGACACCGCTGCCGTCTGTCAAAGGCGTTTCTGCACTCAACATGCGGCGAGGAGAAGCTGGACCGTTGGATGTCCGTTTATACGATCACGATTCATTGAAGTCCTTCGTTCGTCGCATGGAGAAAGCCGTATTTGACGAATCAGACTTCGAGTATGAAGTCTTAATGCTGGGTGATGATGGTGTTGTTCTTGGCCAAGTTGTAAGTTCTCTCTTCATTCATCAGCCTTCAGAGGAGACGGCAATACTAATTCGGAGCTAGCCGAAGGCCCAGGATTATGAAGCCGAGTGCGAGTATCATATCCTATCGTTCTAGTCATATGGCATGTACCAGTATCACATTTCATCCCAGCTGCCCGTATAGGTTATCCTCAAATTAGTTGTATTGGATAATCAGCGAGTCCAATATTCCACTCGGGATATCAGTCTCTCCAGCAGCTGTTTTTAAAGCTCATAATGGTTGGTATGTTTGAAGCCTCGGGACCTCCTGGTGTTGCATATCGACCGAAGGCACATCCGTGTAGAATAGTAGGATAACAATAACAGTTCGTCATTATAGATGCCAGCTTCTGGATACAGTTGTGTCTAATTGTAACACAGAACGACTGTCTTCTGTAGCCACCGAGACCACAGCTGTAACACGTGTGGATGAGCTGGATGAGGCGCCACAATATCATGGGCGCCTCAAAGAACCAAGTGTCAGCCATCATCGACATCTACCAATTGCAGTCAACCGTACGGTAGATCTTACATGCTCACGCGATAGGAATAACTCAAGGCAGCAGATGTAATTCGCAGGGGAGGAGCTCCCATACGGTTTCTCACTGCCGATGCTCACGAGATTGATGATACGGACCGGGTGACCACATCGTTCTCAGGAGAGGTGTTGGTACGCCTGTATAGAAGACCCGATACGCAGATTAGCCGCATGCAATGGACTCGACAAATGACTTGCCTATCGCCTCCATAAAGGCCTAATCTCTTGACTTCCTGCCACGTCCACTGACCTCGAATCTCAAGCTCAGGATGTCGAAGACGGTTGCGCCAGAGATCCCGATACCAACGCATGAGGATGCGGGCTACGTCAAGAGGATGAACTCGGATTCCCTGCCTCAGGAAGAGGTCGCTGTTGCGAGGATAAGCAAAAATGAACCGGTGGTGACTAGAAGGGTGAGCTGGAGTTCAGTGTCTTAGCCTTCCTTGGCACGCATCGCTGACCAGGATCAATAGGAACTTTGGAGTTACTACTGTAAGCTCGTCGAGTCCCGGATCACCGTTTTGGGCTGAGCTGACGAGCGACAACCCAGTGTACTACAATGGTGACAATGTGCGTCTCAGAAGGTACATACCGGAAGTCCACAACTGACGGGTCTCCTGTAACCAGGGTGTTGGTCCGAATGGTGAGTAATGTCCCATTTCACGTACGCGATAGTACTGAATTCGGTGTCCCCAGGTTACTCTATGACACTTTTCCAATCCCTCGCAACAGCTGCAGGTTTTGACCCAGTGCGAGGGCCAGGATCGTCATGTTTAGGAGACGGCTCCTCAGGACGCTGTGTCCTTCCTTGGGGTAAAGGCACCAAAGCTGTCAGCTCCATCGTCCTAGTAGCAAACGGAACCAGCTTCGCGATCATGACCCTCATATTCACCACGATAGGCTCCGCCGCGGACTACGGTACCTTCGGTCGTTGGTTGCTTCTCGTCATCACATGTATTTGCTGGGCAGCTCAGTTTGCTAGCATGTCCTTGACGGGTGAGTGACTCGAATTTCCTCGTCATATCAGCATTCCTGATGTGCTCTCAGTACCGAGCCGATGGGGCGCGGCGATGGCACTTTACATGGTCGGATTTATCTCCTACGGTGCTACCCTTGTATTCTACGCCGCTCTCTTCCCCAGACTTGCACGCAACACACCTCATGCTAGGGAACTCAGGGAGAAACTCGATAGTGGTGAAGTCTCTGCTGAGGAATACGAGGTAGAGGAGAGCATGGAGAAGAATAGGATCAGCAATATCAGCACAGTAAGGAAAACTGTTCGTGGGTACCCGAGATACTGGGCTGATAACTCGCGTATACAGATGCACAGTAATATTGGCTATATCGTCACTTTAGCCCTGAACTTATCATTGCTATTGCCCTTGGCTGATAATTTGAAGGTGAACAACTATGTCATCGTCTTGACGAACGGATATTGGGTTCTCACTGGTATTTGGTGGTGTGCGTACTTCAACTACACGATGCTGAAGTGTTTTACTGAGCATAGCGCACCTCGAAACAGTCATATTTCAACAACCTCGCCCCGGACCTCCATTACCCAAAGGCGAATCCTACTTGACCATAGGATGGAAGCAAATCTGGCTCGCGTTCAAACAGTATAAAAAGCTGCCATACACGTTTATCTACCTCTTTGCGTTCTTCCTACTCGCAGACGTTCGTTCTCGTATCCTCTATCTGGGTAGGCTTCATTGTTAACTTTGAGTTTCAGGGATTGAACACTACCGGCACGTTGATCAGTATCTGCCAGAACGACAGGTTCGAGTTCTCGTTCTTGTACAACACGTACTTGGGCTTGTCGCAGGCAGTCACGTCGACTATTAGGCAAGTGGTCGAGTCGTGTTTGTGCAATTAGCTCCATAGAGCTCACTTGTGATCCAATAGTACCCTTGGGTTCTGGTACATCCAGAAATACTGGAAGATCAGCACGAAGAAGATGGTACGCTAACCTAGATAATTGCCACACGACCTAGTGAACTGACAACAGAGTCTGTTCAGTTCGTCGTTACCAACGTTGTCACCGTCCTTATCCCTCTATGGGGAATGATCGGTATCTGGACAACGAAGTTTGGGTGAGTCTTATCATACGTAGTGCGTCTTGTCTTTTGTCCATTCCTGATGATACTTTGGAATAGGTTCCACAATGTCTGGGAGTTCTGGTGCGTATATCGTTCCATCCCTTTCGATGAGCTAAAGGCTTACGCCACAACTTGATAGGGCTTATAACGTCGTATTCGGTCTCTTCCAGGCACCTTACTACGCGTTTTCGCAAACCATGATGGCGGAACTCACTCCACCAGGGTACGACAACATGGTAGGCACCGTCCACAACATACCGAAACGCTTCCATTCTTATCTCTTCTACCTAGTTTTTCGGCCTGTTCGGTCTCTCCAACCGTGCATCGTCCATGATAGGCCCAAACGTAATTCAAGCTATCATCGATCGCAGCGGCGACAACTGGAAAGGCTTTCCTTTCCTGTTTGCCCTTTGCGCACTCGCAAGTGCCACTATCTGGTTCGGTGCGTACCACCCCTTCTATTCCTTTCATGACCATATGTCTTCCTTCACATAACATGGCTGACGCTCGAGGCGGCTGTGTAGGTGTTGATGTTACGAAAGGAAGGAGGGATGCTGTTAAGTGGGCTGAGGAGAATAGAGAGGGATGGGATGTGAGGAAGAGTAAGAGTGTGGGTGGCGTAGAGGGCGAGAGGGATTCGGTCGATTCGAGCTCGAAAGGTAAGTAGACGGTGCTGACGGTTTGACCCCAACTTCCACGATATAACAAGACCTTCATGGCGGGATACCCTGGGGAGGACAAACGATATTGTGCCTGAATGAACACGGCACGTTATTATAACACAACATTGTATTGGATGACAAACGATAGCAAATGCAACATGCGAGAGCGTAGAAACTTGATAAAAGCGAAACATGAATGAGAAATATTTGTGACACCATTATATCCCATATCCTCGGCGAAAATCCAAACTGTTAACCATTCCGATACGAAGACCCCTCCACCATATCAACCAAGACCCCACACTCCAGCCTTACGCACACCTTCCACCAATGCCTCCACATTCCCCAACATCCCGCCCAGAATCTCCTTCTTCTCCTCCATAGTCCGCGTTCCAAGCGGGCGAGTGAGCGACGGCTTAGGCGGACGGATGACTGGAACAGGTATTTCGGGAGCGTCCATACTCGACTGTCCACGGCGGTGCCCTATCCGTGTGTTTGATCCTGGTTTCCCTTTCTCCGACGACGCGACGTCAAAGGGAGATCTGTAACTCCTGTCTTTGCTGTTCTCGTCGGGATCGGTGTTGTCTTCGGCGGAGAGCATCTCTCGTTGCCTTGAAGGCTGACGGGGAGCACCGAGTCCAAGCTTCGTGACTTGTGCTTTCTTGGGGCTGATGGGCACGAAGTCGACCTCTTTATTAAGCATCATTAGGGAACGCGGTTTCGCAGGGTTGGGAGGAGTGATTCCACGAGAGGACGTCTTGATGGGAGGAAATGGGGAAGTCAATTTGGTCGTGTTGGCTGGTGATAGGGAGTCTTTTGGCGTAGATGTACCAGTGAATGACGATGACGAGAAGGAACTAGCATAGGTAGATGATGAGAAGGTTGACGAGCCGGAGTCGGTGGAGAACGAAGACGATGACGACCCATCGGAAGACACGGATGACTGGGTAGTTGATCGCGAGGTGGGTTTCACCGGTGAGTTCGGTGCCGTAGGGACGAGATCGTTGCGGTCTGAATCATCAATTGACATCGCAGTTGGGGTTGTGGTTTCGTCCATGAGGTAAAAATAGAGGAACTCCAAACATTTCATTCTGCAGGAGGGATTCGGTCAGTACGGATTTCAGTGATGACGGCAAATTACGCACCGAACTTCGCGTGGTGAATCGGACCGCTTCAAGATACGAACAACGTATTGCAGCCCATTGGCGTCTTCAAAAGTCCGGAGTGAAGCAGGGGCGTCGACTAACACACACAGCAAGGTATCGAGAACCACCGATGTCAAAGTGATCTCTTTGGCCTTCGGTTTCTTTGTACTCAACGGGTCTTCTCCAGCAGTGTCCTTGGTAATCTTGAGGGCCATAGGAGACACATGACGCGATACCAGCAATACATCAAGCAGCGTCTGAGAAGTCATGAGTGGGGGCCACAATGGTGACAATATGCATACGCACATCTTGTGAATACCGTCGACCAAGGAACTGTTTACTTGCAGGATGTTGCAAAGCAATTCCTTGAATGATATTCAGTCCCTGAAGAAGCTGACCGGAGAGTATCTGAGACTCGGACTCGCGTTCAGCTGGGCCACTCGTCAACAAAAGAAGGTAGCGACAGGAATGTAGCGACTCACCATCGACTGACCCTTTCCCCACCAAAGCCTCCAAGCGATATGTAGTCTCCGACAACCATGGCAGTAGTCTTGAGGGTACTGAGAATGTTCGTTAGGTTTCCGATGGTCATGTTCGAATTGGCCACGTACTGTTGCACTGGAAGGTATCTTGAAGTGCGATGAAGTATTGCAATGGATAAGAATCTGATGCAGTCGAGCCACAAATTTCGGCTAGTAGCTTTTCGATGCTATCGAGAGCACGACCTTTCCTCACGTTTGAAGCATGACTGGATGAGAGCTATGCTATGGTTCAGCTTCGTTTCCACGCCATGTATTCGCAAACTGAACACTCACATCATCCAGCGCATCAAGAATAGTATCTTGCATAATCCTTGTCGCCATGACGGAAGGCCGTCGTCGTCGTTCGTCGCGTTGAAGAGGGTGTGGCGACCGGCCACGTTTGGATCTGGCTGGGAGTTGGCGGCCAAGCGGGGATAGTGGGCGCTGGACGCGCAGGTCACCTGACCGTGTCTCATGGTATGGGCGCTTGAGCGGCCTTCCGCTTTCGTGCAATGTTTCCCTTCATCCGAATCATGGGAGCCCTGCCTCCAGGCTTATATAGCCTACGGCCCGTTCATCTCGTTCTTCACAACCACCATGGCACCCCTCAGGACAGTAAGTACTCCCCACACACTCCCCCGGGCTTGCTGGGCTCACAAACCACTTTTGTTGCAGCAATGGACACGTCTTATCCGCTTCGTGGCGAGCGAGACCGCTCAGGTCCACATCGGCGAACCGGTCGATGCTAAGCTTGACAGTGAGTAGCCTTATCTTTTTTCCAGCGCATATACTCACTTTTCCGCCAGTTGGTATCGCGTACCGCCAGAAGAAGCCAATCAAGGCCTACGAAGTCCTTGGAACCGCGTTGGATCCTGCGGCACATCTCACCAAGCGTGTCCTCACCGTAAAGGAGCTGCTGGCTCCCCTCTCCCGAGAGCAGCTGGGACTAGTGCGGTGTTTGGGTCTCAATTATTCGGATCATGCAGTGAGTACATTCTCCGTAACGTCATCAATTGAATGACATACTGACAACATTCCTAGGAAGAGACAAAGATGGCCAAACCGAAGTACAACGTGCTTCTCTAATCCGAAGGGCTATATACTAATGCTTTCCCATAGATATCCGATCTTGTTCTACAAGCCTGCCACTTCAATAATCGGACCTGAAGCTCCCATTGCCATCCCGAAGGCTCTTCAACCCATTGAGAAGCACATTCCGGACTATGAGGTTGAGCTTACGATTGTCATTGGAAAGGCCGCGAAGGATGTCTCTGAGGCTGATGCCCTGGACTACGTCCTCGCATACACCGCTGCTAACGATGTAAGCTCAGAGCAATATTTTACATGGCTTTGCGCTGACCATTTCGCGCCGTAGACGTCCTTCCGGTACCACCAGCTCGCCGTCAGCCAGTGGGGTTTCTCAAAGGGATATGGTATGCCACCATCTCAGATGCTGACAAACACAATCTAACATCATTCTCGACGTAGATGACGCCACACCTATTGGTCCTTGCCTTGTTGCTGCTCATGCCATTCCCGATCCCCAGACCCTCCCCCTTACCTGTGTAGTGAACGGACAGAAGCTTCAAGACGGACACACTGCGTAAGTTTATCCTTTTGCTTTTGTCCCACTCCTTCTTACATCTTGTGGGCAGCAATCAACTCTTCACCGTTCGCCAGACCATCGCACACTTGTCCACGGGGACGACTCTCCTTCCTGGCTCTATCATTATGACCGGCACACCGAAGGGCGTCGGGTTTGTAAGGAACCCTCCCGTGTTGCTTAAGAACGGTGATGATGTTAGTGTCTGGATTGGTGGAGGTATTGGCACCTTGTCGAATGTCGTTATCGAGGAGGGCAAGAGCGCGATTGTCAAGTCCAAACTGTGAAATATCTTGGGGATGGTCGCTTTCGGTGGTCTCATAGAACTTTACAGCATACCCTTGTGCCAGTCTAATCAAATCTGTATACATGAGTGCTACGTGGATATAGATACGGTCTCTCCGAGTCTACAATGTGGGTCCAGGAGCCAAAGTTGTTGATCAGTGATTAGTAACGCCGCGGTTCGTTCTTGGACAAACTTCTTGATTTCTCACGCGACTCGCACCTTGGCAGGTGCTCTCAGGTTGAATTCCGGCATCTCCAATCTTTTTAACATCCAACCACACCTGATCACGACCATTCAGCAGGACGATAACGCGTCTTTGACGAGAAGTCAGGATCCCGCCGACTCGGAAACGCCTCATCCACTGAAAGATGTCGGTCCAACTTGAAATTACCGCCCCAACCACTCGATTTGGACGACAAGGTGCGGACGGTGTCCGGCTCCTTTCCACTATCAACTGGAATCATGTGGTACAATTTGAGGCGGAAAACGTCACCAAATGGATTCTGTTCTTGCATCACCACGAGCATGAGGAGGCCATATACCTGCTCCGTGCGGTGGTGGCCGCTCTAGTGGCACATATTGACAATCGACACGCGCAATCGCAGGCTTTCTCCATATTATCAGTTTATGCACAGGCAAACCTGCCAAAAGTCTTAATGGGTATCTTCTGTGATCCTGGGGTACTTCCGGTCAGCAACAATGGGTCGTTCAAAGCAGTGAGTCTTTTCTTTCGGACACTGCGAGTGACATCTAGTGAAACAACACTTACTTCTTAATGTACCAGAGTATTGCGTACGGGCAAACATTACTTACAGCTCTCCGAGTCGTATTACAATCGTCACAACCAAGCACGTCCGACGACGCGGGTGTACTACAATGCAGGCAGCAGCTTGTGAGCTGCTCAGAGTCCTTCTTCCAGGCCATGTGGAACCGAAGGCACCTCATCGTGACCGTGCAAGCTGTTCCCGACAGAACAGTTCAGCTACCAGACGACTATGCGACAGGATCCGCAGCGATTCAGGCTGAGATCACTGCATCAATGGGTCTGATGGCAGAACTCAACAGAGATATTCGGTAGGCCTTCAGTTGTCGTCGCACTCTACATGTCTTTTTCACACTTTTCGGTTCGTATGCGATCCTCCAGCCTAACCACACCCTCGCTAACATGCCCCGACGCAGCAAACATCGCCGCATTTTTGTGGGTCTATTGCGCCAATGTCGTCAATTCACAAACGATATTGTGCATGCTGTTTGACTTGATTGACCAGACTGCGAACGGGGATGCCACATCGAAACCGTTGTTTCAAGACTTGGTACTCTGCCACCAGTCATTTTCTCATCACCTGGCTCGCAAGATAGCATTCGAATTTCACCGCGAATACATGGTGGGAATTCTTGCGCAGAAATTGCTACACATCCTCAGGGTATTCATGATATCAGGCCTCGCACAATTCTTTCCTGTAGTTGGCGATCACACAGGCATTGTGGCATCCTTGCTTGAGTGCTGCCAGCGACAGCTATGCTCAGCCTCGCTATCCACTGCAGAGTCATTCATTCACTCAACCTTGGGCTTGCTAAGGTTAGTTCGGCATCATATTCTAGTCGTTAAGCAAACGTATTGAGTTCTGACTGGGATGTCTACTAGTGCCTTGCTCAATCATCCTCCAATGGCCGAATCAACGAAGCAAGAAATCATGATTACCGCAGTGCCGGTCAACATTATAGGAATTCTCAGCCATGCTATCATTTCCGCGGTGGAACGATCCAATATGGCTGAACTCGGTGAGTATTATCACATACAGTTTCTCGTAACTTCGTTCAATCGAAATAATACATATAGATATGACGATTCGTGTTCTCTCCATCTACCAAATACTGCTGCACAAAAGGGTCGACAGAATCAGCAACGGCGATATTTTACTCTCTCCCCCAGTTGTAAAATCTCGCATCCTCGAATGCACTTCACGCGTTTGGCACCATACGCTCAACAGAATACTGGCGACCCGGCCTAAAGACACCACTCAAACCGGGGTTAGAACCAAAGCTTTGAACACTTGGAGACAATACGGGGATCAATGTGGACTGAAGAACTCGAAGAATGTCAACGGCAGCAATTTCTATGGCCCGTCCCAACCAAGCAAGCTTCAGAAATACTGGCGGATACCTAAGAAGTGTTTCTGGAATGCCTGCCCTTGTGCCGGGCAATTGGTTGCCTCGGTACATCGCATACACGTCTGCAAAGGTTGTTACCGGGTCTTGTACTGCAACGCGACGTGCCAGGCTCTGTAAGTGATGCCGGCTCATCAGGTTTGAATGGCTAGGCTAATACATTACACTGTGCAGAGACTGGGAGGCCGGTCATCGGAAGATGTGCAAGCCTCTATATCCACCTTAATCCAAACTCTTTCGAAACCATAAAGTAAGCGCAGTTCTTCCAAGCTGGTGAGAGGGGGCGTATTGCTGTTCAGGTTCATACTGCTATCCGGGATAACAACTGGATGCTCGAGGTTGACGGTACACTTTACAGGTTACAGTATATGTCTCCGGTCATGTGACATGCCTGTGGAATCTGCGACGTATCGTGGTCGTGGCTTGTTCAACACCAGGGCGTAATTGATGTGTTAGTGCTAAAACGTACAGTATGAATGTGGTTGTCTCCCCGTGAAATGGGAGGGGGGAACGAACGATTCTAGCCCCTAATAAATACCCACATGTGTTAATTGGGTGGAAATGGAGCAGTCCTAGTTATGTGATGATAAGCAGAACGAACATACTGTAGCGTTTGAAAATCATAAGTTATGAGTGTGATCGTTGCAGGTGTGACGCGACGTGTTGCTCTGTGACGGTCGCGCGTCACCATGGAAAGTAACGCCAACTTGAATGTCCCGAGCACTGAGCAGTTTATTGCCTTCTCGATATCCTGGCCTACTTGCAACTCCTGCAAACTCAATTGGCTCTCTCCCTTGTCAACTTGGAATTCGAACAGGACATCTTGCGCGACATGCTAGGAAACACGCACGGCTTCTACACTACAGGCACCGTTCACGTGCATCGATGTGCATTGTAACCGAACAGCCTGAGGACCATTTTGTGCAATCTGGGCATGTCCACGACTCGGAACGCGTGACAAAGGCAGGTCCCTGGCAATGACAAGTGGCAGTTTTGACGGCTTATTAGGTTTGCTGTGCTAGCATCCCTACATGTGGCCCACAAAACAGCGCTAACGCAGTTGTTTATAACCCAAGATGCGTTTGTCGTCGGTTTACAGCAGATCGAGTTCGCCTGCACCATCCACTCATACGACAACGACCCCGGTGTTTGCGGATTTGACAGGTATAGTAGCCCTCTTTCATTCTGTGCCCCGATCCAACACAATCGCTGACGAGTACTGTGGTCGATCAGTTGTGTCTGCTATCAATGTCACTCCGAGACACGAGTGGTTACCTATCCTTCCGAATTACTACATCAAGATTAGCTGCGGGAGCTCACACAGGCAAACAAAAGTTATTGACCACAATCTCTCCCCGGAATGGAACGAATCACTAAGAATGTAACTACCAATGGTCCTGGGTCGTACATACCATGAATTGCGCTGAACTTGAATAATCCCTTACTAGCCCGCTTGGTGGAGAACATCCGAAACTCAAGATCCAGCTTTACGATAGGTCGGCCTTTCCCTTCATCCATCACAAGATGAGCAAGATCGAGATCAAGTGGGCGGAGCTCGTGAGCAGGCAACAAGAATCCCCTGGGAAAGCGTTCCAACTAGATATGAGCGGACATCATGGTCATGCATCTCTGCTCCTCAAAGTAACTGTACCGGATGCTATCATTGCGAGCAAGAGCGCTGTGGAGGATGCTCGGGATGCTGTGAAAGCTGCAAAACTCAGGCGTGACCGTGACATCCCAAGCGATGACGCGATGGATATGCTCAAATCCGTCGCAGAGAAACTGAATAACTTTGTGGGCATCCTAGACGATGCTTCCCAGGTACAGTGGGGTACCTCGAAGTCAAAACTTTTTACTGACATTTACGGTCAGATTCATCCCATCGCCAGCGTTGCTTGGAAGGTCGTATCATCAGTTATACATGTATACCCTCCTTTTCATTGCTCGGTAACAAATGCTGACGAATCACTAGGCCCTCAACGAACAGCTTCTGAGAGACGGGAAGGTGGTTGAGCTCATATCTGTCATGGACGATGCGAACAGCTTCCTAGGCGACTTGAAAAGTGTAGAAGATTTCACATCCAGGATGACAGAGTTCGTGGATGCCACCCTAAAGCAAACCGTCGAATGTTCATCGTTTATTCGAGAATACTGCGGCATTGGTTTCATGAGTTCGTCCTTTACACCACATCTCTCAGTCTTTTGTTTTCTCATTCTTTTCACTAGGCAGAGCTGCGAAACAGACGTTTGATATGAGTGCCGACGAGAAGATCGCCCAATTCAAGGAGAGTTTCATAAATCTCCAGAAGCTGCGGCTTGAGGGTGCAGTGGTTCAAACCGCCGTCGTATCATATCACGTGCTTGCGACCGTCACAGAAATCAGTAGGCTTGAATCATTCTATTCTTCATTATCAATACATTAATGCGAGTTCTATAGACCGCAAGTTGATCCTTGAAAGACTCCACGCCGTCAACATGGATGCGTCAAAGCGTCACATGTGTCAACCAAATACTCGAATTGGTCTCCTTCAAGATCTTTGTGACTGGGTGCTGAGTCCGCCAACAGGTTCAAAGACGATCTACTGGCTACACGGAATGACAGGCTGCGGCAAGAGCACTGTTGCTACTACAATCGCCAATTTCTTCCGCGAGCTGCATCGCCTCGGTGGATTCCTCTTCTTCGACAGGAAGCGGCCTCAGGAAAGCGATCCTGCTCATGTAGTCAGGACTCTAGCTGCCAAGCTTGCTACGTTCGACCACCGCATTGCTGAGGTCATCTCCGCAGCGGTCGATCAGAATCCAGGGCTGACGGAAGGCAGCCTGCGTAGTCAATTTACCGAACTTCTGGTCAGACCGTTGAGTAGCCTAGGCGCAAAGGCTCTCTCCGCCGAGGGCCCCATTCTAGTTATCCTAGATGCGCTAGACGAGTGTGGCACTCCGTCGTCCCGTGCAGAGTTACTGGATATCCTGGCAGCGGAGTCCAACAATTTGCCCAACTGGTTGCGGATCGTCATTACCAGTCGAACGGAGAAGGATATTTTGGACAAGCTGGGACTGGCCAAACACGTACATGACAGGCAGCTCGACCTCGCTGACGAGTCCAACAAACGTGACATCATCGCGTTCTTGAAGACCGAGATGCGGGCGATTCCCGCGAAGTTTCCTCGTACGACTTTCCCCGAGAACTGGGCGAATGACGAGGTCATCCACAAGCTCTCGGACAGAGCCGCTGGCCTGTTTATGTGGGCCGCCACTGCGTGCAAGTTCATATCCGGGTGGGATCCTATCAATAGGTTGACCGCGTTGCTCAACCGGGATCCGACACAGAATCCAGAGTCGGCGCTCTTCGAGCTGTATGAGACGGCTTTGAAATCGGTAGGCGACTGGACTGCTACGGACTTCACGCGGGATACGGTTGCTATCCTTGGCGTCATTGTCGCGGCTGAGGAGCCTCTTTCTCTGGAAGCTATTGACGAGCTTCAAATCATGGAGGGTGACAGGAGGACGGAACAGGCGGAGGAAGTGATCGTTTCCCTTGGTTGCGTATTGGCGTGGAAGAAGCAGAGACCGATCCGTATCGTGCATCCTTCATTCCATGATTATCTTTCCAGCGCAGAACTGACCAAGAACGCGCCATGGACCGTCAACCTTCCTCAGTACCGCCATAAACTCGCCTTTAAATGCCTCCTTTGCGTAGTGCAGCACCTCAAACGTGAACATAACGCCTTTGGAACCTTGACATCACGCGGGAAAGCTAAGGAACATTTCTCCTGGGGAACGCAACATGCGTACCGGTATTGGATTGAATATCTTCAATCCGCCAGTGGGGGCAGGATCAAGGACTTCGCTCCAAGCATCGCTTTCATATTAGACCCGACAATCTACAAAGACTTTTGTCTTGTGATTGATATGCTCTGGACACGATTCGTGGCCTTGGAGCTGACGTATAAAATGCTGGCTTGGGTTAGGGTATGTGAATACTTCACAAACTTCTTCTACACCCTCCTCACCAGATCTTCTCAGAACCATCAGCTGCAGCTTTCACTGATTGACCCCCGCATCACGACGACTGCAATGATCAAGACTGTCGACGTCATGACCAATTATTTGGATCAACCAGATCCTGGTACTCCTCACATTCCAGACGCTCTCCGAACGACAGGTACTACCGCTGTCAGCTCTGCTCCGCCGAAGATGGGATTCGTCTCCATCGACGCTGTCGTTGACCCTCTGGTCCACAAACCCAATATCGCTTCGTCGCTTCCAATGCCTAGTGCCGTCATACCTTGGTATTTGACCAAACCGTACAAGCAGCTGGTTGAACTGAAGGGGAAGTTAGAGGCGGATCAGAAGGCGGCTCCTGTGGGGAGAAAACAACCTGCGGAGGCACCGGTTTGATATGCATATATGCGTAGAGAACACATTTCTACATGTTGGCATTCGCAAAGACAGCTCACCGAAACATCAAGCTTCAAGGGCTGCACCTATTTCTTGCATATTCGTGCAAATCTGCATCCCACCATCTGCTGTACAACCCGGCTCCACGGAGGGGGTTCCCAGATTTTGGACTATTGTACAAATAGAGCTTGCTCTCGAATACATATGATATGAAGGCACAGTTGGCAACGGAGGGAGGGACTGTATACATACGACTTGAGGTGGACATTGAAATATGACTGAATGCGAATTAGCCATTCGTGCGATTTCCATTGTTACCGCCAGTGGGTCGTTTGTCCGGCATACGCAGCCACACTTGCGGCCCATTAGGGTTTTCAGGCGCAGGGAAGAAAGAAGAGACGTTGGACGAAGCACTGGATGAGGGTGGAGAGGGCAATGTTGCGCTAGCATATGGGGCGCGGTGCAGCCCAGGAGCCTTGGGGACGGCATTGTGAGTAGGGTACCGTCGGTTGGACGCATTTCCAGGAGTGTAGGGTGGCGTTGGTATCGGGTTGGTCTGGGATTGCTCGTATGGCGATACCATATGTTCTGGTTCCTCATGAAACGGAGCGGAGACTAGACCAGACGGATAATGTACATCGTTGGACGGGTGGAAGAATGGAGTAGCTTCAGAGATAAACCCAGGTGTGATATTGGTTGGTCTGCGTCGTGGGTTTGGTAAAGTCGTGCTTCTAACATCATCCTGATCAAGTGCATGATATCTGTGCGCACCAGTCACAGGAGGACCAGAAACATTCGGTCTGATAGGTAGGGCCGGTTCAGGAAAGGACATCTGCCTCTGGGCGACGGGCATAGCTGAAGCATGTGTGTCGGCCGTGTCTGATAATCTAGGCCTCGGAGGAAGCGAAGGCGCGGGCGTGGGGTGTGTGTTGCTGACGCGAGGGCGAAGACTCCGGGGGATGGGAACACGTCCATTGCCTGCAACCATAACTGGTGGAGAGGTGTCCTCAGAAACTTCGATTTGAAAGTGTTGCGATAGGACACCCCTGATCCTATCTAAACTCTGACTATCAAGCCCGTGAATAACCAAGCGTGGCGAGTTCATCTAAGAGATAAAGTATATTAGCCTTCTATCCTTTCATTCTCATCAAATAAGTATCACACCTTTGCCCACTTAAGTAAACGACTTGCGAGGTCAACAACAGCTTCCGAAGTCCAATGGGCCTCAATTACTCTGCACCAATTGAGGAAGTTATCTGGTATGAATATAAGTCGAATGTCTGAGGGGAGCTCTTCAATCTTGTCCACGATTGAGCTGATGTATACGGTCCAGTACCGGAAAGCGTGCCGAACACTGGGTGGTGTATGGTTGATTAAATGTTCCAAGGCACTTCTGTCCGGTCTTGGGGAGCCTGAGTAGTTATCTGTGAGGTGAAACACGACAAGGCGCAGGCACCTCGAGGCGAGTACGTGGCGATGCTGAGATGCGTCGACGAACCACTTCTCTCCTTGACATCTCCGCGGATCCGCTAGGTACTGGATGAGAGTTGGGTGCAGAGGTTGAACCAAGTCGGCTGGTGTCCGAGTCAGGAAGCATCCTAACATCTTGATCGTGTGGAGGGACGGCGAATGTTCATGAAGATTGAACAGCCCGTCAATCATCTTGTGGGTCATCGGCTCCTCCGCGACTATCATGGCTCCCATCACAGTTTGGAAGCTTGTAGTAAAGTCAGGGTCATCCCAGCTGCCAATGGACCTTAGAGTGTCCGCGAAGAAACCATCGAGTAGTGTGCAGTCACTGTCCGAAGCCAGAAGTGTCTCCAACTGCGCACGGGGATTGTGGCTATCGACGAATGAAGAAGCCCTACTTGCCCAGATGATGAGCCCTGCGGACCGTCTGGACAGCGCCTGGATATCCCCATTACTAGGCCATTGCTTAAGATCGAGATCCCGGTTCTTGGGGGAGGTGGCAATCTTCCCCATGGTATACCGAAGGTAAATTTCGATATCTGCGGCATTGGAGTCACAAGTAATATCGAGCTCCATGCGGCAGACGTTGGGTAAGAGACCGAGTGCATCTTCAATATCTTGCTCCTTTCGGCTGATTATAACGACCCTCAGCCACTTGGGGAGCTGACCACACTGATTCACCAGCACGGAGAGCAGCTCCTCGCGGCTCGCCGGATTACCGCAGCTTTCCAGCGCATCGATAACGACGACCACGGCCCCTCTTCCAGACACAGGCGCGACACTGTCAGAGTTGAGTGGTCCGACCAGGAGCTGGGTAAATTGCGCGGCGAGTGAGGACTTGGTGACATCTGGGTTCATCTGGAGCGCCTTCGAAACCGCCGCGTTAATGCGCTCATCGAAAAGAGCCAACTGGGCGGCGAGAGTCCTGATGAGGGCAGCAGGAGTTGAAAGATGTTCCCTATCGTTGAAGAAGAGGAATGCACCGAGTCTACTATGTCCGCGGAAGGATTGGGCGATGGAATTGGCTATTGCGCTCTTGCCAGAACCGGGAAGTCCATACAACCACAGAATATTCTTGTCCTTCCGCGACGCGTCCAGCACCCATGCTGATATATCTCGAAGGTATCGAATGCGCGTTTTCGGAAGACAAGAGGAACGTTCCACAGCGTCCATTGTCATCGGTTGCAATTGCTGCAGGATCCGGTCTCGATCTTAAACGAGAACAATATCAGCTGTGGTTGTTTTGGACTGAGATTCCCGAGACTCACGCAGTGAAGTTACGACGTTCAAGATCGACGTCGTCGTCAAAACGGTTTGAATTACTTCGCCCTCCTGACGGGACGCTCCCAGCTTTTCAAAACTCGCCTTGAAGTCATCGATCCTTCTCCTCATTGGGGTGTCAAAGCTCTGCCTTATTAACCTAGCTGTATTGGATATGAGTTTAGATAAGGTGGAGCAAGATGAGGACATACACATGAAGCCAACGCTGCAATACTCTTGCATGAACATGGCACACTCCAATGTCTCTTTCAAAGTAGCTTCAACGATGGCCTCGAGACGTGGAAAGAGGTCTGGTGACTCCTTTAACACTGCGATAAAGCCATAGGCATTGTCCATAGTCTCTACAAGGTCAATAATCTTATCGTCCCTTTCGTACTGTCCATGAATTGCCTGTAATAAACCCCCATTAATTGGAGTTCGAAGGGTGAAGGAGGGGATACGAGCTAACCTTGACCACAGAAGTCATTGCCAACCACGTCAAACGAATGATGGGATGGATCTGAGACGTTGCATCAGTGTCTAGGGACTAAACAAGGTGAAATAGCGGCACCACCTTTGTAGCTTCGTCCACCAGGTCAATGAGATCATTGAGGTTCTCGATCACTGCCTCAAACCCTTCTTTCGCGTTGTCGGATACCCTGGATCCTGAAAGGGGGGGCCGGGTAGTATCCAACGCATGCGAAGCGTATCGGGCGTGGTTCAGAGCGTTGCCAGTGTGTTCCAATATTGGCAAAGGGTCGACGGGGGAAGACTGTTGCCGTTGTAAGTTAACAATGGCGAAGAGTAACCAGCAGACGGGTCTAGCTTCGCCTCCTCGAGATTTAGACATCAGACGAAGCTGAAAACCATTGGGATATTCAGCCTGGGATTTCTCGAGGTGCTCCCATTTCACGGAGATATCACCTCTGACGTGCGTTATGAGTGATTTGGTGGACTTCTGGCATAGTTGGATCCGAAGCTCGGCGTCCTTCTTGGCTATCGGGCTTCATGATCGGTATTAGGCCCTTGCATAACACGACTATAGGTAAAACAGCGGCTTACATCTTGAATACTTCGTCCCATTTTGGATTGTCACTCCTTCCGACGGGCTTCGTGACGTGCTGCGTAGACCCACTGATGACCTTGACGGATAAGGAGCCAGATGATACAAACTCATGCGACAAATGCGACGCAGATATGACTAGACACCGATCCGATTTGGGATGAGCATTGATCGATATGAAAGGAACTGGAGGCACTCACCCCTAAGCCAGTGATCCATAGTGAGGGACAAGAGGTCATCCACAGAGACACTCTTGGTTGCAGAGATCTCGTCAATAAGAGGCGATGGACAAGGGCGACTGAGGCCTGGGAAATTTCGCCTCACGTACGAGGCGTGACAATGGAAGGATGCGAAACCACATACGCGGGCGCTTGATGTTCGACTCTATCACGAACCTGTCCCCTAGTCTGTCATGGTATAGAGTTCACAGTGCATGACAGGATGAATGCTCCCGTTTCAAGCTTATTGTGCTCGAACGCACGGGCGGAAAACCACATTCTCCTATTATATAGTCCCAGCAATCGTAGTTCTTTGGGATCGAACAAAACTCACTTCACAATGCAAAACTGTGGCGTCGTAACACGCTGTCAGATCTATATCACTTTGACAAACAGAAGGGACGCACCGGTAATATTACATTTGAGTCCCTGTTGGGTATTATTGGACCAGTTGTGGTGTTCACCGAGAAGGACGGTGGTAATCATCACCTTGAGCTCGTTTTGATATCAAAACAGTGCTAAAGTCAGAGGGGGCATTAAGTCTGGCAGATCCACGTGTGAACGAACATCAACGTGTGGTTGGCGGTGACCCTCATGGGTGGCCTTGCTGGCTAATTGCGCAAGTTTCGGGTTTCGGACTCGGAGTGTACAAGCTCGGAGGAGATCTTGGGTACTTAACAGCGGCGCAAGACACAGCGGGAACTCACCGTGAGTATACTGGGCTCTATATCCCGGAGCAGCATGATTTGCATCATTGCTTACGGTAAGGGCTACTTTTGAGAGCATCAGCACACGACCACAGGAGAGGACCGAGAGGCTACGCACTTGATTCTTTCACAGTCGTAGGTCACTGTCATGGTCCCATAGCAACTTGCCTCGTCTTCGGACTTCAAATCAAGCTGTATCCAGGTCGTTATCGCACAGAATGTGCCGGCCGCGACGCCCAGACTTACACCGCACCTTCTCATTATCTGACTGACGCATTGTGATGAACTTGAGGGCTGCAGAGCAACTGCAGAGTGTTGCCGACGTTCAGCGCCACCAAGGCGCCAATGCCTCTAACCGAGGTTGTCCCGAACGTTTGCCTCTCCTCTTCCATGTACAACCTAAACCTACCCCGCCTGTGATTCCATTGATGACGAGTGGGAGACCATACCATCCCGTTCGGCCAAGCTTCAGTCCAACTGAACCTGCAAATACTGCTTCCAGTTTGGCCGTATGACTCGCACGAGCTCCCCTCATGATCCACTCATGCACTGGAGGCTACAGACTATCAAGCACCCAAAGGATAAAGCAAAACAGCCGGATGCACGCTCATAGATACCTGGGGAGCAAGAGAATGTGGATAGTACCCACACAGGCCCAACAGGCGCGTTACTCGTGTGGGCTGCCGCTCAAGCAGCATCATTCGTAACCTTCGTGGCGGCCTTTGTTGGCAATGGCTGAATATCGCGGAAAGCCCGTGAAACGCGGACAGTAGGATCTGGAAAATAAGTTGAACAGTATCATACAGCACACGACACGGTAGTTGTATCACTCAATGTATGCTTGGTTCTATTTCTCCGAGCAACATTGTTCCATCTTTGCTTCCAGTGAGAACTAGGTATCAAAGTATCAGCACGCGATCATAGGTGGGAACCGAGAAGCTACTCACTGATGGGTTCTTTGGGGTGAAAGTCGACTGAGGTCACTGTTCCCTTGTGTCCAGGTAACTATCAAAACATGTCAAGTAGGTGTGATAAAAACTTCACGTATGCTGTACATACCTTGTACAGCACCTGTCCATTTTCTACGTCCCAGATACACACAGTTCTGTCAGCACCGCCGACGGCTACTCTTTTGCCTCCATCGTCACGACTCCATGCTCCTCTGAGCAGTGTATTCTCGAAGCCAGCAGGCGAGCCGACCAGAACGCGATGGACACGTGAGGGGGAAGGAGAGAACGGTCGCACGTCGTGGATGATTGTTTGGGAGGAAAGTGAGGGCGATAGCAAGAAGTGACCGTTCGGTGAGAGGGAGAGGGAGACAGGCGTATCAGTGTGGCCCGAGAGCGAAAGAACTTCCTCGTTTTTGCGGAGATCGAGGACCTGCAAGCAATCAAAATCGACGCGACGCATCTGGATACTAGGAACGTACGTGAATTGCATTGTCTAGCGCGCCGGCATAGACATTCGCGCCGTCTGCACTCCAGCACACCGAAGTGACTGGGCATCCGAGCTCGAAAACAGCAACGGGTTGTTTTCCTCCCTCGTCGCCGCCCTCCCACACTCTCACGGTCCCATCGTCGCTCCCTGACGCGACCAGTTCCACTCCAGCACCTCCCGCGATGGTTCGGTCAAGTGAATTGACAATTCCTCTATGCCCTCGAAGTTTGCGCGCGCGTTGTCCAGTCGTAGTGTCCATGATGTTGATCGTTTGGTCGGCTGACGCGGTGTAAATTAGGGGGGAGAAGAGAGACCACTGGAGGTCGAGGATAGGTGCTTTGTGTATGCTCGAAAGCAAGCCGTAGTTGGTATTAGGAGCATAAGTTCTCCATAACGCTAGAATGCACGTCATCGAGGTGCAACAAGTGCGACGGAAAGCATGCACCTACAGACAGCTCTGTCCGCTGAACAGGCGGCAATGTTCTGACCTGAAGGATCAAATCTACAGCTCAGAATCTCTGCCTGAAGCAGTGAAACCAATCAGCTTAACAGTAATTCAGCGTAGCAAATGACACGTACACCATGCGAACCCGACAGGCTAATGATAGGTGCCTCCAGGCTACTCGTCCTCTTCACAGTCCGAATGAGAGCCTGCTGTCGCTCATCGTTCGAAGACGAGATGGCGATTTGGTTCACTGGAGGCGACTGTGACCGTACTCTCTTGATGAGAACGCCACCTGAAGGTGGTGGAGATGCAGTTCTTTTCGACATGGTGGAGGGGGAGATGGCCGGGGACGTCCTGCGTTGAAGTGAAACCTTGTGAGGGTTGTGAGTCATATGTATGGCCGTCTTAGTGCTCGTCTTAACATGGCCGCCTGGCGAAATGGCATCGCGTCTGACTACGAGATCACGTGATCATGTGATTGCATCACGTGATAGAGATCAGGAGATTGCAGGTTCGACCCCTGCGGTGGTCATTTTGACTCTTTTTATGTCTCACCGTGTGTCGACCTCTCCAAGGACGCGTTTTTGTACCAGCAGAGTAGGCACAACAGGCAACGAATTGGTGCTGGAATCTCCGGCGGTCTCTGGTGGGCTCTCGGGATTCGCCGAAGTCACGTGACTGACAGCACGTGACCTGCCGGTCCCGATCCAGCCTGCCATTGGCAGAGGCTCTTCACATGCGCATACCCATCATCCGTCTCAATGTCTGTCCTCCTAGAGACGTCTTTAGGCGATCTCGTCATCGACTTGGAGGTCGAGGCATGTCCCGAAACATGCAAAAACTTCCTTAAATTATGCAAAGTGTACTACTACAACTTGAACGCGTTCTTCAATGGTAAGTCGTGTCGCGAACAGTCTTGAACGCTTGGAACTGACCGGTTGGCAGTATCGAAGGACTTTCTCGCTCAAGTGGGGGACCCGTCGGCGACGGGAACAGGAGGCGAGTCCATATGGTCCCTTATCGGTTCACAGCGAAGCAAACAAGCATCACGCTACTTCAGCCCGGAATTCGTGCCCCGTTTGAAGCACAAGGTGAAGGGGACCGTGTCCATGGCGGTCGCGCCGGCACTGGAAGACGGAACGAAGGGAGGATGCGGAAGTCAGTTCTTCATCACGCTCGGTGACAACATCGACTATCTGGACGGGAAACACGCCGTGTTCGGACATGTGGTGGAGGGAGAGGATACGCTGAGCAAGCTGAACGAAGTTTTCACGGACCAGGACGGAAGGCCGTTGAAGGATGTCAGGATACGTCATGTTGAGATCCTTGGTGAGTTCTAGCGTCCGTGTTCCGTCAAACTCTGTGGCTGGGCGTTGAACAGCTACGCTAGATGACCCGTTTGAAGACCCAGAGGGACTGGTCGTGCCTGAATCAGCGCCGACGAAACCTCCGGACAACTCGACGCGCATTGCGGAGGATGAAGATCCCCTCGCCACCCTTCCCGAGGAGGAGGCGGAGGCGGAGCGTAGGAAACAGGCGGCGCGAGCATCAGCGCTGACTTTGGAGATGGTCGGCGACCTTCCCTTTGCCAACGTCCGACCCCCAGAGAACGTCCTGTTTGTCTGCAAGCTCAATCCGGTCACAAGAGACGAAGACTTAGAGCTTATTTTCTCCCGCTTCGGGACTATTATGAGCTGTCAGGTAATACGGGATAAACGCACGGGTGATTCGCTGCAGTACGCATTCATTGAGTTCGACAAGCGGGAAGATGCGGAACAGGTATATTCCATAATGCCCCTTTCACTGAACTGAGGCTCATCAACGTCTTGACAAGGCGTACTTTAAGATGCAGAATGTCCTGGTAGATGACCGCCGCATATGGGTGGACTTGTAAGTTCAAGTAGCTTCCATATCTCAGTGTCCACACGCTTATTACTATTCAACAGCTCCCAGTCGGTTGCTCGCCTCAACACCGGTTGGTCCAATAACGTCAAGATGGGAGCTCGCAAGGGCCATGGCAAGAGTGGCGGTTTTGGCGGACGTGATGATCTAGAGGAAACACGACGATATCGGGAAGGCTCAGACGAGAGGCAGGGCTACGGCATGGTGTTCGATGTCCCAAGCGGTGATCGTCCTCGGAAGCGGAGAAGCAGTCGCAGTCGAAGCAAGAGCCCTCGACGTGATGATCGCGACCGTAGGAGACGGTCTCGCTCTCCGAAACGGAGAGATGATGACTACGAACGGAGGGACAAGCATAAGAGCAGAGAGTATTCAGACAGAGATCGACGTGATAGGAGACGATAGGTTAATCCTATGTGCGTTCTTTTGTTCTCATCATCAACTTTTTGAACGACAATTGTGTGACTTCTGCTCTTGAAGTGTTCCTTCAAACCCGTTCTCTTCGTGCGATGGTGACTCGAACATCGTCTGCGTGACTATCGTTGTCTGCACTCAAACTCCTCGTCCGTGACCAGTGATCTATTGATCCTCGATCCTCTCCGCGAGAAGCAGCAAGTTCCAATGCCATGCTGCTTGAAGCAGACATCCTTGGCCCGTGAAGCGGAGGGGGTCGTTTGGCGCCCATCATAATTCCTCGTCCGTACGCGACCACCATACCTCACCGCGTAGTCCTTGTTGAGGCTATGATGTCCGTCCACCGCCATTGATGCTAGTCCCTGGGCTGATGGCATCTGGTTTGGCTTTCACTGGAGCGAAAAGGATCGATCAATTGAGGAGTGCGGCTGGCGTGCCAAACTTGTGCGGTCGTGGCGTCATAGCACCAGCGCTGATAACATATAAGATGGGAGGCTAACCGTTGCTGGGCTCTCATGCCGCTGCACTTTCTTTCCTCCTGATACCCCCACAATCATGACCCTCACGACACTCTTTGCTTTTGACGACGCAGACCTGGTGTTGCGCCCGACCTCCCCCGACTCAGACGCCGTTGATTTTCACGTCCACCGCTGCATCCTAGCGGCATCCTCCCCCTTCTTCAGGCAAATGTTTACCTTGCCTCAAGCTCTATCAGAGGAAATCGTCGACGAGCCACCAATACCGGTCATCGAGATGTCCGAGACAGGGTCCACATTGGGGGCATTGCTGCAGTTTATATACCCTATGGTCGACCCATGGATAGAGACGCTGGACGAACTCACCCTCGTACTCGATGCCGCCACGAAATACGACATGACAGTTGCCAGAGAAACACTTCGCAAGCTCCTCATCGCGCCACGCTTCGTTGCCAAGTGGCCTACGCGCGTGTATGCCATCGCGTCTCGCTTTGAGTTGGAGGAGGAAGCGAAGATCGCGTCGCGGTACACACTCACGGTCAACGTTCTGGACTGTCCCCTGTCCGAGGACCTCAAGTACATCACGGCGTACTCGTATCATCGCCTCCTCGACCTTCACCGTAGTCGAGCGAAAGCCGCGCAGGAGCTTTTGCTCTCTATGCCTCCCGACAACGTCAAGTGCATGCTCTGCAACGGTACACATTACGGCATCTTGCTCGCGCCCAAGTGGTGGCAGCACTTCCAGGCGAAGGCGAGGGAGGAATTGAGCCTGAGGCCGACGACGGAAATCATCTTCTCGATGCCGTTCCTGGCGCAGGTCGCGTCGGCGGGATGCGACAGGTGTGCAGGGAGTCTGCTGAACTCTCATGTTTTCTTGGAGGAACTGAGGAAGAAGATTGACGATTTGCCTGCGACCATCTGATCCACACACACGGATCCATTCTTTGCTTTGTTCTCACTTCACGACATTCACGACGTTTCGTACATATATGCTTGTTTCGTACTGTATTTCTTGCACACCATCATGCCCTCGGCCATCATTGCCTCGCTTCCTTCACCTCGCACCTGTATCCAAATCCTCTTGTATCTTATCCACCTTATATCAGACGGTCCTTTCGGACCCTGTAGTATAGACGATGTAACGTAGCTTCACACTGGCATTCATCGTGCCCTCTCGGCAGCAATCGAGCCTGTCGCTGAATTACCGCTTCCACCCGCGTTTGCTATCGTTTTCTATCTCCATTGAAAGCCGCGAAATGTAGGATTATCAACCATGGAGTTGCTGATGGAGTTATCGTGAAGGCCATGCTTGATGATCCGACCGCCGATCCTTCTTGACTGCATACCACCACCCTCCATCTAAAACACTCATCAACGATGGCGACACCGCAGCTTGCCACATTCAAGGCCCCGGAGATTCTCAATGAGCCCATGGTCAGTTCATTCTATCACTTGGCCGAGATTCAACGGTGCTGAGATGTCGACAAAATATGCAGAAAGGCTATGGCCCTGGATCCCCGGAGCGCAAGGGGTTGCAAGATGCCATCGCTCAGATGGAGAAAGAGCTCCCATTCGAAGTACCTTGCGTCGTGAATGGCAAAGAGGTGTGTTCGCTTAGATCAACGCTCACCACCTCAATCTTACCGAAGCCACCAACTCTTTTCCTCTTTCCTCAAGGTCAAAACTGGCAAACTCGCTAAGCAACCACTGCCATGGGACCACGCCAACCATCTTTGCACGTACCACGAAGCAGACCCTGCTACTGTTGAAAGTGCCATCAAAGGCGCGCTCGCTGCCAAAGCCGAGTGGGAGGCCATGCCATGGAACGACAGAGCGGCCATCTTCCTGAAGGCTGCAGACCTGGTCAGCGGGAAGTACAGATACAAGTTGATGGCTGCGACGATCCTGGGTCAAGGAAAGAACGCATGGCAGGCGGAAATTGATGCTGCGGCTGAGGTGAGTCTTTCGTTTTTGTTTTACAGGTTGGAGGGTGACTATATGCACCAATACTTCTTTAGTTGTCGGATTTCTTGCGCTTTGGAGTGAAGTATGTGGAGGAGCTGTATGCTGTACAACCACCCAGGAACACTGCTGGGAGCTGGAAGTACGTGTCTGTGACCATCATCCGTAATGATTGTCTCTAAAGCACCACTCAGCCGTGTTGAGTACCGCGCTCTCGAGGGTTTCGTCCTTGCCGTATCGCCATTCAACTTCACTGCCATCGGTGGTAATCTCCCTGGAGGTATGTACAAGAATCCATTCACGTATTCTTCCAGCTGAACCCGAGTTTCTCAGCACCTGCGCTCGTCGGCAACACTGTCGTCTGGAAACCCTCCCCCGCTGCCACATACTCTAACTACATCGTCTACAAAATCTTCGAGGAGGCTGGCGTTCCACCCGGTGTCATCCAATTTGTTCCTGGACCTCCCGAGGAGGTCGTTGGCCAGGCTATTGCTCACCCTGAGTTCGCTGCATTGCACTTCACGGGAAGCACCTTCGTCTTCAAAAAGCTGTGGAAGGATATTGCGTCGAACTTGGACAACTACAAGGGCTACCCAAGAATTGTGGGTGAGACTGGTGAGTCATGCAATACAGTGGGGTGATGACACAATACTCAAGTGTATTCACAGGCGGAAAAAACTTCCACATGGTGCACCCTTCCGCTGAGGTTAAGAACGCCGTTCTTCAGACCGTCCGTGCTGCTTTCGAGTATCAGGGTGAGTGTCTATACTTTTTTTCTACAAATCTTGGTTCATATTCATCGGGTGAAAAGGACAAAAGTGTTCTGCGCTTTCCCGTCTCTACGTTCCTGCCTCACTGTGGAACAACGGCTTCAAAGATCAACTTCTTACCGAAGTTGCTAAGCTGAAGGTCGGATCCTACCAGGACTTCTCTGCGTTCATTGGACCTGTCATGTACGTTCCAGTTCAGTTCAGTCCGACGTACTCATTGGTCTGACTCGCGACGTTTGCACCATAGTGGCCGACCTGCATACACGAAGATCATCGACTACATCCAGAAAGCCAAGTCTGCCGGTGGTGAGATTCTCATTGGTGGCACAGGTAACGTGAAACGCCGGACTCCCGTTACCTTCACCTCCTGATAAGCTATTGTAGGCGATGACTCCAAGGGATACTACGTGCAGCCCACTGTGATCCTCACCAAGGATCCCAAGTCCGTCACAATGGTGGAGGAGATCTTTGGCCCTGTCCTCACCGTATGTCATTACGCTCGTTATCGATACAAAGCCTAATGTATATGTGGTCCGTACAGGTCTACGTCTACGAAGACGACGCATGGGACGAGACCCTCACCTTGATCGACACCACCACCCAATACGGCCTGACCGGTTCGATGCATGTCTCTCCTCTTAAACCCAACTCAACTCGTTCTCACAAGTCACCTCATAGCTTCTCGACTGACCGCAAGGCTCTCATCTACGCCACCAACCGTCTGCGCAACGCAGCTGGTAACGTCTACTACAACGAAAAGTGCACTGGTGCTGTTGTGGGCCAGCAACCCTTCGGAGGCGCGCGTGCGAGTGGAACGAACGACAAGGCAGGTAGCATGGCGATCTTCTATAGGTTCGTTTCCGCGAGGAGCATCAAGGAGAACTTCGTCGGGCTGGAGGACTATTTGTACCCTTCCAACTTCGATTGAGGTTACGGCTGGTGTCAAGAAAAGCGAAGATGAAAAGGAAGTAGAATCTACATATTGTTGTATCCATATCTTGCTTGTATGGTTGCTTGAGTATAGCATGAACGTCATGAAGCAGCAGCACGCGATGTCTGACAGATAGTGCGAAGGTCCCGCTCGTGAATAAGTTTAAAGCATCCAAGAACTATATGTACAATCACAAACAAGCACTAATATCCTACAAGGCAAGAATCCCAAGGCCCAGTCCAGTCTCCCTTTTATATCCAAGCCCCTACAACGACTAGCGACGACGATTGTATGTCTAATCATACAGGGAAGAATAGGGTAGGAGGCGACGATGCACAGTTCAGGAAAACAAAAGCATTCACGGGTGATGATGTTGCTCGTATCGTCCTCACGCTGGTGGAAGGAATGAAATGAAAAAGGGGGGTCGTGATCGTCTCGTTGTCGTAGGGGAATGATGATGTGTGCTGCTGAACGGTCCTCTTGTCCATGACGAGAGAGTTTAGTGTCTTTATGCGATGGAGTCGTTTGCCGTTTTAAGTTAAGAGTTGATACCGAAGGAAAAGACAACCAGATGGGACGGAAGATGAGCCCGAGGATCACCAGTAGATGGTGCGTTGGATGGTGCGCTGCTTGTGGATGTTGGGCGAGTAGGAGACGGTGCGCTTCACGCGGGTGACCGTTGGGTACCTAGGGGGAGGCGGGAAGCAGTCAATGTGTGGCCAGGAACGCAGGAGTGGAGTGTTGGGGACGTACCATGCGTTGTAGATTTCACCGGTGTGCTCCAGCTGGACCTCCACGATTTGCCTGCCCTGCACAACATCAAAACACCACCCCCCCTGGCGTTAGCAATTTCGTGGCCTCCTCGGAACCTTGTAATGACGTACAGCGTAGTCGATGTGTGAACCGACGACGAGGCCATCGCGACGGCCTTGGACGCCGTGGGTGACGGAGACAATGTCACCGGGCTACAGAGAAAACAAGAAAACGGGTGCCCCTCTTCAGCATCGAACCAACACACATTCCTCGAGAACAATAGGGGACGTACAATGATATCTTCAGAGGAAGCGTAAGACATGGCTTGCTTGATTAGTGGTGTGGTGGGTGGGTCGCTCTTGGATGCGAGAGGGCGGGGATCGTCGAGTGGGCTGGTGAGGAGTTTGGAAAGATGGCTGGGGGAGAAAACAAGGGAGGTTTTTATAGATTAGATGACGGGGAGGGGAGCATGGCTGCCATGAGGCATAAGCGAGCCGATTGTATGTAAAATCAGAATTTTCAGGATCAATGGCGTTTCAAAAACGTTTTCCTATTGTTCTCCTTATTTTACTTGTCGCCGCAACTTCCGAAATAAAACGTTCATTTCCGCTGAACGGGGTTGTTGTCGTTGCGGACGTTTATGTCGTTGTGGAGGAAGGAAGAAAGCTGCTCGTGCGGTAATGCCAAGACGCGTCGGGAAAGAGGCGCTGTGAGGGAGGTGCTTGATTCGGACTTCCCTTTGCACTAGAGATGCATACAAATCAATCTACTCTAGGTGCTATGGTACATACCAGGGCCTCAAGGCATCAAAACGATAGAAAAACATGCCCGTGTGGCAAGACGATGACAGGAAGAATGCGTTGTACAGCGTGCAACGAGGTTTCGGACAACGTTGGGGCCATGCACATCAGCATTCGAAGGTCAGCATCGCCTTATCCTTCGCCGTTCTCAGTTGCACGGAAAGCCTCCGGACAAGTGAAAATGACGTTTGTTGGCGATCTACCAACCAGTAGATATTACCGTGACTATCTAGAGACAAACAGCGAGATGAGCTGATGTGGTCCGTTTGCCAGTAGAGATGCTGAGGAAGCACGTAACTTACCTTGCCTCATCTTTCAGGTCTCCCCAAGGCTTTCGAGAGCCAGCGGCGAAGAACGTCTCCCAAACCTAAAGGAACCCAACCAGGATCATGCCCCCCACCCGAACCCTGCCCTCCCGAACCTCCGTCGGATTCAGTATTGCCCCTCACAACGAGCGGGTCCGGTCCGTTCACGCGCTCTGCGATACCACGAAGGATATCCGGTCCACTCTCTCTGTATGCCCTCTCAATCTCAGTCGAGCGCAAATAATAGGGTCGGCGGACTGCATACGGTGCCAGGCCGTTGTACTTCCGTACCAAGGAGTTGAGTTCGTCGATCGCAGAGTCGTGGTAAGCCTGCTCCCTGGATTCCCACTCAGTGTCCCGTAGAGCGGTCACGTCGGATAATGTCAGTTTGGGGAGGAGTGCGGGAGGCTGTGCGATGGTGAGCATGCGCAAAGCTCGTCGCGTCCAGGACTGTTTGACGACTTCCCGGAAGGCACTGACAGCAGATTCAAGTTCTAAATATGCCAGTGAGGACGGTATACGGCGGTACTATCAAGACAGAAGACCGTACCTCCTTGGATCTCAACCCATGGCGGTGCTGCTCCATTTCTCTGAACAATCCGGTTCATGAGGAACTCTTCACGGGCGACAAATGGATTCTTCTCCTCAGTGATGTGCGTTAGTGGTTGTCCTCTCCCTTTCAACGTTTTAAACTGGCCCTCCAAACGAGCTTTCTGTTCGCCATAAGCTAACTTCTAAAACATGGAAGTATATTAGACGCACCTCAATTCTATCCTCAACCAAACTTGCCCACCCCTTCATAGTAACGGGGTTCGGCCTTCTCTGAACTCCAGAAGTCTTTCCTCCCAGCCCTAATTTGTAGTCCATTACCGACTCCCTCGCGCCAGACAACCTTCCAGCCATTTCAGTTCTCTTCCTCGTCTCTCTCTCCTTTCTCAGCGCCTTCTCATCCATCTGCGATAACGGAACCGCTCTTCTTGAGGAAGGGGGAGGGATGTGACCATACTTCACACTAGTCGTAGCGTGAGAGGGGGCTCGGAAGGTAGTGTGCCATGGCTGATGCCCTTCAATGGCGGGCAAAAGTGGAACGTTCGCCATATTCTGAGGCCTCGCACCGTCAGATGCCCAGAACTGTTTATTCGTAACCTCATGATTTCCCTCCGAGGTAGAGGGGGCGATCGCAGGTGTGACCTTTGGAGGGGCCAACTTTATCTTCTCCTCTGCAGACCGAACCACCCCACTTCGCAGAGGCTTGTATTTATCGACGAGCATACGCAAGACAGCGTCCTGGATTCGCTCCTCGCCCATCCAATTCTCATGCTCGTTTTCCAGTTGGGTTAGTCGGGTGGGGCGGCCTTCGTCAGCGACCTCCTCTTTGGCCGCATCGGCAAAGAGTTTTGAGCTGGCTCGATGATCGGACGGTTTTGCAGCATCTGAGTAGGATCTAGCGTGAAAAGTGCGTGTTGTGGGTGTGACGAAGTGTGATGTAGAACAGACTCGAATTGCAATCATGAAAGGGAGAAGAGAGTTGGCAAGCGCCCAAAAGTAGGCAAGTTCCACTGTTGCCCGCGTACTGTGGCGGATGGACTCTCCATGGCCACTCATGGTGTACGCGGATTTCTTTTTGCTTCAAAGCTGCGTTGGACTGACTCGGAGAACATCTGCATTATCAGGCCTCTGTGTGATGACACCGGGTGTCATGATCATGCGTCTCAGGCTCCTTAACTGTTGGGACAATGAATTCTGCACTCGCACCCCAGGGCGACGTGCTCGTCACTGCTCATACTGTATGTACATGAGCGCCATCGGGATCACCGACTCTCGGTGATACCCGGGTACTATCTACGCGAGTAATCCTACTGGTTTACTAGTTCTGACACAACCCCTTAAACAAGTGGGAGTATGAGCGTAGAAAGGGAAAAGAAAGTTGAAAGGAGCGAAGAGTTCGGTAAATGAACTGAAGGAAAAAAGAGAGTTTATGGACCAAGAATCATGCTAACTAAAAGTTGTGAATGATAGAAGGAAAATAATTGGCAGATTTTGCTGGGTGAAATAGAGGCGGGTCCTTGATATGAAAGAGAAATGTCTGATTAAAAGTGAAAAGTGAGCCAAAAGAGAAAGCCGAATCCATACAACCCCTCAACGGCAACACCGTGATGTGTGAGCCTGTAGGCAGGACAACCTGTTGAGCTAAGATAAAGGATGTCGAAGGAGTCCGGGTGAAGTTGCCGATGAAAGAGATGAGGCGAGTTGGGTGAAGCTTGTCCGGTGGTATTGGCTCGTTAGGAAGAGAGGGTATAGTGGGTATAGGGAGGACATGACTGTCATCCGAGGGAGCAACTTGAGCGACAGCGGGGACGGGAGAAGTGCCGTCAGAAGCGGGAGAGAGTGTTTCAGGGTATAAAGGTAGTGAAGATGGAGCGGTGGAAGGAGGAGAAGGATGGTCGGGTATATTCAACCCCTCAGCTGGTGCGGCATCCAAGGAAACAACATGGTCGGCCCATATGTTGACGAAGAGGATGTCATCCGACACAACGGGAGGAGAGGGAACAAGAGTCGTGATCCCTTCCTTGTTCGACAACGAATCGGTGGCAGGCAATGGCGGAGGACAGAATGTCGATTCCAAATGCTCGCTGGAGGGCGTGAGGGAGTTTGGAGGCTGCGACAGTGGGGAAGATGGTAGAGTCGGCACAATAGCCGGCTTGCAGGGAGGGCGAGAGGGAAATCTGGTGGTACAGCGAAGGGCATGTAGCGAGCTTCGAGTGGAAAAGGTCCCCTCAAAGTCGACAGTACCAAAGCGGGAGTTGAAGACTAAGAAAGTGCGATCGAATAGGTCCGGCACGATCTCACATCCCTTCGACTCGATGATAGTGGAGGAGATGGTGTTGCAGGCGGCGTCGGGGCAGTATGCAACGTTCAGAAGTGTGATGATACAATCGGGTCGGCCAGTGGGGGAAGAGTTGATCTTGACCGTACCGTAGCCGTGAATCCGAGGAGAGTAGGGGTCGTCGTTGACGAAAGTGGGAATGCAGGGTGTGAACGACCGGAATGCACGTCGATCGTTCGAAATGTGATGGGTGTAGGCGGCGTCGCTGGTGTCGATATACCAGGAGGCGGCAGATACGTCGAATGAGTGTGTAGGAGGGAACGTACTGTATGTTTCCGTATCCCCAAAATATCCAACTTCTAATGAGTGGTTCAGAATCTCCAGAGGAGGGTCGACTGCGTCGTAGGCAGTAGCCCTGGCTTCGTCCCAATGAGATAGTCTCCGCCGCGAAGGGGAAGGAGAGTAACGACGACTTTGGTCGTATAGAGATCCTGAGAGGTGGTCGTGTCGCGTCCGTTTGACCGTGTGCTGCTGGGAACGGTGGGCGTCGGTTCGAGGGACTTCGAGGATGAGTGGGGTGGGGAAACGAGAGGCCATAGCCAATATAGGCTTAGAGACGGCAGGTGAGCGCAAACAAATGGCCCATAACCTGTTGGGACAATGAATTCTGCACTCGCACCCCAGGGCGACGTGCTCGTCACTGCTCATACTGTATGTACATGAGCGCCATCGGGATCACCGACTCTCGGTGATACCCGGGTACTATCTACGCGAGTAATCCTACTGGTTTACTAGTTCTGACATTAACCTCCTTAGGACGATTTTCGGAGACTCGGACGGGATGTACTTTCTACTTCTCCTGCCCGTGTACTTCTGGAATCCACTGTCTATTGCCGTCCAATGCGTTCTGTTCATCAAAGGTCTCAAGTGTTCTCGATGGGAATATGGACGCGGATTGTCGAATACGTGCGCACGTGGAGTTGGAAGCATCGGGCTACGAAGGATTTTATTGGAATCGCGAGTACCATTCATGGCCCAACTTTTCTCTGACACTCTCCTCCACCCTCCCCCTTTGAAGTCCCGAGTTTGTCTCCCTCACCCCACCGCACACAACCATGATCTCCTCGGAAGGCTCGAACGCGGAGCTTCGTCTGAGGATCTATGCTGGTGAGGAATATGCTGTCATCGTATGTATGGCTGTTGCTTGACAGTGCCGTAGAACCGGGTGAAGAGTTCAATTCGAAAAACCTCAAGGTAAAGACGGAAGTGGTGATGAAGAATCCCCACGTAAAAGTTGAGAAAATGGGTGAGTCTTTCGCATCCTAAATTATCGAAAAGATACCTACCCAGCCTCGCGGAACGTAGGTCTGCCAGTGGGAGTCAAGCCATGGGAGCCAACACTCGATGCGCTTCGAAACGATTCCAGACCCTTCACCGATACAAAGGACCTGACACTCCACTTGTACACCTTGCCGTTTCCGAAGGGAGAGCAGGGCGACGGCGGCGGCGGGCTGACAGAGTGTTTGATCTCAGACGTCTTGAAGCACAAGATTCTCTCTGTTCCGGGGTATGGCGCGCGCGTCCCCAAGCCCGCTGGGACGACCTACCGTGTCTCAGAGGCTGCCGGTAAAGGTCTAGGCGTGTTCGCCACGCGCGACATCCAGATGGGAGAGCTGATCATGGCAGAGCGGCCACTCATGATCACGCCTGTTGTGATGCCTTCCCGGTGTACCAGCGAGCTCCAAGGCCTTTCCCACAACGATTTCGTGCAGGTCAAGTTGCACGACGCGGAGAAGATCTTCGAATGGGTCGTGGACAGGATGACACCCGAGAATCGAGAGGCTTTGATGGCTCTGACTAACAGCCACTCATTGGAGGGCGGTGGCCCCATCATAGGGAGAGTCAAGACAAATGGTTTTGGGGAGAGCGAGATTGTAGATGGTGCTTGACTTTCCCTTTCTTTAATTGTGCCGCGTGACACTGAGGTTTATCTACCCCCTAGGTCCAGGTGCGGAGTGTCAGTATAGTGTTCTATGCGATGCATTATCCCGTCTGAATCACAGGTAAGCCCATAACTATCATATCGAGAGGCGATGGAGTCAGAACATTACCTTGTAGCTGTTCCCCTAACACCTTCCGGAAGTGGTGCGGCGCCTCGTTCTCGATGCAGATGCGAGCGGCGCGAGACATCAAGAAGGACGAAGAGATCACCACTCATTATGTTGACATCTTGCATCCAGCGAAGGGGCGAAAAGGCCAGCTCGCAGTATATGCGGTGAAATGCACTTGCGTCGTATGTGCAAACCCCGAAATATCCGATCCCATTAGAGCCAAATGCCTTCAGCATCTCCAGCAGATCGAGCGTCAGGACTGGCAGAGGGACTTCGATGTCCCCACCTCCACGAACCCGAAACCTCTCCTCGGCAACTTGGACATGTATGTCAAGAGCGGTGTCGAAACGACCGACGTCTACGGGTATTGTCTCTTCATGCTGATGAAGATGTACGCGGCGAGAGGAGATATACCGACCATGAGGGTGTATTCGGAGAAGTACGCGAGGTGGCAGAGCGCACGCACGGGCTTGGTGATTCCTCAAGAATTGATAGATAAAGGGTTTGGGATGATCTCTGTTGCGGAGATGGTATTGCGTATGAAGGGGAAGATGAAGGGGAAGGCAAAGAAGATTTGACCAGATGTCTTGAAGGTTCTGGCTGGAAATATGTTTTGTTGTGAAGCCTCTCGAGTGGACGATTGTAGATCGGATGATGCAATTATACTATGGGCTCGGGCTCACGAGCGATATCTCACCATCGCTGCTACTAATCGAGTTGAAGGGGGTTTCGAAAACGTGAACTGGCCGCCGTCATTGGATTCTTGAACTTTTTGCATCAATTGCAGTTGTACGAAGATTGCACTGAAACATCATAGTCCATGCTATTGTTGACTTGTTTCCCAGCCGGTGTACACCACTGCTATATTCCGCTCTGGTTGTGCAAACCGTGAATGGGGCAACAAGTAACGTACACTGAGTTACCTCTTAGTGTTGCTAGAGGTTCGAGTCGGTAACGCAATGTTGTGGCCAGGAGCCCCACAACGCCCCATAACGTCAGAGGGATCATAACGTTTCTTCACCTTCTGCAACCACTCCAGATTCTTCCTATAGATCTTCTCTGACGAGACATCTTCCAACGACAAGTTGTTGTATAACGCTGGTCGAGTGGACGTCAACCCGAGCTCCCTGGCGACAACCCGGATGCGGTTCAACGTCCCTTTCAGTTTGGTGAGCCAGAACTCGTCGTCGGCTTCGTTCTCCCATCGAAAATAGGCGAGCATGGGCCCGTAAGGCTGGCCGCGCTCGTGAGGGAATGCGGCGCCGGGTGGACTGTTGTCGAATATGGCAGGATGAACGGGCCAGGCGTCAACGATCACGGAGAGACCGCGTTTTGTCTTCAGATAGCTTGCAGCTTTCTATGGTCAGTGAGTAACCAGAGCTCACGTGTGGCTGAAAGTAGTTATAGCATACCTCCGCTTCCTCCTGCATCTTGTCCAGAAGGGGTTTTGTGTATTTAGAAATCATCAGACATCCAAACCGTCCCCTGTGGAGTCGTGTCAGTATCTTTGCGATGCATTTTGCAGGATGCTCACCGTTCGTTCAGTTCCCCCATCTTGTCGATCTTCTTTGTCACCATCACCCGTTGTTGCACAAAGAAGTCCTGCGAATCTTTCTCCCGACCTCCACCTTTCCTCGACACCCTCACCCGCCTACTTCCGAAGGGGTCGTCAGCGTCGTCATCCTCGCTGTCACTGGCATCGTCCAGCGAGAAACCTCCAGGGCCGCGACTCTCCTCATGGTATTTTCCTCGGTGTTTGTTGCTGCCACCGCTGTGTCGCTCGTGACGAGAATGACTGCGATAAGTGTGTTCACGATGACCGTGCACAGGGTGCTCATGATGGCGCTGATTACGGCCATGCGCGTCATGCTCGTGATGACCATGTCCCCGATGCTCGTGGCGATGTCCATGGCCTTGGTTGCGGCTCTGTGAGCGCCCATATCCACGTCCGTAGGAATCGTACCCATCTTCAGAGTCTGAATCCTCATCCTTGTGACGTTTGGAGCGGTAGTTGGAAGCAGGTCTGGGAGGACTAGAGCGATCATCATCCGAGTCGTCCAAGTTGGAGGAATATTCGGGTGGGGGGTCGTCCGAATCAGAGAGTTGATCGGCGCCGTCGGAAGAATCCAGGTCGTCAGTGTCATCATAGGTCACAGGAGAACCTCTGCTTGATGTAAGGGAGTATTCATCCGAGTCGTACGCAGTAGATCTGTCATTCGAAGCAGCGGGCGGTCGTGAAGAAACATTATAGAACCGATTGAAGGACATCTCCTCAAAGGCACTTGAGAAGATACTCTCGTTGTCGCTGTCATCCTCATGGTGGTGTCCAGCGCCATTGCGACGCTGATGGGGGCGATGCGGGGCCGTTTTGTGGTTATGACTAGTGGACTGAGGAGTACGATGCTTCAGCGAGCCGTCGGAGATCGATAGCTGCGTCTTTCCCAGCTGCCAGCCAGCCGGGTCCGCCTTCCAGACATCACCACTCTTCTGCAAACGAGAGAATTCTTGGAAGGGAACGTTGCTGCGCTTCTTAGGCTTCTCGGCGTCGTAAACACAGAAGATGGATATGGTGTATTCAGGCTATTTGACGATGAGCGATAATGAATAGCATAAGACCCTGGTCGATAACTCACATCAGCCTTCCCCCGGACTAACTCGTGACGAAACGCCGCCACGACGCAAGCCTCCTGACGCTCCTCGTTCTCAACGTATTCGACCATGGCTTTTTTAAATGCCTCTGCACGAGATCCCATGATCAGAAAGTAGGCACCCTGCGGATTGAGCTCGTTCAGAACAAGTTCGATAGATTGAAGTAGATTTACTCACATAGGTTGGATTCTGAGCGAATGTTCTTACGGTGAACTTCGTCACGATGCCAAAATTGTTCCCGCCCCCCTGTGTTTCGCGAACATGAGTATAACATGTCACACTGAGAACAAAGACTTACCCGCAACGCCTGAAAGAGATCCGGTTCACGCTGCAAACTGACCCTACGTGCGCGACCATCGGGTGTGACGATCTCAATCGCCACGATGTTATCGATCCCGAGACCATACCGGTTACTCTTCAAAGAGTAACCTCCGCCCAGCAACGATCCGCCAACCCCTACGCCATCTGAAGATGCACCACCAACGACGTTCCGTCCAGTAGATGCGAGTTGACTGTAAACTTGATCCCAGAGGCAACCGGAGCCAATCTCCGCCAATTGCGAATCCGCGTCATAGGAGATTTTGCTGAATCTGGTCATGGAGATGTGTATGCCCGTCGTTGAGCTGAGACCCGGCGCCATGCCATGACCACCACTTTTGACCTAAGAGACAAATTCGAACAATCAATCCTCGCCATCAACCGACAATGGAGAGGTAAACGTACAGCAAATTGGACGGTGGGGTGTTCTCTCAATACGTTCATCTAGAGAGCGTTGATCTCAGAATGTAGTTGACATTGCGACGGCTCGTAGTAGCTCACGATGCTGCACAAATCCTTGACACTACCAGGCTGAACAGCGAGTTGCGCAACCTCGCTACTGCTCGCTAGGAAATGACGGATGGAATCTTTATATCCGGAACTGCCTGGATGGGGAGTTCTATCAAACATCCCACAAAAAGTCGGTATGAGAACAAGACACACCGTATTCAAAGTACTCGGATCTGGAGTTTGGAGCATCGCAAATACTTTGGATCTCTTGGATAGCAGTGGATAGCTATCGGTACTTCACTTAACTCTCTGATGTGAGCATAGACAAGAACATACCTCAAGGGGCATTATATCTGGCGCCATCGTGTCTCGATCCTCTAAAGGGCTCTGTTGGCCTTGGGGACGGTGCTTGGGGGATGAATGCAGGATGAAACACCGGTAGGTATGTATTTGTACCCTGTGCGTCCAGCCCTTTGGTGCGTGTATGTCAATGAGGCACGTCAGAAGACCAGAAGTGAAGGGGTTTCCTTAGAATTTCGTCCATTCCACGTCCATGGAGTCGCTCGGTATGCCACTTCTCTGACCCTCATGCATTCATCTTACAGTTCTGGATGGGGTAGGGGTAGCTGATCGATGCTCCATTAAACTTCAAATATACTAGAAGGAGTACTGATGGACCATGTAAGTCGTGGTTGGTACCCAGAAGCATTGAATACTTACCAACTGATAGGACACTTTGCCATTGATTCAGAGCTTCCCTGAAATCGCAGAGTCGCCAAGCCTTCGGTATAGAACCAGGATGACAGCTGAAAAACGGGCTTCATCGATTGATATTGAGCCTCGAGTCCCTTATAACCAGCGCACCATATAATGTACGGCGTGGCCACTGTCAGTTGCAGCATCGACTCGGATATCGGGATTCGCTGGCAGAGGAAGGAGCGCCAGTCACAGACGCCGGTTCCTCGAGGTATTCATCATCGACGACTGCCAGTGCGTTCGCCGCTCAACCCAGCTATACAGAAAATCACCGACTCGAATAGTCGCGCACCAAATTCTCGCTCTTCGCACGACTCTCCCACGTTTCAGTTTCGACGGTGACGATAAGGATGTGAGGAAGATATGCCAATTGTTATCTCGTATATCTGGAATCACGGCTTAGAGTATCTCCTGCATCGAGTTCAGCACAACGTTCAGTCATGGAAATCCGAGTCTCGAGTAAAAAAAAAAACAACAACCTGTAAACGTGCATCTCTCCCGCGAGAGCAACGGAGGGTAGCCAAAATGACCACCGCAGGACTCGAACCTGCAACCTTTTGGTGCCGTCGGCGATCGAAGCCAAACGCGCTACCATTGCGCCAGGTAGCCATAGGGGTAATCAGTACTAGCTATTGACAAAATCGTGCGCACGATGAAACATCCAGCAACAGCACACCTGTAACGTCTGAAAAGTTCTAGTGATTAGACGATCATCCCAAAGAACGCCGCAGTTGGCTCCGGTCTCAGCCAATGCCACTGTGAGCGGAGAAATTAGATGGGAATGGACACCGTGACGTGATGTACTGCTGCTTACCGCGTGGTTCGCGCCGTCGAAAACGTGGAAAGCGATCTTCCTTCCCTTCCTGCCAGCAGCCTCACGCTGCAATACCATGCCCTTCAGTGCATACACAGCGTACATCGTTGCAGAGATAGTTCTTGACCCTACAACACACTCGAGTGTGACCTTTGGGAAGTATTCCGTGGCATGCTCTCCGTCGTCGACGAGTCTATCGGTGAAGGTGGCAAAGATCTCTGGATTCAATGCGAGGGACGGGATGGCGGAACGAGTCAAGGCCTGTAGCTCTGTAATCGATTCGAAGTCTGCAGGATTGACGTCGTTGCCATCGACCGGTTTCCAATCAAGACTTCGACAGAAGTCATGGCGTGAGGGAAATTCCGCCAGATTCGTCGCCCGAAAGGCTTGGTATGTGAGTGGCCCGTCGTTGTTGTAGTGCCCGATGAGGTAGGGTAGGATGACTGAGGCCATGCGATCGAGGGGTAGCATAGGATCACGGGCAGGGCTGTAAAGCTCATCCGAGGGGGGCATAGGTATCCCGAATGGGGACATCGGAGGGTCTGCGAAGTTAAATTCAACGTCAACATGACGACATTATGTTTGGATGGATAATGAAAACATTACCATAGATAATGTAGGAACGCAAGTACCGCTCGAGAAAAGTTCTGGTGGTCTGAGGGATGACATCGGCATGCGCGAGGAAAGACACGCCGAGACTATTCCCGGCAGACCAACATGCAAGGCTAATCCCACCGATCCTCTCTGAGCTCTGCTCCTGAAGAGGCGGAATTTTTTCTTGCTCGATGTACCAGTGGAGGAACGCTGCAAGTTCGAATACTCTCTGTTTGACAAACGCTTCCTGGTCTTCTCTGCGAGGGCTCCGCAATTGCTTCAACTCCTCTTCTGAAAAAAGAGTCGACCCGCCATTATCTCGGGCATCCAACGAGACGAAACGCAGGTTGTTCTGCGCAGCGTACGGGAACATGGGTTTGAATATCCCTAAGGGTCAGAGTAAGCATGAGTTCTCAAAAATAGGCGAGACAACACATGGCTCCACTCACCACCGTTGAAGTATATGCCATGGATGAAGAGGACGGTAGTATACACGGTGCATCCTGGAGGGGCACCGCTGTCCTCATAATGGAGTTGGATGCCAGTGGCGTCGACTGGGGCAAGGGGCATAGTTGAAGTTGTGAGATGCGGGTTGGGGTGGGGGTCGGATGATTGGGAAAAGGTACCTGCTTTTAAACGTCTGCGCAGAAGCCGGGTTCTCGTTCTGGCACCCGTGCGTTGTTGAGACGAAGCAATATCGCTAAGCCATATTGATGTCGACGTTCGTTCTGCATGAGAGCAAGTTCCCGTCAGTAATAAGTACTTATAATCAAAGATACACATACAGCAAAGGTTAGCAGGGATGTTTGGATGATAGGCTGTGAGTCCATGGTGGTTGTCGGGAATGAAGGGGTTGATCAGGAGGCGCTTAGACAAAGTTCCATTGGGCACCAGCATAGCTCGTTTCCCTTCTGAAGAACCGGTCCAAATTGGAAATCGATGTCGTATACAACAACAGTGAATGATTCGCAAGACGAGTGAGCAAAAATGACCACCGCAGGACTCGAACCTGCAACCTTTTGGTGCCGTCGGCGATCGAAGCCAAACGCGCTACCATTGCGCCAGGTAGCCATAACAGAGAGGGGGGGTGAGAGTGACTAGAGCGTGGGATGGGATTGAGGGAGACGTGGTTCTCATTAGCTCGCTGTGCATCTTGAACGGAACGGCGATGTCGATGAGTTCAAGTTTGACCTGATCACTCCTACGACGACAAATGTCCACTTCGGAGGACATCACCCACCTCTTGTCTCTGCTATTCTCAAACTACGCAGTTCAGCAGATAGCTCCTCTCGTCGTCGTCGTCGTTCTTCCCCTCATCCTTCTCACAGCTCAGCCCCATATCGCACATCTCATTCGTCAGCTATACATGGTCCTCGAATCCCTCGCTTCCGTCCTGCCATGGAACTGGGGCTCTGGCTCGTCTACCTCCGGCTCTGTCGCAGACCGCAACAAGTTGAAGAAGAGGGTGGTGCGTACCCGAGCGGAGCAGATTGTGGCGGGTCAGGACGTCTCCGGTACGTCGTTATGCTCGTTGTTGCTCGCCTATGCCAATTAATCGTGCTGGGGTTGGTAGGGTCGAGTAGTGATGTGTCCTATTTTGAGGGATACTATCCTGGCTTAGTCAACCTTTCCGGCTCCTACTGTTTCATGAACTCGACATTGCAAGCCATGGCATCCCTCTCGTACCTCCAGCCCCATATTGACCAGGTCTTCAACAAGGCGGAGTCACTTTCAACAATTGTCCACACTCCGGTTATAGATGAGCTGCGGGAGTTGTTAGCAGGTATGTGCAATTACAGTTCCACACGAAGATTCCCAATGGTCATGGTCAACATGACGCGCTATTCCCTTGTCTTCGGTTAGGCAAATAGCTACACTTCCAAATTACCGTTCCTTAGCCTATATGTCCTTTCCGTGTGTCTTTGGATCTGACCTGATTATGTGGACCCCTACAGCACGCTGATTCTCTTTATAGACCTGAATACCCCGACTTCGTCTCAAAAGTCTATTCGTCCCGAGGAAATCATCACTGCGCTCTCCCGGCACTCTAGGGGCGGACGCAACCCTCTGTTCTCCTCTCGCGAACATCAGGATGCTCAAGAACTCTTCCAGCTCGTTTCGGAGTGTATCAAACGTGAGATAAGTGCCGTAGACAAGGAAAGTACTCGAGATCGAGGCTTGGGCGGAATATCTGCGGGGAAGTCTTCCAGACGGATTGGTAATAGCGTATTTGACGGATGGACAGCGAATCGGCGAAGTTGCAAGGAGTGTGGGTACACGGAGGCAGTTATGCACTTCCCACTTGACAATTGTCAGTTGGCGTTGCCTAGAGCGGTAGGTGTGCTCCATTTCTACGATGAGCTTGACTCTTCTGACAATCTATGCCCCTCACAGTCCGCTATTACGCTTGATATGCTTTTAGAGGATTATACCCGGCTGGAAGAGCTGAACGACTGCATCTGTCGACGGTGCTCGCTGAAAGCCACCTACGACCGCCTTGTTTATGAGGCGGATAAGCTCACTAGAGCAGCGTCTGTTGCTGACGCGTCTTCTTCAAAGAAACGGAGGGCACGAGAAGCTAGATCGATGGAAGCGAAGGTTAAGCTGGCGTTGGAAGAAGGACGGATTGAGGAGGAAATCAAGGGTCTGCAGATGGAGAAAGTTTTCAGTAGGGTGTCGACCAAGCAAGCTATGATTGCGAGGGTGAGTGGAATGAATGTCGGATGCCATGATCACCCAACTGACCTAAATCAGCCACCTGCCGTGCTCGTTTTGCATCTGAACAGGTCAATACACTATGGTGGCAGCGACGCCGCGCGAAATAACTGCCGGGTCTCTTTCAACGAGTATTTAGATCTCACTCCATACACCACCTCTGGCCAATTGTCCACAAATCCCAGCTTCCCTATATCCTCTCCTCCAAGACCAACCATCTCGCAGTCTTACCCGCGGTACATTTATCGCCTCTCGGCCGTCGTATGCCACTACGGTAGTCACTACGCCGGCCATTACATTTGCTACCGCCGGAAACCACGACCACCAAATGCCGGGAGCAAACGATGGGCACCACCGCGGTTCGCATGTCCGTTCGGCTGCGGATGCGAAAAGTGCCAGCGATGGGGGCCTGTTAGAGACGAATGGGACGTGCGGAATGAGCGGAGTTCAAGCGGGGGGTGGTTGATGGCGTCGGACACGCAGGTGCAGGAAGTTGGACTTGGACAGGTGTTGGCGGAAGGGGCGGGAGCGTTCATGCTGTTCTACGAGAGGGTGATTCCTTACGCGCCTCCATCGGGTCATCATCGTCCACATCAAGGATCTTACTCAAAGAGCAGCATGCGGAGCGATTCCGCGTCAACAGTGCCTACGACAACCTCAACAATGACGGCGACGGCAACGGTGATAGATGTGGAGAGATACCGACAGCAGCAGGCGAGTGGTGTGTATTCCTCTACATCACCAAAGAGTTCGGAGGAGACGCTTAGGCCTGGTATGGATGCGCACAGTAGCAGGTCGAGCGCCACCAGTGCGACCACGCAGGTGAACGGCATCAACAACAACAGTGGCAATCAGGACGCAGCACCTAACCCGAGTGGCGAGGCGATTGAACTTAATGTTCTGGTGAGGGAGAAGACGTCTGGTGTTGATGGACACGACATGGGGGCGCAAGAGGATGACGAAGAGGGTGTATGGGTCAGGAAACCTGTTCCTAGAGTCTTTCTCAACGTCTCAACCAGAAAACGGGCTCGGAGCACGTCCGTCCCTCCTCCTCCTACAGAGGTGCCTACGTTGTCCGCGCCGTCCCACCCCGAACCGCAGATTCCGAACGGGAACGGGCACGTCGTCTCCTCATCACACCCATCCCCTCCTCCATCTTCTCAAAAGGCTTCAAGTCCGAAGAAAGCCAAACTCAAAAAACAACCTTCACCTTTGCTGGAGCGTACGACGTCTAATACTTCATCGCTACTGTCTCCTGCTGGGGACGCCCCGGAACCTCCTCTGACACCCACGTCTCCAGCATCACCCTCACCCTTAGTATCTCCTTCGAGTTCACCGCGTCGGAATAAGGGTCGGTCTAAGGGAGGGGCGAAGCAGCAGAAAGAACGGGAGCGGGAGAACGAGCAGGTGGAGGTGGATTGAGGGGCGCGTGAGGATCACCTCGTTTGTGTCGTGAGTGTTGTGCTTGGTTCAAGTTGGTTCAAGTTTTCGTGAGTATATTATCATCTTTGCTTTTTCTTTGCCCTACCGTGCTATTTCATGTTCTGCTTGTTTTCCTGTTTTCTCCTAGTGTAGGTTCCTGTTCTTTGCTTTTGGAACTCTCCTCGGCACGTTCAAGGACAGTACTGCTCTGAGTCGTTGCTTGGATAATCATATTTCTGTTGATTCCGTGGTGGATTTCAACCGTTAGATGCATGTGTAGTGTCAATCAATGTCATGGAGACCTCCAGAGTCCGGACTTGTGCTGGTCCGAATCTGTCTTCAGTGTCTGAATTCAGTCACCGTCCGGGAGTTTCCGATGCCGCGAATATCCGAGTCAATGGGACTCGGACCTCCAAGAACCAGTGACTCTCAATTCGACCATTGCACAGATTTGTGCGTGTTGAGCATGTCTGCTATTCAACATCTACCTAATGAGCTCCTGGAGCAGATACTGATTCAGGCAGATGTTGAGACTATCACCAAATGCCGACAGGTACGTGTATGTACTATTTCATTCAGTGCTCACAAATTCAGTACTCCCCTTTACCCAGGCATCCAGCTTATTCGACGAAGTCATTGCTGGCTCTATGACAATTCAATACAAGATTGAATTATACACAGAACGTCTCAAAGACGGCAAAGACTGTCCAAATGGGTGGAGCATCGGCGAACGACTCGAAGCGCTCCGGTCCCGCAGAGCAGCCTTGCACGCGATGCTGCCCAAAAGCAAACTGGCCATACTGGACATGGAGCCGGAAACAGAATACCTCGTGACCCGGGGTCACTTCGCGTGGGTGGAAGAAGGAGAGGTGCAGGAGGATGACTGCCTCCGTGTCTTTCAGATACAAAGCGTGTCCAGAGGTATACCGTTGAAGGAGTGGAAGATTCCCTTGCCTGCGTCGCTGTTGGCGGAGGAAAGATACTTTGCGATGTTCCCCGATGAGGACTTACTTGTTGCAACCGTGTGTAGTTCAACGTGAGTCACTCATAGTGCAAGTTGTGTCCTCCGAAGGACAATCTGATATACAATTAATATCTTGTCGATAGCGACACCTTGGATCGTTGGACTATCAAGTTGCTCTCCCTCACGACTGGGAGGAACCATCCAGATGCGATGAGACCAGACTTGCTAGTCACAAAAGACCTGGATACAACTAAGGAATTTAGCGTGTGCAGAAACTACCTCGCATTGTCCATCTCCGAGTTCGGACAACACTTCGACTTCCAGCTGCACTTATACAACTGGAAAACGGGTGATCTTCTCCTGGTAAGCCTGTATTTCCTATGCTTGTCCTGAGCGGAAACGAATGCGTAACATGCCCTGATAGCGGTTAGATTCAAACCAATTCTTCTGTCTAGGTGTCGCATTTGCCTCAGACCAACACCTCCTTGTTGCTACGTCTGGAAACGGGCTAGGCGCATCTATCACTATTCTAGATATTGCCTCCTTGCCTCCTTTTACAGCAGACGATGTGCCCATATTCGTAGGCGATCACTCGGACCTTATACCACTGGCCCTCGTACAACTACAACTCCCGGCAGACTGCGCTTCGTCCGAGTTTGTGCTCAGAACCTCCGTCAAGCGTCCTCCGCCTCAATCACTGCACCCAACCCTGGCGCAACCAGCGTTCTTTCCGGACCCAGACCGGCACGACGAACACGCGATCGTGATATTCCAGGAGATTGACTACGAAAACGATGATGGGGGCAACGCTCAGAAGACTGTGATCATCCCCTGGTTGTCGTTCTTGAGTGGTATGAAGACAGCACGGGACACGGGGAGGAAGGCCTTGGAGTGGGAGGATTGGGGGCCCCAGGAGGCGCTCCACCAGTCCGAAAAGCTCTGTCATTCATGGGCGTTGGTGAAAGGCGCGGCAGAGTTTTTGCAACGTGAGGCGTCGCAGGACCTTGATGTGCTTGATTCGTTCCTTCGTCGGATCGACGCATGGTTGTCCGTGACTCGAGGTAAGGGGAAGGGAAAGTACGATGTTATAGCGGTTTGTGACGATGGTGCGATTCTCGCTCAAGCGGTGCGTTTTCTTTCCTCTTAAGACCTCTTCATCCGTTCCCCCGTCCCGTTTTCCGGCTGTTAAAACAGTTGACGATTATGCTGACTTGACTCTCTTCGGTTTTCGATTTTCGTGCTGAGAAGTGGGAGTCTCTTGAAGGCAAGAGATTCCGAGAGTTCTATATCTTATCGTTTTAGGACTTTGGTGGTTATGTCGCTTTTGCAATACACACAAGTCGATTTGTTCGTCGGCGCCATGCAAGGCAGAACTTCCAAACCCCCAGCCTGCCTTGCCTTTCTGTGTCACTGAGAGACCATGGACAGCTTCCTTTCATCACAAAACACCACTAGCCGTCAATTTCGATTAGACCACCGAAATCTTACAAGACCACATCATCCTATCCCTCCTTACTCCCGAGACCTATTCAGCACATGCTAATTATTTCTGCGACCTGCCACCTTTATAACTCATTATCCATCTCAGACCATGATGTTACCTGAGCCGTCGAGGGAAGACCACAGTATAAGAACACTGACATTGTACCCTGGAAGCTTCATTAGCATACAAAAATACCACAAATATTCGACCAGACGTACATCGTTCGAGGCGCCATGGTCCACATCCCTGAATCCAAAGAACGATTGTCAGTGACTGCCTCTGCTCAGCCGAAGGCTCGGGTTGTCACTCACCCCTCCACAGTCCATGGCATCCTGGTCCTCAGGCTCGCCCTCCTGGACGCGCTCCACAAAATCGACAGGCACCACCTCGTTGTAAAGATCCACTTTTAAATCTTCACAAACCTTGTTCCCGTCTAAGTCCACGACAGTCCCAACGTCCAGAGACTTGCTTTCTACCTCATCGAATTCCATACCCTCTGGTTTGCGCTCCCCGTAATTCCAATCATCCCAGCCGCGATCTTCGTCAACCGAACCGGTAATCTCAAAGGAGGCACTGGCGAGACCCACTTGCAACCCGACATCCTTTGCGAGAAAACCCAGAATGGCTGCCACGTTCGCGTCACGGCCCTCGAGTGAACTAGCGCCATGTTTGATGTCGTCGTAATCGTACCTGTTTTTGAGGAGGCAGACAAACTTCTGTGCCGCTGCGGCCGTAGTCCCTGTCAAAGAGGCCTTCCACGCGGTCAAGATCTGGCGCAGCTGTGCGACAACAGCTTCACTGCTCTTCATGACGGGCTTCAGACCAGGGATAGCACAGTAGAGGCTATAGACAAGGACAAGCCTGTAGCCAGATGCGACGGGCTCCACTTCATGAGAAACACCAGCATACCAAGCGATCACGGTGGTGTGATTGAGACTGGTTTGACTACAGTCGTAGACGACGGGGAGTCCGCTGTGGCTCAAACGGGTGGCGCCACCAGTGAACTCGGATGGGAGAGTCACGACGATGGTGGCAAATGCGCCGTTCGCTTTCTCAGCACTGTGGCAAAGGAGGACGAGACGTCAGTAGTAAGACCACCAGACAGATGATCAAGTGACGCACTCAGCGCAAGGTGATACGCTGTCCACAGAACACGCATGAGTGACGATTTTGCACCAAGAATTAGATGATAATTACCGCGATCCAACCCCGCACATGATTAACTTCTCTAATTTATAGAGCGTACGGAAGCTATCCTGTTTACTCATACCCAGCCCTTGAGATACACGCATAGAGATACCCAGCATGAAGCTATCCCACTTAGGGTCCTTGAAAGCAATCTTGAATGCTAACGGTCAGAACTTCTGGAGAACAGAGCAACGACTCGGAAACGCCGGGTGGCTCACGGATTTAGCATCCATCTCCCAAGTACTACTCGCAGCTTTAGGGCTCGCCGTCCTTCTCCTCCTTCCGGACACAACAACGTTGGCTTTACTCTTTATAGCCTCAGCATCGCGTTCACCAAGAGGTAAACCGACGGTTCCAAGACCGGCGAGTTGGAGTGCAGGGTTTGGCGCAGATTTGGTACTGCGGCTGTAAGAGAATGCAAAGTCGAGGTCGCATTTTGTGAGAAACTTTCCTAGCTCTTGCTACGATGGTAAAGCTATTCAGAACGTGTTCAATATTTGTAGAGGAACGTTTGGACTTACCCGGATATCCATGGCCACTGGCGATCTGTCGAAGTACGGGGGGTCATACTCGAGTTCAAGTATTTAAATAGTTCAGGCTGAAAGACAAAGAGAGGAGCTGCAAACGAGCCCATTCATGACCATGTTCATTGTGCCACTACACGCATATCATGTCACGGTCCTGGCTTGAAAACGCGTCCAGTAACGCACGTTACACAGTCATTTCTGGCGTCACACCCAGTCACGCAGGCGTGGAGTGACTGTATTCATTATGGCAACGACCATCTCCTTTGCGATGCTGGGACTTCGAAACACATCCTTCACCTTGCCAAAGACGACCCCAACGCTCTCACCCTACGGGAAGTACACGTGGAATTATGAGCCGTGCATCATACAGCGTCAGCTTCCTTGCACAGCTCAATACTAATTGTATATATCGTTTTGACATCAACGCGGAAAGTATTGCTGCTAATTATGTCCCTTTTTCGACAGTGACGACGCGCGGGGGCCGGTTGACGTAGAAATGATCGGAAACAGCACATCTGTCTTTTATACGACGAGCAGTTCCCTCGCAACCTCAGACCATTGACAAGATGCCCTCCATCCCAGTAAACGATGACGGAGCCGTTCTCTACTATGAAGACAGTGGTGTCCCGCCGAATTTGGCGACCGCATCGTACACAACCCTTGTCATCTTACATGGAGGCTTTTTCAACTGCGGTGAGCTGGCAATGATCATCTCTTTCCCAGTGTCATCTTCTCACCTACTTTCACTCCCCCAAGGGATATTCCGGCGTATGATGCCGTTTGCACCAACCCACAACGTTCGCATAGTCCTTTTGGACGCACGAGACAACGGCCAATCCACCCCATACACCGATGCGGAGTTAGACGAGATTCATAGCATTGACATCGACATTCAAAGGAACTTTCTCCGCTGGTCCATCCGCGAATTCGCGACATTTCTTGAGACCTTCATTCGCGAAGGCACCATCCCTCCAATTCGAGAGACCCGCACCGGTGAACGGTTAGGAGGTATCAGCTTGATTGGTTGGTCCGGTGCGAATGGGTGGTTCATCCCGTTCTTTGGGATGGCAGAGACCCTCCCCGAATCTACTCGGTCGGCCATAAATCCATACCTCCGAAGCTACGTGATTTACGGTATGCACTGTTGGTTTGAGCGCATAGATCCGTATGCTTACTTTTGAAGTTGGTTTCTCTGTTACCCACCAGATGCGCCATTCTACACAATCGGCATGCCCCCACCTCCAATCTCAGAAGTCTACTGCCCACTTCGCGACCCAAAATTGACGGAAGAAGAACGCGTTTCGGCCTTTCCTGCCTGGGTATCAGGTTATTACTCTAACCACTCTACGACTGTCCGCGCAGCACTCACTGCCACCAGCCTCAACATCCTTCCAAGTCGCCACGAATTCTGGGAAGGGATTCAAAGGCACTGTGATACCGACCTGGAAACCTCCGAGTCTCTGCTCTCCCCCACCTTGGCGCGCATTCCGAAGGAGACTCTGGACGAGATTGCTTCGAATGAAGTGCTCGTACGCTCGACGTTGCCTGTTGTAACCGGGTTTCATCGAGAGATCTATGCGGAATGCACGGAGAATTTGGTATTCGACGAGGCGTGGCAGACGTTCTTCCCCAATGCGAGCATCAATGTTGTCAGTTGCATGAAGAGTCAGGGAGACTGCTTGTCAACCACGTATACGTTTAAGGAGATGGTTCTAAAACGCCAGGCGAAGGGATTGAACGGGAGAAAGATAGATATCGTTCTCTTTGACGAGGCGAACCATCTTGTGAGTGTTCCTCCAGTTTCAGGATGGACGTCTCTACTAAACCTTATTTGCTTGAAGCCTCATTGGGACGATCCTGAAAGAACAGTGATTATGTTCGCGAAGATGGCCTAGATAATGCATATAGTTGGTCTCCGCCGTGACAACCGTCTGAATCCAGTTCGTGTGGGTGGATGGGATGCTACAAAATTAGAATTATAATGAGTACGTCCATGCAAACGAAGATAGCAGAGAACCAGAAAACAATGATACACGATTATTCCACTTCCTCTACCAGCTTTCCGCCCACCTCTCACCTCACCTCTCCAAGAACTCCTCCTCATCCTTGTGGAACTCACAAGGCTCCCTTCCAATCGCCAACCCCTCTCCCGCTTGAAGAATCCTCACCTCCATCTCATCCGTCCCAGGCACCCTCACCCTCACGCACATCTCATCCGTTACGTCATCCCTGAAGTGATACTTCGCGCAGATGCCCTGGCCGAAAGGATGCGGGAAGTACTCGTCGTCGCCAACATCCGAAAGCGGGTCGTGAAGGAACGGATGATACAAAGCTTTTCTTGGCGTTATGCGCCTCACGCATTCGGGTTGCATGAGTTGTTCGAGGAGGTCCAGCGCGTTCTTGACGTCTTCTATATGGGATTCCTCAGATGGCGGTTCGATGTCTGGTTGAGGAGAGACGGATTCGCTGTAGCGTGTGGTGGTGGGAGAGGAAGAAGATGGCGGATGTGTCCTTGCTCGGTGTGGCATAGTGGAATAAGGATAATAATATGGAACGGGTTCACGAGGGACCCGAAGGTTTGGGTTCTGCCGTTCGACGAACTCGGTCCAGGAGATACCCTCGAGCGTGATGGAAGGTACATTACTCTGGAAGAGCCGGCCTGTGAAGACATTAAGCAAGGTAACGGTATGAGAAAGGGAGTGAGACTCCTACTATGCAATGTCGCAGTTCTCTCCATTCGTTTTCGCCCAATAATGGTGGCGATCTCCATGAGAGCCTCAATATCATCATTGGAGTTGAATAGAGGGAACTTTTCCGTGAGGAACGAGAGGAGAATCATGCCTGCCGCCCACATGTCTATCGCTATGAAAATGCTCCAAGTCAATAATCAATGAGTATACCGACATGGTGGTATGCGTACCTCCTGTTTGATCTCCGCACTTGAGGAGAACTTCTGGTGCACGAAAACCACGTGTTCCTGCCCTATTGGCCTTTGAGTGTGGTCTATGCGACTATCTGTCAGTAAAGACAATGGAACGTGGAAAGAGTGCCTACCGGGTATCTTTCTCTGGGTATCCAACGCGGTCAGAAGGCAGGCTACTCTTGACGCGACTTTCCTTCTGCGCTTTCTTCAGCTGCTCCCCGTCATATTCACGAGGATGTAAGACCTTCCCATGGGGGTGCTTCGGCAAGGAGCCTGTATGTAGACAGGATCCCAACGGATTAGGATTGAGTTCGTTGCGCTACCCAAAGTGTCAGTGTATGCTCCAGTAAACGCGTGCATTCACAGCAAAACGCTCACGCAAGCCAGACCGAAATCGCACAACGTTCCAATTCCAGTTTTCGGATCGAAGAGGAAATTGGCAGGCTTGACGTCTCGATGGATTATCTTTCGTGTATGAATATCGCGAAATGCTCGAAATAGACAACGGAAGTATTCCTTGATTCCCTCCATGGGCAGGGTATTGTAAAATACCTGGTGATAAACGCGTTAGAATCGCAGAATACGTGTTTGAGAACCCACTCACCCTGAAATCTTCGTGTCTGTGGTACGGCATTATCGCAACAACCTGGTCTTGTTGACGGAACGCCGTGATAAGTTGGGAGACGTGCCGAGACCCCCTGCAATCCTCCATGATGGTAATCTCGTTTCGTATTCGCTCTGGCCCACTGGTCACGTATATGCGCTTAATAGCCACAAAGACCTTGGTGTCCGAAGGTCGGGGAGCGGATTGGTAGTACGCGGAAGACGAGGGGGGATGAACGCCATGCCAAACTGAGTTGTCCCACTTGGTGTGATAGTGGAGGTCAATGGCCTTGTAGACCGACGAGAACGTCCCTGTTCCGAGACGATCGACGATCTTGTAGTCTTGCACCAGTTGTGGTACGGCTGCTTCCAAGTCTGCAATCTCCTCCGCGATCTCCTCCTGCTCTTCCGGTGGCTTGAGGTGGATGGTCATTTCCTCGTCCGTTTCGCCTTGTGCGTCCTCGTCGTCGTCCTCCAAGTCATCCAGCTCTTCGATGTCAACATCCTCGCCATCAAACTCATCCATCATGTCTGCCTCTACCTCCACCACATCCCCTCCGTCAACCACGTCGCTGTCCATGTCTGCGTCCAGGTCCACGAACGCTGCGTCGAACCACGAAGTACGTGCGCGAGCAGAATCGGTCATCTCCGCGTGCGGGATAAGAGCGGATACATGCGTCTGGTATTCTTGCACCGGCTCGTTGAAACTGTTGAGAGGGTCGTCCGAAGAAGGTGCTCCTGATGTTCCGGCCTCGCGTTTGGCCGCCATGAACCGGGCCTTGTAAGCCCTGTTGTGTCTGTCGGAGGAGTGGACCTCGAGAGGGTTGGAGGAATGTCCCGACAGAAGTGCAGCGGCGGACATTGTGTATCCAAGAAGATTAAATAGTCGGGGGCATGTGCATTCGAGCCACGGAACACGACGCTCGATTGGGAGACTCGACAAAGACGCGTCCTTGCCTTGCAGAATCAACGACTTTGTCCAAATATTACAGAAATGCCACTGTCGTTGTCGCAGCCAGATCGGACGGTGTCTGGTTGAATTGAGACCCTGTAACTTTCACATCTTAACCGAGAGCCACTGGCGCGACGCGGTCACGTGATGGAATTCCAATCGCCATTTGCCAGTGATTTTCAAGATTCAATTCAGCATGGAAAGTCCTCACGATGTAGCACAGCAAGTTGAATCAAACATGCCAGACTGGCCGGCCATATTTACACTGACGACGACTCGGAGAGAAAGTAAAGTGCTCCACAGCTCTATCATCGGCGGCCCTCACAAACCTCGCACGGTGACCCACCAAAGCAAGGCCGGACTCTTCAACTTTAGCTCGAAGGTAAGGGGGAAGTGGCTGACAATATCCTTCAACACGCCGAAGTTGGGAGAGCCGAACCCCGAGTGAGGATCCCACCCCTTCGATGGCTGCTATCACAGCAAACATTTCCTGACAGTGCCAAGGTTGCGGCTTTACAAAGTGCTTTTGATATCCACTCACGTTTAATCCGGGTGTTCCGCAACCAAGAATATTCTCCGTCGTGACAGCGTTGAATGCCTCCAGGGACAGTTTGCCGATGGCGTACATCAGTGGACTAAAAAGTTGAGAGCGGGTGCAATGTACTCCGCACATATATAAGCATGTATATGAAGGCGTTGAACGTGTGATACGTACTCCGCCGGCTCTAGAGTTACTAACAGATGCTAATATCAGCTTTCATCGTAACTGAGGCTTTAATGGGTCCTTAGAAGTTGTACGGTCTTGCATACGGGCTTTTCGTGACGTGGATATTAAGGTGCGAGGAGACACTGGCAACAAGCTCAAGATACAGAAGTCGTTTAAACTGTGGACAAAACATAGAAAGTACCAGATGCAACGTCCTGAAGGTAAACACCTACATGGTCGTCAAAGCCGTGTGAAAGGATATTCTTGTCAGTTGCGGTGTCGTGTGTTACACACAACTTCCCATCATGGCACCATCCTATTGTTTTGAGGTTGAAAGCTGGAAGCTCCACGAAAACCTATGGTCTTATGAATCATCAGAAGAACTCGTGTGTATTCACCGGACTTACTTGTGAATGAAAGATTGCGTCGTGTTTATGCGCTTGAACTTGGAACTGAGTTTGACGTTGAGGGTATGTCGTTCGTGGCGTTAGTCAGCTTTCTGGGGAACGGTGCCCTAATCGAGGGCGAAAAATACAAGCTTGTCATTTCGAACTTCTAGATCTTACACAAGGACTGTTGTACATCCTATCGTATCCGGCTACTCGTATGCGGGAGGGAGGTCTGAAGGTGCACCTCCAGCGAACGAAGATGGTCCCGGCTGGCTGACAGGTGTCCCTGCAGGGGTGGAGTAGGTTGCTAGTTATCATCAGTTAAGATCGTAAGTTATGTCGAGAGAAAGCGCGAACGAAGGGGACTCACGCAGTCCTTCCTCCTCATCTGCCTGCTGCCGCTTCATATACACTGCCCTCTCTCTCGTCTTATCAAGTGAGCTTGCAAATTCAAATATCCCCTTGTCCTTCATCCGGATCTCCGCCTTCGAGCCCTCTTTGAGACCGCCATTGCTGGTGGGCTTGATCTCAATAGTGAGAAAGTTCGATCCGAGAAGAGGTTGCTCGAACTTGGTCGACATCAGGCCCGTTAGCGGAATCGAGAGGGATTCAAATGACGGCTTCCGTTGAGACACGTCCGCCACGAAGATCAACTGTTAATCATGACCATTTGTCCAGCCGTGAAGGAGATCGGGGGGAAGACACAAGCACAAAGTCAACAACTGCATCAAGCTTGAGCGGGACGGTGATGCGCACTCGTTGGTCTGTGAGGAACAAGCGACCCATTTCCTTCATCTTCTTGTGGCCACCAGAGCCGCCGGATGTGGCGGAGCCGGTGGGAGGCGAGTTCGGAATGATCACGGTGAGCTCGACCCCTGCGTCGACGGTGCGAATGATGAGCTCATCTGGCAGAGGTATAGGAGCCCTATCAGGACTTAGCATTGCCCAGTTGAGAGCCATGTTGGAAGGACGTTGAGTATATGTTTGTCTGCCGAGCTGTGGTCATCTTAACAGGATCTTGACGAAGGTGCACCGCCTCGTCTAATTGCTATTCAGTTACTAACAACCTGACACTTCGCGCTGTATTTTCGTCATGGCTACCTGGCGCAATGGTAGCGCGTTTGGCTTCGATCGCCGACGGCACCAAAAGGTTGCAGGTTCGAGTCCTGCGGTGGTCATTTTTGCGCAAGTTTTTCGTCAACACTTGCGGGAGCCTGGAACTTGGAAGCATTGTACAGTGCACACACACGAAGATGTTGCTGCAGTATCGCTTAACTCTTCCCGGACGACCGCACTTGGCTGCAATAATGACGAACTGGCAGACGGAACGTCGGATGAAAAATCCAGATATTGATGTCGTCGAAAGGGACTATATTAAGCCATGCATCTAATCGACTCTGGACAGTACCGAAAAACCAGACCGGTGCGGGTTTTGCGTGAGCCTTTTTGAAAGGCAACTAACTCGAGGTGTGCAAGGAAGTTCAATATGGTTTGAACGTCCGAGACGACTTCAACTTCTCCACCTTCGCCTTGTCCTCCTCCCACTTTTTCTTCAATTCAATGAGGTCTAAAGCCGGAGAAAAATGTCAGCGTTCCTTCCAATGCCTTTGATGATGATGCGTACCGTTGCGTTTCTTCTCGTGTATTTGGAACGCATAAAACGTCTCCTTCTCCGCAGGTTCCTTCTTCTTCCTATGCCTTGCTGCCCCTCCACCCCTCCGAACCTCCTGCTGGAATTGCTTACTCGCCACACCCACGCCACCACCGACGGTCTGTCCATAAGCACCACCCCTCGTAACCAGCGTAAACCCATCGTCGTCCACAATGGCCTCGCCCTTCCTGTACTTGCCTTGCTTCTTCTTCTTAGCCTCCTCATAGTCGAAGAGTTCCATCCACGAATCTGCATGTGCTCTGACTATGTCCAATGGTGGTCGTAGTGAAGCATGGAGAGCGGCGTAGTGTGCCAGACCGAGCGGGCTCTCAGGATCACTGGGCCATGACCTATCCTTCTTGCTCGGGGCAAGTGCGCGTGGTATGGACGAGGCGTCGGTGAAGATGACATGTGCGGTTGATCCTGTCTTTCGGAACGTCCGTGCAGGCCTCGGTGGAAGAAGAACAACCTGTGGCGCAGTGAGTTTAGCGGCACCCTTGCCAGTCCTCCGCTTTTTTCGTGGATGCGAATCCTCTTCCACCTCCTCTTCTATTTCCTCTCCGTCGTCCTCACAACTTTCCCCTTCATCCGAATTCTCTTCTTCAACACTGCCAAGCTCTTCTTCATCTCCGTTGAAAATCACCATCTCCACCGTCCCTGCACTCTTGAAGAGCAGCACTAGCTCGCGTTCCGTTGCGTCCGGAGGTACGTTCGCCAGAAATAATGTCCGACCCTCAGGGAATGCTGCCTCCTTCCCTTTCTTACTGGGCCCAGAGTGTGCACGAACATAGATTATGTGGGTTGATGAAGAAGAATACGTGACCCGAAGAGGTGTAAAGCCTGAGATGGTGGTCGAAGTCGACATGGCAGGGGGAGCAAAATGTGTGGGCGGCTAAACAACCCCTCATCATCAAGGAAGGTTTATTCCGGTCTCGGTCTCAATAAGGAACGCTGGATAAACAGCCAAGTCTACGACTGGTGCTCTCCGAAGTCTCTCCAAACGAAAGGACAAACCAAGGCCAAACGGCTATTCAACGGTACGTGTCCAACGAGTTGAGCCATCATTGATTGGCATCAAGAGTGAATATAGTGGAAATCACGAATGAATACAGTTTGGTCTCTCGTCGACAAATTCAAATGCAAGATGGGGCTTTGCCCTCAGCGGAGGTGTGACCTCGAGTGATTCGAGGGAAAATATTCAGAAAGCTGGTGAGTCTTCCTCCTTTCTACACTTTATCGAATTGATCTAGCATTGACTCAGTCAAGTCTCAGCGACTGCAGCAGATTCAAGCACCGTGTCGAGTGGAAACCCTTGCCGCTCACTCGCGGACTTTTTTCTCTCCCTCCCCTCCTCACATCTGCGCCAGGCTCCTTCCTTCCATCAATCTCAACCGGTGATTAACAGTCCGACATTCATATCATCTCATCATGATGGAACCTGGGGTCATGAATGAGTTTGTTATTTTCCACAATTTCCAGTGCTGTCGGCGCGCTGATCTTGACGATTTTTGATGAGAATCGAAATGCATCGAGCCTCACTCTACGCCTATAAAAGCGAGGATGGAGGACTCAGGCATGCAACCATTTCTCTCGTCTCAGCCTCAGCCTTTTTACCCCTTCTTTTTTACCTTCTGGAGGCTGGGATCTAATCCCCGTTAAATATTCTCGCAATGCGTTCAGCATTCCTATTGTTCGTTTCATTGGCCTTGTCGGTCACCGCGTTCCCTAAACAACACCTCCGCCGCCAGGACGCCACCTTACCCGCGACTGTTCCACGGAAGGACCCCAACCCCAAGGCACGAGCTGCGGCCGTCGCTGCAAGAGATGAAGGCTTCATCTATGGACCCTCCTTGATCGGGCAGGCGGCGTTCTTCCCCAACGGTACGTTGGGCAATGCAAGGACCCAACACGATATGGACCTCTGGGCAATTGACCGTGCAACCATTGACGGGTTCGTCGCTAAGGATGTCGAGGCGGTATCCGCCGCCCTTGCAGCCGTACGTTATCCTCGCATTCTCTGCAGCCCCTATCTTATTATTCTTGCGCAGAACGGAGGGCTAAAGACTATCGACGACTACGCTAAGGTTCTCTATGAAGGTCAATGGAAGAACTCTAATCCTCGCGGTACATCCCCCGGCATCATGACGAACTACACCCAGGATCTTCTCTTTAGCATGGAGAGATTGTCCCTGAACCCTTATTCTCTGAGGGCTCTCAAACGTCACGAACCTCTTCCCTTCCAGGTCGATAGTAAAGTCACCTCCAAGGTCGCTGGAGCATCGCTCAAGCAACTTCAGGATGACGGGAAGCTGTTCTTCATTGACTGTGAGTCGGATTTAATATCTTCGCTATGATTTAGCTGACTTTTGCGTCGGTATTCTAGACCGCTGGCAGGCCAATCTCACCAAAACACAGATGGAGCCCAAACGATACGGTGCCGCAGTCTCTGCCTACTTCTTCATCCACCCACGCACCAGCGACTTCTTGCCCTTGGCCATCAAGACCAACACTGGCGCCGACCTCGTTTACACCCCTCTTGATAGCGCCAATGACTGGCTGCTGGCCAAGTTGATGTTCAACGTCAACGACATGTTCCACTCTCAGATGTCGCACTTGGTCATGACTCACGACGTTTCCGAGGCCGTTCACCAAGCTGCCCTCCACACGCTCAGCGAGGACCATCCCGTCATGCTCATCCTCGAACGCCACATGGTTCAAGGCTACTCCGCGCGGATGTATGTTTAAGTCGTGCTCTATCATATCTCGAGGAAATTCGCTGATGAGATACTAGTGTCGGTGAATGGCTGTGCTTCAACCCCGATGGTCACTGGGACCAACTGATGTACATTAATAACATTGGTTGCCGCGACTACGTTACGGATACCTGGCCCACTCTCGGAAGGTATCAGGCCAACTACCTCCACCCTCAGTTCGAGGCACGTGGACTCATCGACAAGCACGGCAAGCATCCCTTCAAGTCCTTCCCTTTCTGGGATGATGCCACCGAGATTCACGCTGGCTACAAGGCCTTCTTCAAGACATTCGTTAATTCTTACTACCCCAGCGAAGCCGATCTGGCTGCCGACCACGAGATCAAAAACTGGTTTATCGAGGCTACGAAGAACGCAAAGGTCTTCGACTTCCCAAAGGTGAGCGCTGTTCCTGAGGTTTACAAGAATTCTGCTGAGCGATTCGTGTCCAGACCGTCAACAAGGATACACTCATCGAGGTCCTCACTCACTTCGGCTTCCTCGTTAGTGTCGGTCACCATGCTTTGAACGGCGGTGACCCTGTCGGCTCCAAAGCCACCCTTCCCTTCCACGCCACCGCTCTCTTCGCTCCCGTCCCCGAGACGAAGGGCGTCACCGACCTCTTGCCCTTCTTGCCCTCCGCCAAGCAAGCCGTCCATTACATCGCCTTCATCGCGTCGTTCAACCGCCAGTTCTACCAGAACGACAACCGCACGATGATCAACGCATACGTCGACGACCCGTTGTTGGCCAGGCTTAACGGTCCCACCAAGAAAGCAGCTCAGACGTTCTTCAAGAGCATGAAGGGTCTCAGCAACAAAATCCGAGCCCGCACCTTCGATAAGAAAGGTCTGAGCAACGGCGTTCCTTTCGTTTACAGGGCCCTGGATCCCGACTTCATTCCTTTCATCTGTGCCGTCTAGGTCATCATCCTTCATATCATTATTTTTTCGCAGACGTTTATGTAATTCTGGCAATGCGCCGCAGATAACTGTCCCTCCCTTTTCACTTGCTGTCTCACTATTTTCCAGTGGTGTCTCGTTATATGTATCGAGCGACGTATTTATTGTATTTAGTTCTGTCGGTACAGTGCATACAGTAAAATTGCATGCTCTCAATGAATCCCATCTGCCATTTCCATGATTCACTCGACCCGAGGGTATTTGAACGGTCCGTTGGGCATGCACGAGTGAGCTTGCCAAACGCGTGAGTATCGTAGGGTGCGAGCAAGTGCGAGTGATACGCGAACGAGTTTACTGATCCGATCGTAGGAACGTCGGTTCATTGTTCAACCATTCGAGGAGGCGTCACTTTGGATTGGTCCGCCGGCTTCCCTTGGCCACACCGGGCCATCGCCGTGACATATCCTCTTTCAACAGCTCTACCTTCTTCAGTAAAGCTTTCCCCCCGGAGGATAGGTTGATTTCGCCTCTCCAGTGCGACATGCTATCGTTGACCTGGTTTCATGGACAGTTCGATGCAAGGACAATCGTTGAAGTCTGTACTCAATTCAATACACGGTCTGGGATCCTTCAAGTTCTCTATGAACCGAGTCCCCGGATGCTCCCCAGAACATGACGATCCATACAATCGCGACCATCCACAAGTGAAAATAACCAAGACATGTGCACCAGCATTTACTGCGTATTCGCATGAAGCGCACATCCACCCTTCTTTGCGGTCTCTGCCTCCCTCCGAGCTCTCACAGCTCTCGCAACCTCCAAAGCAGTCACTTTTGTTCCTGTGGTGACTAATCCTTGGATTCCTCCCTGATTGAAGAACCTCAATGGGATGCGATCTTCGTGGTTGTACGTTCGCTGGATTTCGCCGATGGTGATGAGCTCTTCGCCGTTGGGGTGCACCTTTCGGGACGGCGTTGATGTCCACCCCGAAGCATGGCTTTCCATGTTCATTTTTGCGCTCGTGGTATCTCGTTAATCCTGTCTACAGGTCACTGGCACGATTGATCAGCAAATACGCGAAGAAGATTCGGACACGTGGCACTGACCTTGGGGAGGAGACTCAAGAGGTCTCTGTTCTTTAGCGTAAGGCAGCCCAGAAGCAGGGTTATATACCATTCTCATAGTGCTTACGCTCACATCCTGAGACGTCAGGCTTCAGGTCCAATCGCTCGCAGGTAATGCTACGCGTGGGCATGTGATAGCTCTCATCTGTCGTCCGTTGAGCGATGGCCGCTCCTGTCCCCAACTTGTGGAAGTTCCAGCGCATGTGCGGAATGTCTTCGTGACTAACCGTTAGGATCGGTATCGAGTTGGACGTCGTGTAGGAACTCAATCGGTATGTTCTTGAAATCAGCCCGTCCCCGAACACGTCACGCTGACCGATTTCAATATACCTATCAATAGTGACTTCAATCGTCACTGTCAATGTCATTTGCACATATGTTTACACTAAAGGGCGTCGGGAATCAATTCTATACAGCATCGTACTTGACCATGCGAGCCAACTCCCTCTCCTTCTCTGAGCAACGCGACTGATTGAGTACCTTCGTCACCTTTCTAGCCTGCGCACGCGTGATCTTGTCGTCGCGTGGCACGATACCGGCCAGCTGCACCACATGTTTCGGGACCGGTTTTCTCAAACCATACACCTCCCTGATGTCCTCAACATTAATTAGACCCTTTTCATTTGGATGGACTGAACGCTGCCCTCTCCATTGCCCTCCCTTTTTCTCATTTCCGCCACTTTGCGTGACAGTGATGCCTGACGTTTGCACAGGGTATCGCACAGGGCTATTCTTGTAAGGACCATATATGGCGCGTGCATGGTCGACTGGTCCCCTTGTGTCTGGGTTGCCTATACTGACCAGCTCCAGGCCCAAGCGCCGTGACCGTTCAATAGGAGTCTCGCGGAGTGAGAAGGGGATCGGAATGGGATACACGGTGTGTGTTGATGATGTCCGAAGCTGCCAGGAGCGCGCTGCCCCCACCTGCTTTACGTCGACTAGGCTATTGACGGTAGTTCTTTTTGGTAATCCAGACTGTACAAACGCCTGAAGGGTAAGTGGCTCAGCGAGACCATACACGGATTGGACTTCGTGTATGGCGATGAACCATTTTCCGTTCGGGTGCAGGTTACGGTCGTTCATTTATATCCCTGTGAAGGGTGATCAGAACAGTTTAAAATCGTACTGACAAAAAGTCCTCTGTACCCAGGAAATTGGCGTTTCAAGATGGGGGGAAGAGTGAAAGTACTGCGTCGCGATCGAGAGGCTTTATCCTGGCGTAGCTCTCCACTGGTTCTCACACTGATTGCTTCTTCGATGAAGCCTACTCCCTTTGCATAATCAGTCTAGATTCTGCGCAGCGAGCCGAAGAATCGGTCCAGTCACAAGACGATTCCTTATGGTACAACGGCTACTACATTTATTCACACAGCGAATATCGAAGGACGGTAGCCTGTCGTCACAGATATACGAGACCACTGCACCATTACTCCCACTCCCACGCGAAGGAGCTCTCCTTGTACGCACCTCCACCAGGAACGCACCCAAAGCCCGTATCAATCTCACGCAGCAACTCCTTCAGACCCTCTGAGTATGAGTATGAGTCCACGTCAACGGCGCCGTCTGACCAGAGGGCGGACCGGGGGACTCTGGTCTTAACCTTGGGTGCTTTCTTTGCTTTACGTTTGGGAGCGGAGGTCCTTGCTCTGGGGGCAGGATTGGCGATTGGATTGGCTGCAGAGGTAGAAACATGGGGTGTCGATGTCTGCTTCGAAACCGGGGCATTCCCATTCCCGACATTTTGAAGCCAAGCCCTAGCACGTTTGACCTGCTTGACATCGACCAGACTATTGATGCTGGTGCTCTTAGGAAGACCGGACTGTACGAACGCGCGAAGTGGAATTGGTTGGGGCAAACCATACACGTCTTGTGAATCATGTATGGTGATGAACCACTTCCCGTTTGGGTGCAAGTTCGGTTTGGTTTCAGCAGTCGTCGTCCCGGCCATTTCCTACACATGCCGTGCGTCAGTACTTATGGGCAAAAACAGTGCGCAACGATGGACTAGAGCCTCGGATTTATGGGTTCTAGTCCAGAATGGTGCACGTACGTTGGTGGGAAGGGAGAGAAGTGCGGGAGAACAGGTGGATCGGATCTTATATACTCTCATGCATCTCCCACGGCTGGTTCTCAGACGCGCCATTGCCGTGACTAGATTACATTGATTGGTTATACCAACCCTTCACAGATATAGAATACATGACACTCATAAAGTAGGCGATACATTTACATTGGTGCATAACCGAAACTCATTGAGCTCGTCTCACTGCTGGGCTCAGCAAAACTTGACGCGTTCCGCCATCCCCTCCAGCATAACCACGTCACCAGCCTCCAGCCCCTTCGTTCCAGACAGCAGAAGGTACTTCAACCCGATAGCTCCAAGCTCCCTTCGCCTCTCAAAGCAATCCAACATATTCACAATGAGGTCATCATTGAACTCGATGTCTTGCAGCTGCACATCCGTCAGGTGTGGGCAGACAACGGCCTGAGCGACACCACCAGATCCGCTAACGGTCAGCGAGGACAGAGCACTGAGTACGTCCGCCATACCCGACTTTCTGATTGAAAGAGCCTGTAAATTGGGCAGTGTGCGGAAGATGTCAGTGATGTCAAGACGTGTGTGGTCCTCTTCTCCGTCCTCCGTTCCCGTGAGTTCCGCGGAGACAACCCGTTGTCCGACATCGAGAAAGTGTATGGCTTGTGTGACACCATCGACGACACCCTGGTAAGGCGTTTTACTGGGAGGGTAGGTGGTATCAACGATTATGATGGAGAACAAGGGTTTGCAGCCCTCGCCAACGCGGAATCCCATGAGAGACGGTGCTATGCCGTGGAATCGGAGTGAAAGGCCGTTTATGTCCTTGATTCCACCGATATGCGGAAGCTTTCCTCGGGCAGGGAGAGAATCGCAGAGGAAACGAGGAGGAACACCCCGGAGAGTGATGACGGGGAGACAGATCGTCACATCTGCAGATGGAGGTGTGGACACTAATGAGAAGAACTCCCGAGGAAATTCAGGATCCGATCGAATAACCAAGCGGGCAAGATGGGATAGATGAATCGGAAAGACATTCGCCGCCATATCCACGAAAAGGTCATGGCATGGACCAGATATTTCCAAGACCTTTAAAGTAGGCGCTGCTCGGAGAATCGCCAAAAGTTGCGATAGAGGTGGCAACCCCTGACCACTTTCTAGTTCCAGCTGGGTGAGGCATGGGAGGAAACCACCGGTGTGTGAGATGCCAATATTGGTGAGCCGTATGGATCGTACCATGCGAAGATCGTTGAGAGAAAAGGTATGTGGATTGTTGCTGTGATGTCGCGGATGAGTGATCCTCAATTCGAGGTCCCGGAGACTTGACCATGGGAAAGTATTGGGAGAAACTATCTTGTGGAAGTCTGCGCACCAGAGAAGTGTAGCAGAAAGCGATTCAACGCGACAGATATGAGATCCGAGAGCGTTGACGAAGGTAGCGACGTCCAGTCTTCTCCTTCGACGGATAAAAACTCGCAGCGGGCGATCACTTGATTGCATGAGAAACTTATCGAGCGAGCTAAACGGCTGATCCGCAGATACACGAGTCCACAGGCTCGCAATACGCCGTGCGACAGCATTCCAGAGTTTGCAAACTTGGAGAATACGGACCCAGTGATCGTCAACCTCCTGGTAGAGAGCGCAGAATATCTGTGCAAGAATCTCGTTGGGTATGCGCCCAATTGGACCCTTTGCACCAATGTAGATCGTGAAAGAGGCCTGGGGCTTGATACATGTGGCGATGCGAGGGAATGTTGTGGGAATAAGACCAGGGGTTGACAACCGCGGATTCAAGCTGATGTTGGGCATGCTGTACGAGGTACGTCTTGGGTGGAGCATTGGTGGCGCGGCCATTCTGTTTTAGCTGGGTCATACTGTTATAAACGAGTCGCAAGTTTCGCTGAGAGCGCTGATCACCCACCTGAAGACGACTTCGTCACCAGTTGCAGTCCTTACGGTCTGAGCTGGTACTGTGAGGAGCGAGCTGGGAGATACGAGGTACTCACCGTCCTTTTCAGCCCCCAGACCTATTATATGGAGAGTGCAAAGCGTCAACTAACTGTCGCTTTGGTTTGTTCAAGTTGTTGACAACGAGGCATCGGCGCATTGCTTTGGCCAGCCTCGATAAGATGTCCCTGACAATCTAATCTCTTGTGGGTCCATGCAATCCCAATATGGTAATTTGCTTCGGCCAGTCTTGTACATTTAAATTTGTCATTGTCTAACTTGAAGCATGCTACACGCTCAGGACCGTATTTCTGACATATGGACTATGGGATTGACACCCATTATTGTGCTATCTGGAGAGAATTACTGACATAGTCGCTTATGAGTACCAAGCGTTGGATTGCGCTTCACGACAAGAATATCTTATCCCTGAGCGGAAAATAGAAATATTTGCAGCAGGTCTATAAATTGAAAGTCAAATTGGGTGCGTGATTCAAAAGTGAGCTTTGGTTCGTATTTCTGCAAACGCCGTTAGTAATGGCCACAGCCTGCCATTGATCGTAAAAGAGGTGGGGTAATTTCAAGCAGATCGAACTGATATATATGCAAGCCTTACTTCGCTTCACTTACCAACATGTTGTCGTATTTGAAATCCTCGGCATAGTGCACAGCTTGCCTACGACTGTAACTACTATTGCTCTCGAAGCCTCCAGCTTGAGCATAACCTGGAGCCTTTGGTTGAGGTTTGCGGAAGGAGTTTGACCCATCCGCTTTGCGGTCAACGGTGGACATCCTGTCTATGCTCATTGACTCTGTACAGCCAAAACCGATTAGCGAAAGGATCTTCAGAAAGATGGTGGCACTGAACATTTGTCTTGGCCTTCGGCGCATGCCCCTACTAAGCCAACAAGCAGCCGTACCCCACACTGTTCAATGTTCATGCTACATGTGTGCCTTGAGAAATGAGCGGACTTTCTTGATATTCGGCGCATGCCCCCACTGGCAGTTGTCCCCGCACTGATCATGCGACATCTGTGCCTCGCGCCACATCACAATACCATGATGCTTTCTGATAGAGTCTCTATGTGTAAAACGTATTACGGGCTAGGATACGGTCAGAAGACATAGGTAAGCGACCGCCGGTGATGTTCTGACGAAGCTACGTGAGAGGAGACATTTTGGTGAGATGGCAGCTGTTCGCTGAACGTCAGGTCCCTCACGCCTCACAGAGGGTGGCACAGAACAGATGTTACCAGTTTCAATGCACTTGTGCATGTTCCGTCACGTCCCGTGAGAATTTGTGGCGGCATGAGCGCCGGTGTCCTGGAGTACTAGAGACTTAGATTCGAACTTGATATTCGTGATTGCCAATTTGCCACTCCTTGAACCGACTGGCAATGAACGTTTTCATCCCATGAGTGCAGTGTGCACTGCGTGTCTATGCAACGCTGTCAATGATATCAGTAAGTATAATGTCTTAGTATGTTCACGAGTCTCATGAAACAACGTTTTGATAACCTTTCTAGAAGTTCAGTCAAGCGTTTCCGAAGATCAGCCTATAAGGTGGAGAGAGATCGAAACAGCAACTGCTCGTGATCTCGGAGGATCAGACTTGGCTGTATCATATGATACATCAAGGGCCTCCCAACCATGTGTCCTTCGTTTTAGGCTAACCTAACCTTAGTCTTAGCGATTATACCCTTCATAAGTACGCTGAATCCCCTTGCGGAAATTGGCGGAGAAGCGCAAGTTGAGACTTCCTCCTCAGTCATCGTGATGTCAGACGGATGGGATAAGGAGGGCGGGTTTACTCAGCTTCTCGAGATGACTCCTGCTAGGTTGTTAAAAGGCCTCCAAGGGGGCCACCATCCCTCCAATCCACAAACACTGAAAACACATACAATTTTCGAGCTTTACAATGGTGAGTGCATCCCCTTCTGCGCGTTTGCTGACGTTAACACGCCGCTTCACTAGCCTTACTCCGCTCAAGCAGGCTTTGATACAAGCGGTTACAGCAAAGAACGCAAGTCCGACCCATACGTTTACCAGGTTGGTTTCGGGAATGCCTTTGCATCTCAGGCCATGTGCGTTCGAAATTCCGATTTGTCCTATGAAGGTTTTCGCACTTGCACTGACCTTTAGTCGAATAGTCCTGGCGCCTTGCCCGAAGGCCAGAACAGCCCTCAAAACTGCAAATATGATCTCTACGCCGAACAGGTATGTGCTCAATATGATTGAAGCCTTCACCGACTATCTTAGACGTTTTTCAGCTGAATGGAACACCCTTTACCGTTCCCCGGGCCTTCAACCAACGAACGTACGTCCTCATTCCTGACTCCGCAATGACGACTCTCATCGGAGGCCCAGATGGCTGTATCGCATCCTACCCTCGGTCGCTCACGGCGGGATGGTCGACACAAAACAAAACCCCCTTGTATGTATCTACATTAGCTCGCCAGTCTCGTGGACAATTAGCGTATACCCTGAACTCGACAGCTCGTTTCCGACTTTTCCCCTTTGAATCCCGCCGTGCATGTAAACCCCCATCAAGTCAGCTGGAAGTCTTTCAAGCCGTCCGAAACCGAGAAGCACGACTTTATCTACGGACTACGCACGTTGGGTGGAAACGGAAGCGCAATCAGCAGAGATGGGATGGCATTCCACGTCTACGCCATCAACCAGTCCATGGAGAAGACTGCTTTCATGAATGTTGACGGTGACTTTTTGTTCGTCCCCGAGGAGGGTCGATTGGACATCCAGACCGAAATGGGCAGGTGAGCTCATCAGTTCGGGAGTGAGAACACTACAGACTGAATGTTGTTTTGTAGTATGATGATCGGCCCTGGTGAGATCGCTGTTGTACAGGCTGGTATCAAGTTCAAGGTGAGCGACCAATCCCTCGGGAATTGATTTAGTCCTCCAATTCTGAGAACACTACATCAGGTGGCCGTTCCCGATGGCACAGCGCAAGGATGTGAGCACTCAATCTATCATAAGAAACTCAGGCATGTCCCTAACGTTTTGACAGCTATTTATGAGGTATACGGAACGCATTACACGCTCCCGGAACTTGGCCCCTTAGGAGCGAACGGTATGGCTAATGTTAGGGATTTTGAACACCCTGTCGCAAGTTTCGATACGGAGCCGTCTGAATGGAAAGGTGAGCGATTCCGACTGAGTTTATGCGGGTAATTCACGCTGACTGGACATCTCATTCCAGTTGTGTACAAGTGCGCATGAATAATGTCACACTGACGTTACTTATCTGATGATGTTTTCAGGATTGGCGGAAAGCTGTTTGAGACCATCCGTGAATATTCTCCATTCGACGTGGTTGCGTGGCATGGCAAGTAAGTTGGTCTGCTTCTCCACCATTGTTGCTCGGTCGTGACAAACTACTGCTTCCTTTCCAGCTACGTCCCATACAAATACGACCTCTACAAGTTCATCATTGTCCAAAGCTCGAATATTGACCACATCGACCCCTCCGTCTTCAGCGTCCTCGTTGCCAAATCCAAGTTCCCCAACATCAACCTCATGGAGTTCTGTGCGGTGCATCCATTTTGGGTGACCACAAAAAACACCTTTAGACCACAGTACTTCCATAGGAACTCGGCTTCCGAGTTTCTAGCGTTTATCAAGGGCGGGTCTGGAGGATACCTCGGGTACGCAGGGCTTGTACCTCATGGAAGTAAGCTCTCATTTCAGTTGTGCGCACGGGTAATACTTGCTGATCAATATTAGCTACTGTGGATGTTTGGGAGGCTGCTACGACGGAGGATCAAGTACCAGTCATTACGAATCAGGGTGCCCTTTGTTAGTCACTTCTTCTTTCTCGACTATTCCCTCAGAAGAGCTGACCATTTCACCACATAACAGTCACTCTGACCGAGCCATATCAGATGATCTTGCTCACCGACTACGGTGTGAGTTGCAGCGAATACGCAGGTGAGCACCCTTCATGCTTCATGACATTTGACATCCGGTGTACGATATTTTAACACCGCATCCATTTGTGCAGTGCCGTCTGTCTCTGCTTGGAACTACCGTCCGAACTTCCTCAAGCGCATTCCAGAGATCAACGCAGATTTGAAGGCTGCTCGTCTTCCACCAATTAGGCAGCAAGCCTAAGCGACAAAACAGAATGTATACCCTGGCAGTGTATTCAATATTTGTAAGAAGTATTTTTGATGACGTTGGAAGAGCCATGATGTGTATAAATGCATTGTGTTATTGTGTCTGTATCCGCGTTGGACAGTGCGGCATATAAGCTCAGTCAAACTGACCGAGTGGATAATTCCATTCAATACGCGATAATTTACATTCCTGTACACTTTGCTAATCTGCTAGTGATGATACTTGAGGGGAAATGTGGAAACCCAGGGGTATAAGCACGGGAGGTGATAATTGAAGTAAAACATGGTAATAGCGAAGGGAATAGGTGAGGGAGAACAGGATTACTTGGGGTAGTAAGTTAGCATATAATTGTCTTCTGGTTCAGTACGTAGCGGATCACATCTCCCTCTCTCTCGCCCATCCCCTCGACATGAGGCCCTCGTCCTTCGGGCTTGAAAGGTACGAATATGGGCCAGGCCCGACACCAGCGTCAAGGTGTGGAGTGTGTTCGTCCAAAGTCCCCGCGGCTGCGGCGGCCCAGGAGGACAAACTCAAACTCGGGAAAATGCCAGACGCAGTTGCGGTAGCGGTAGTGGTAGGAGACGCGGATCGTTGCAGAGCGTTCGAAGAAGCAGGGTGGGACGTTGTCGGCAGATCTGGGGACGAAGGGTTGGTGGCTGTGGTGGCTGATGTGGCAAATGTGGTGGGAGCGAGGGAATTGGAGGTCGAAGGTGTTTGCGGCCTGGACGGAACCGCGGATACAGCGGAGGTGACAGCAGTAGATGCGAAAGCAGCGCTGGCTATGCGGAAGCTCTGAACCCTCCGACTGAGTGCTCGAAGGACAGATGTCCTCCCCCCGTCGCCGCCAGCAGCGCTTGAATTATCTGAGACACTCCTGCCACCACCATGCTCACTCGACGATGGCGGATCCTCCCCATGGTTCATAAATGTAGTATGAATGGAGGAATCCGACAATCCTCTCGGGCGCAAAGTTCGTTCCAGCAAAGTGTCGTTTACAACATCGCGGCTCTCGTCGTCAGGATCCTCATCCTCACCTCCATTATTGCCGGTACGGCGAGTCGGCGACGTAGGAATATCTCGGTCAATCATCGCATCCACCACCCTGGATAGAGCCTTCCGAGATGCCGTTCCCCTACCAATCGTCTGCGAGGCGACACCTTCTCCGTCAAACTTGGCTGTGGAGGAGAAATGGCGTAAGGTGCTTCGTCCAACTGTAGCACTAGCTGCACTGCCAGTACTGTGGCTGGTGGTGAGAGCAGGTGCTCTACCGGAAACCGCTCGCTGAGGTTTCGGTACAACAATCCAGGGATCGGTGGGGTCCGCAGCGGGCCGTGGTGCACCCGCGAAAATGTCCATCAGCCCCCTTGTTGACACAGTAACCGATGGTGGTATAGGACTTTGACTTGAGACGGACGCTGGCGAAACAAGTGTCGATGACGCACCGACGCTCGGGGATACTGTCGTCGTACTTGAAGCCACTCGGCCTGCACCTGCGCCTGTGAACTCTACGTTTACCGTCGTAGATGTGGCTGCTAGTGCTGCTTCGCGTTTTGGAACGACGCGGGGCGGGGGACGTCTCCCACGGCTGTTTGAGCGCATAGGAGGGGAAAGCGCTCGAGCGGCGGGGTCCAAGTCAGGATTACTGGCACCGGGGAGACCGAGAAGTTTGGATAACGGTGCTATCCAAGCCGGAGTTGAGCTAGAGCCCGCGGCAGCATCGCTTTGAGTGGGAACGGTGATCGTGGCTTTAGAAGGATGCATGGCCATATCGCTAATCTTGCCTGCAATGGTTGGATCCAGGATGACGTCGTTGAGAGTTACTCGCAACTGACCCATTTCCGACAGCAAGTCCTTGAAGAGCTTAAAAAGGCCACGAAGATCCTTCCGTGTGCATGCTGTTGTGACCTTGTCATCCTCCAAAAAACCACGAAACAAAGTGCGCAGCGTGTTCAATTCCTGTATTACGCCGCTGACTGTATTGCGGGATATGTGACTGACATCTGCGCCATGAAGATGCTGCCTCTTCAACCGGTTAGTCAAAGTCAACGCATCAGCTTGGATGAGACGGTTGGTCAAGATGGAAACACGCTCCAGGAGAATGCCCAGAACGGAGGATTGACCATCAGCCACAGACGAGGAGTCCGACTGGCCGTCGAAGGGGGAAGATGACGATATATGGTCCCCAAATCCGCGAGGTACTGGAGAAGGAGCGAGTAGACTTGCTGCAGAACTAGACGGCCCTGCACCCGTGCCATCAGTCTGCACGCCGCGCGTCCGTTTCAGTAGAAGGAGTGGCTTGATGCCTTGAGGTGACGTATCTTCGTCAACTTGGATGCTGAAAGGCGTGAAAGATGTCCGTTTGACGTCGGAACGTCGGTCAGTCTCAGGTGTAAGTGGTTCCTGCAACTGAGGATCAGGTCTGACCCATGAATGAAGGAGATGATAGGTACGCACAAACACACGACGGGGTTGTTCTGTGCTCACGGACCTAATCCCTCCTCTCGAAGCACTCGTACTCCGCTTCAACATTGTCCCGGGAAACCCGAACCTAAAATTGGGGGAAGTCGGGGACAACTCGTGATACGTAGACGATGCAACGCTGGAAGTGTGGTTATGCCTCGAGATTGGGTCCTCGTGAGCACGGCGCTCGTCGATTTCTTCCTGAAGTGCACGCATATCCTCGCGTGTTTCCGCCAAAATATTCTGTAACTCAGCGTTATCGCGTTTAAGGGCTTCATTATCTGCGACAAGAGACTCCAAGACTTTTGTCATCTCAGAGTCGTCGTGTGCAGGAGTATTTCCGAGGTGCTGTATGGCATGGTGAATTATTGGCTACCCCTTACAAGGCGGAGTAAGACCCACTAGTTGCTGCAACTGCTGAAGTCGCTGACGAGCATCCGTCAGAATCTCCTCCGATAATTCCTGGCGATGAGACCGTTGCATCTCCAGATCTTCACGTAGACGATCGACCTGAGCCCTCAGTTTCGCTTCCGAGGATGTGATGGGTTCAGCAGAAGAAGCGTCGCCGAAGGAAGGATGCTCACAGCATTTCTCTTTTAGAGAGGATATCCGAGCCTCCGCCATTCTTGCTCTCTGAGTTGCACTATCCCTCTCCTGCTGAAGATCTTCCTTCTCTTGAGTCGCCACTGCCAATCGGTTCTCAACTCCAATCGATCGTGCATGTTGTGCAGTTAGTCGGGTCAAGCTGTCCTTCGCATTCTTCAACTCCAGAAGAGAGGTTTGATGTGTGGTTTCTATGAGTTCGCTATGCACCAAAGCTTGAGATAATCGCTAAAGCATCGTTCAGTGACTCCTCCAAGCATATGTGGTATGTGATGGCTCACTCTCTGCAAGTTAGCATTCTGGAGAGCTGATCAGTTTCAGGCATATTGTTGACGTGCGGTGGCAACGTACCTCTTTTATCAATGCTGCCATACGGCCATCTACATCTTCTGTATCACTCTCTGTATATAGGGGAGCCCGGCGATATGACTGTGTATGCGATGGCAGTGAGGGACTGTCCACACACATTGCAGAACGCGATGCATACCTCGTGCCTGCGAACATATGCCTCGTGCCTCTCAAGCAATGCTTGCCCGACCTCTTCAAAGAGAGTCGAGAGAATGACTACCTGTAGGCAAGGAGTAGATACATAAAAAAGAGCTCACCGGCACTGAGAACGAGTCTACTCTCCAACTTTGCTTTAACCGTAGCCCACGCCTTGCTGGTCTCGCACTCCTCCCTCCCACAACAGCAAGTTGCAATCTCCAGAGGTTCTGGTGACCGTGCCCGCGAGAAGTTGGCCAGTGCTCGAGTCAGGTCATCGATCGTGGCCGTTGCATCACGTAGACTGCCTTGAGAGTCGGGCGTTGAAGAACGAGAGTCGTCGGACATGGTGAAGGTTGGCAGCTAGCCACCAATGCTGCGGGTGGGAATGTTGTTGGGTCTTTATGGCCTCGTTGTCGCAGGAATTAACTCCGTCGTGGTGAGATATGAGATGCATGCAGCTGAACGGGTTATAGAGACATTGAAGGACCAGAGTGATGAGCAAGAAATACAACCAGGATTATGCGCTTAGGAAGTCCTTGATCGTACGTTCCGGTTATCCGGGTGAGAAGAACATGCACAGTGAATTCCAATCAACGCAGAGACTAATCTCTAGATACATGGCAGTGAAAAAACAAAATTAACGGATGGTATGTGTTGAGAATTACCGAACCAGCATTGGCTACAACGAAACAAAACACACATGTGGAGGGAGGCCTTAAATTAGATGCTGAATGACACTGACAATCCGCAAGGAGGAAGGAAGACGAAACTGGTATATGTTACAACGAGTTGCAAGCGCAAAACCTACTCAATAATCTTGGCAACCAATTCCGATATCCAGTTGATCATCTTCGGTGCATTGTTAGGGTGTATGAAAGTGAAGTTGTTTGGGAGACCGAGCATGTCGTGATTCTCCAACGCGCGCTTGTAGTTTTCGCCCAGTCCTGGGCTGTTGGCTTCATCGACAGTGCTCAGCGTCGAGGCAGAGCCAGCGCGGAACGCCGGATTTCTATACCGGTCGCGCAACGCGACGCGGAAGATGACGGAGACGTAGCCAAGGATTTCTGGCCGCGAGCAGTTGGCGAAAGCATCCTTGACCTTATCTGAGAGGGAGTCGAAACTGTAAACGGACAAGTAGTGAGCGTCATACAGTCAAAGGAGTGATAAAGAACGTACACCATGGAAATAATGTCAGGATGAGAGACAGCGATCTGTGCAAGAATATCATACAACATCTCCGTCTCCTTGTCGTCCCCCTGGGAGGTGGTCAACATGGCGCTAACGAACGCGACTACGAATAGTGCATCGTCGGAATCATTGACCCCAAGAAGACCCGGAGGAATCTTGACGGCCTCATCCTCCTCCAAATCCATGGATAGAATATCCTCCGCGTACCAAGAACCGTGCACATCGGCGTCCTGCAGAAGTGTCTTGAAGGACTCAGGAGTGGTTGATACTGAGATGAGGGCAAGGAAGTATCCTAAGGTTTCTTGACATATTGGGGCTCCTGGTCCATCGGTATGGTCAGGCTCCCCACATGCACGGACAGTCACCCGGAGGAGAGAGCGGAACGCTGTGGCAGCATCATCGCGAAGCTTGGCGTGACGAATACCTTTGAAGATGATTGCGGAAAGGGAGAAGGAGAAACTGCTCTCGAATGATAATCCAAGGATGTTGTCAAGTTGGCCAGCGACCTCATAGAGCGATTGCCTCCCGTCCAATAACGTTGCCGCAACGCCTTTATCACGGAACAGGCCTTGATCAGACATCCTCTCTAAGGTTGCCTTCAGAAGCAAGATCGCTTCTGTATAGCATCCAACGAGGCTGGACTGCAGTAACGCCACTGCCAACCAGAAGAGCTGGGGCAAATACCTCGACTGAGCGGGCAGTGCTGGAGCGACGTGACAAATACACCTAAGCATGCTCAGAATGGCAAGGGTGTCGTCGTCAGTTGCTTGTGCCAATGCGGTTCTGTATGCAACCAGAATCTGGTAGAGAAGATCATCGTCCACGTCGGAGGTGGCCAAAGACCCCAATGAGACGAAGGCGCGGATTTGCACTGCGGGAGATAACTGGAATGCAGAAGAAGTAATCAAGCCCATCCATCGTGCGCGCCAAACGTTCAAAAGTCCTGAGATACATGTTTCAGTCAGACGATGACTGGATTAGATGGCAGTACAAAAAATACCTGTATGTCCAGCGACAGCCTCCATAATGCGTCCGAGAAGGCCACACAGCTGCTCCATGGAGTCAAGGTAGGCCTTGTCGCCACCGAACTCATACACCATGTAGTCGCTTGTAGGAGACCGGCGTGTGAGACCAAAGCACTTGAGACTCTGAGGAAGTGTGCATTCGTCGATCAAGGCACGGATCTCTGGACTGGACTCCGAGTCTCCTTTCCTCGCCAAATAGACCGATTGGAGCAAGTTCATGATGATACCGTACACGGAGGTACGGACAAGGAGGTCGCCAGTAGCGGCTGTGAGAGACACCATGTGGATGACTTCGGGAACATAGAGTTGCGCATTGTTCAGGTTGCGATGGTTGGCATTCGCGACGAGGGCCAGGCGTATCAGGCATGCAATCTCGGTCCAGTGCATGTTCTCCGCAAGATTCTTCGTTGGCTTTGATTGGGTCTTTCCAAGAACCTTCCGAATCCGGGAGAAGATCCTGCCGCGGACGTTGATGGAGGTGATACCAGACATGATGTCCGCCACGACGTCACAGCGACTAGAGCCAAGACCACCATCGACGGCTGCACGCATGAGCTCATCCAGAACAATGTTGACGACACTACTGTCGAGCTTTCCAACCTCTGTCCAAATGTTCTTCTGAATCATTGGATAGATCTACAGGAGTGGCGCGTGAGTCGGAGTGCTTTGAGCATAGAGCAAATAGCATACCTCATGATCGGCGAGACTGAGGTCAATGAGCACCCGAATACAGTCACGGAACTTGGTACCAGAATGTTCGTAGTACTTGCTCCCCGGGTCGGTGAATTGCTCGATGTTCTTGATCCAGGGTGAAATGTATTGCAGACAGTTGATTCTTTGCGCCCATGTAGTCTTGTCAAGTCCAGAAGAAATCTCGTTGATGAAATCCAACGTGAGTTGAGGGGCGAACATGGCTAACTTCTCGCTCAGCTGAGTAACGAACTGTCCTGGATGCCCTGGAAGGAACACGGCTGGAACATGCGTGTGAGCAAGGGGAAACGGTGATTCCGCGAGGACATACCTCGTGTTGGAACAACTGGACGATGTTCGAAATCAAGGTAGCCACATGTTGCAACCAACAACTCGTACGCAGCAGTTCGAAGTTCCTCGTCGGCGCTACCGATGTTGAGCATTCCGATGTGAAGCAAAGTGGCGACAACGTTCTGGAGCTTTGAGAACCGTTCCGTGACGGGCATCCTGACGTTGCGCACACTCCCTTTGGCGGCACGAATCGCCTAAGCCACAGGACTGGTGAGTGACATCTACGTCAGTATGAAAACTTTGCTTACCTTGACGATGGTATCCCTCAACGGTGAGGTAAAGTAGAGCGTACTACCTTGCCTGATCTTTCTTATGATGAATTCATGTGGATCGTGTCCAGTAGAGACGTTGTAGACATCGCTGATATCACTCAAGAGAATAATCTCAGTGGCACGACAGGCAAGAGTACTTGATGGTTTCATCTGCCCAGAAGGTCAGTTGAGTGGTACCAGAGAATTGGTGTGAAGTACTTACCGTTGTGATTCGCAGGTGTGTAGTTGCCACTTCCAGAGTGACGGGAACTCGCATAGGGTGATTGTGACGCATTGTTACTTCCGTGAACTCGTCCCTCTGTTCTTCCTCCTGTTGCACTGTGTAGGAAAATTTGATAGAACACTCAAAAATAATGGCTGAGGCTACAAAATCTCATGCGTACCAGCATATTCCAGGGATGACATAGAGATAACCTTGCTGCTGATGTCTTTCACCAGATCACGAACCGATAGATGAGTGGAGTAGCTCCTCGCAAAAGGTTCACCTGTGAACGTGAACAATGATGAGTACACTGACACATGAGTTGTGCAGCGTTCACCTACCACTAGCCAGACAGGACAGTCTACGCATGTACTTCAACGCCAGATCATTCGGCGTCAAGAAGCGTGCTTTCACAAAACGCTCCCGAATATCGACGGGGATGATCTCGTGCGCACGCTTGACCCACAGGGTTGGGACATGTGAAGCAGCTGTGAAATTCGTCCAGTCAAACACAATCTCAAACTTCTTGTTCTCGAAGGCTGGCGAGGTGAGTATCTGCATTGAAAGTCTGAGCAAATCGGTCAGGAAGATCAGGCGATGACGTACCTTGAAGACGTAGCAGAGCAGCAGTTCGATGTCGAGAACCTCCACGTCGATCTTGGCCACGGAGAGGATGAAAACTGCATTTGGGTACTATATAATACTCAATGGCAGCCAACCGATAGCAGACAGAACACTTACCTTCATGATGTGCGCCTCAACAAACAGGTCTTGCACGGAGGTCATGTCACGATGTCCGCAACGAGCCATCAGGTCCAGGTAAGGCGGGTGGTCCCGGCTGGTCAGCGTCGCAAGCTCTGGCGCTGAGCTTTCGGTGTTATTTTCGACGATAGCTTCACAAATTGCCTGCCACGACGTCTTTGCATCTCCATCAGTTGCCTGGTCGGTCGGCTTCGAACCGCTCAACAGCTCCTTGCCAATCTTGTCGGCATGTTTATCGAAGAAGCGATGTAGGAGAAGATTGTCGGTATCATCATACGCAGTGTCCAGCCATTCATCCTGTTCCTCGTCGGGCCCGGGTGGGGTATATTTCTGTAGGTACATTAATGAGGTGGTGTCAAGCGAACTCTATGTGGAACATACGTTGACTTCGGTGAGGAAGCGAGTCACATTCGCAATGTTCTCTCCCAGGAATTCGTTGAGGGGCGTCATGTATGCTTCCTTACCGAAGTAGACATTGTTAGCCAGATTTTGAATGATCTTCGCAATGGTCATAAGGCCGCGACGGATGGTGGGATCCTTCGGGGTCTCCAAGTCGATATCGGATGGCGAAACGATGGCGGGAGAAATGAAGCTAGGGGACCGTGAGCGTTGGGCCGATACATGGAGGGAAGAAAACAAACCGAAGGAAGATGAAGGCGCCGAGGGCAGCAAACTTCGAATGCGGCCAAACTTCGTTCCTAGAATTCACCCTCAGAATGCTTGCTTTCACATGACAGCCAGACCACTTACACAACCTTGACAATGTAAGCACAAAGCTCGCGGAACATGCTGGTGTCTGGATCAGCTGGCATCCACGAGAAAGTATACAATGACACAATTACCTTGGGAATGCTGGCACAGAAGATGTGATGAGCTCCAAGAATGTCCCAGCAACAAACTCCACGGCCTTCTGGTTTTGAACAATATCTTGCTCGCTTGCCTTGTTGGGGTCGATCTCGTAGCTCTTCCCTTCTGGAGCAGAAGTCATCGACTTCAAAAGCGGGTCGATGAGGCTGCGCAAGTAGTTGTAGCCGTACAGCTTGGCGAATGCGGACAGGAAGCGAGTGTACGTCGAATTGCCTCTGAACAGAGAATTGTCGCTCTCTGAGAAAAACATTGTATGAGTATGCAACATGTATCATGAACAATAATTTACTTACCGGCACGAGAAATCTCCTTATCGACCATGGCCTTCATGAGATTCATCAGGCTTGAACGCGTGTCAAACACGTTCAGGAGGACCGAAATGATCTGGTTGACTTCGTTTGCAGGACAGACTTCGCAAATGGCGAGCACCAAGGCAGTCTAATGGAGAATGTTGAATATCACAAACCTCAAAGGCCTCTAACTTCGAAAACTTACATCTGGACCCTTGATAATCTTCACAAATTCGTCAGCCATTAAAGCCAGACGAGAATTGGCCGGAAAGCACTCACCTCGCACAGCTTGCTCTGGCGACTACCAGAAATGGGATCTTCCTTCTGGGTAAGTGCGATGCCTTTCCCAAGGACCCGAGCAAAGACGTGAGTGAAGATTGTTTGCTTGAGTGGATCCTCGTCGTAGGCCATCGGCAGACAATGTTTCACACCAAACTCTGTGTTTGCGCTGACGAGTGAGGCGAGACCTTGGATGATGAGTTCACGATGCTCCGGATCTCTGTGCTGAGCCTGAAGAAAATTCGTCAAAAACAGCGTGAATATAGTATACGAGACGCGTACCAAAGTGAAACCAGAAGCGTCAGACATTTGGTCTTCGGCGATGAACCCGTCCTGGCGATTGTATTCCCAAATCCTGAGAAGGAAGCCGGAGTACCGAATGAACATGCGAGAGATGACGTGGTTTGCATCCTCCGCAGATGTGTCGTCTGCGGGCTTAAGCTGAAGGCGATCGAAAAGTCGCACAGCTGTACGGAGCGTGGCGATGTTGAGCTCCCGCTGTACACGCAAAGGCTCCTCGCCGTGGATCTGAGCAACGCAATTGGTCAGTCATCAAGATGTTTGTCATATTTGAAGAGATCTTACGGAAGCGGGGTCCTGAGCCCATTCGACCATGCAGTCCATGATGTTTTGACGTGCAACGCATTCCTCCGTCGAGACAATGGACATGTCTGGGTCAAAGACGCTGTCGCAGAGTGCGCAGAACTTGAGTTTCAATCTGTGATTGGATGGCTCCGGTTCTCGAGCAATGAGGTTCACGAGGGTGTTGAGCATAGAGCTCAAGTTGAAGTTCTCCATGGTCTTGAGCCCAGAAGCAAGGATCGTCACGATAGTCAAAGCCTGGTCGAGGAACAGCGACAACGAGGACCAATCAATCGTTTCTCCCTCGGTTACCTGATGTAATACTTGGTCCAACTCCTTGAGGATCCTCGTATACAAGCGAGGGCTCAACTCCGCTCCCAACGCTTCCCTTGCTACTTCTCTGGCTGGTATGGAGTCAGACACGAGCAGGTTCACGATCTCGGTGAGGAAAATGGTCAGAAGATCTTGAGGGTCGCGCAGAACTCGCATTTGGTCAGGTAGGAAGGTGGCTGGAATGAGTGTCGTGAGGGATGAAGAGTCGTGTCCCTCCTTCGCCCCGACTGAACCGAACGCGGCCATGAACAGAGTCAGGTTCTGCCATTGAGATTGCCGTTCCTATCATGATGATCAGTGAGCGTATTGTCGCGGAGAGGGGTATTTAAGAACAGACCTCCATAGAAAGGGACTTGTCGCCAACAGGAATGTGGTTCATGTCTTCAGAGCCGTCAAAGGACATGCGAATTGCCATCTCGTTGAGCGCAATCCAACGCCAGTAACATTCTTGCCACACTGCCATATGAACAGGCGAAGGGAGCTTGATTTGTCGCATCAACTTTCTGATACGCTTCTGCTGAGCCACACGACCTTCGCGAAGTACAATTAGCGTCTCAAGAAAGTTATCTGCGAAAAAAGCATACCAAGTAAAGCACCCTTTTGATCGTTACCGAGTTGCTCATATACAGGGTATCGCTTGACACGCTCTTCATCGTCCAGCGTTGCGTACGAAGGAGAAGCGCGCTGACGTTCTGCCAGTGCAATCAAACGAAGGCCCTTGCAGGCCATAGAAGAGACTGTCCTGTCTGCAGATGTGACAGAAACGAGGAAGGCGATTTCGGCAAGGGCAAGAGAAGGGATCTTCTCCCTCTGTTGCTGGACATTGGCCAGGTGATCCTAAAGTCACTTGTTAGATGGTAGAAATCAGGAAATCAGGACAGACTAACTGGGAGAGTTCGCGTGAATCGATACATCATCTCAAGAGCCATATTGATATGCATCCTCTGGGCCTTCAGGTCCGTGCGACAATAGATAAGGTTGTTGCACACAGCAGCCAACGCAGCTGACGAGGTCAACCCCATCCAAGTAGTATGCAGATGGAACTGTGGATGGTCCGGTGGATAACTACTGATCAAGTCAACGCCAACGCCGACAGCGCGATGGAATGACATCTTGACTACGAAGTCTCCAGGAACTTGATAGAGTTCGAGAGTCACGGGAATCCAGGTATGCACGTCCTGGGAATCGAGGATGAAGAGATACCACGAATAGTCTGCTCGGAAGAGGGCGAGAGAGAGCAGCTCGCGATCTGGCATGGTCTCGGACGTGTAACGCTTTGCCTTCGGACGGAATGCTGGCTTCTTGATACTACCCATAGCATCAATTTCGCTGCGTCGAAGAACCGCATGCTGGAAAACCATGAGAATTATGTGGAGGGTCGTCATGAGGGATTAACTTACCACTAAGACCTTGGATATGCGACTAGCTAGAACGCTTTTGAGCTCCGCCAAGGAATGCTGCCATGGTAGACGAGGAGCCTGCAAGTTTATGTCTCAGTGCTGGAGTTCAAGTCTAGGATAATGTCGCACATACATCTGTGATCAATGTCAGGCAAGCCTTGACGACGCAAATCTTGACAGCATCTGACTGCTCGGGTTCCATGCATTTCACGAATATAGGAATGGCCTCGCTCGCGGGTAAGAACCTGAAGAGAGTGACGAGAGCATCACCGATTAATGCAACATCAATCTCATCGGGGCAGTCCCAGAAGGGCTTCTGAGTGGTGCCCCACGATAACAGCACGCTCTAATGAATTGCACTGAGGACCAATTTCTACGAAGGCAACCGTGAAGCTTACCTTGATCTCATGCGTCATATCTCCTGCCAGAGACACCAGGGGCACTTCACGCTCGCCTGGTTCGACGCGGGAAGCAGCTCGACAGACGTCCAACGCGCAAATGAGAGCCACTTCTGCTAACTTGGGGTTCGTCAAACTCTTCGTGATGGAATCTTGGAAATTATTCTGCAAAAGTCGTCAGTCAGATCGTCTTCGGCACGAGTGAAAACACACCTTCCGCCCAGCAAAACCTCTGGTCAATCCAATCGAGTTCGATTGGTAGTTGTGTCTGATACGGTCACCACTGATACACATGAGAACCGTCAAAGCAGGCCATACGGCGGGTTTGTCGTTCAAATCAGCAAGCTCGACAAGATAGTCGAAGACCCGCTCCGGGGAGCCTTCCAACTTGCGATGGCCGAATATGGACTCGTTGAACTCCTCAGGGTTATGTTCAATCCAGCTCCAGACGGCGTTCCGAAGGGGGCTGGCCAAAGCGGACTGGGCTTCACGGCGCATGTTCACGAGCAAGGATCCTAGTTCTTGAAGGGGGTCAGATATCATGTTTCAGGGTGAAATTTTGCATAAATCAGTTACCATGCAAGGACTGTACGAGACGGGCTCGGTCCAAGGAGCAATGAGTGAGAAGTTGGAGGTCAATGATGTCAGGATCATCATCATGAGACCCAGCCAGGTGATAGATCTTGTTCCGAATGCGCGAGAACACGACATCCCAGTTCGAGGCAGAGAGGTAGAACACAATCTTTCCGGCGACCTTTGCAATCAAACTGCTCAAGGAAATCATGGAGTTCGACACGATCGTGGATGTCTTCTCATATTCCAGGGATCGCAGCGCTTCTGCAGAACTGGACGCGGCAGAGGAAGTATCCGCGGAACGGAGCGACGAGTTGGAGTGCTTGAACTGGAAATATTTCCTGGGTTTCGTGGAAGGTTTGGGAAGGGCAGCTTGGCCTCCGAAAGATTCAAAGGATACCGACGCCTCCGCAGCGTCGACAGACTCGAAATCGTGGTATGACGCGTTGAAGTTCAGGTTGGCTGACGACATGAGCCGTCGATGCGGAGGTGCAGTCTGACGCAAGAAGACAATCATGACGCTCAAGATGTACCTCGCACAGTTCTCGTCCAAAGGCGCGAGATCTGTCCCAGATAAAATTGACTGTGTTGCTGTCCGCTCTGATGGTGCTGGACGCCTCCTTGCAGACGAGTGCATCGACGAACCCGGAGAGATCGGTACACCAGCGACCGTGATAGGGTCTGTAGAACTTTTGCTCCCAGAACGAGAAGCAGGACGCGTGTCTTCTGTCACAGGTACCAGGCGGGAGGCCATGGCGACTGACAGCACCTTCAGCACGAAAAGTTGCGACTGGAGGACGTCGATAGTTGCGAATCCCTGAGGATCATTTGGCTATATGAGGCGTTTCAGTCAGGAGGCCAGTCCTCGATAAATGTACGACTCACCTTGGCAAGCTTATCCAGCAGCTCTGTAAGTACCCATGATATCACGTCTAGTGAGTCTCGAGAAAGTTCGACGAGGGATTCGATAGCTTGTTGAATAGCCTGGTCGTCCTCCAAGTCTGCCAGAGAAGTGCCGGCATTGCAAGGAAGCTACGAAATACGCTTAGCTACACGGTGACATATCTGAAGATTCATCCAACGCACCTTGTTCTTGAGTCTATTCACGAGTACATGAACGACCTTTTGCTGGGGTGTAGCAGGTTGATTCGTATAAGGTAGACTGGAGGATGAGTGGAGGGGAGAAGGTCCTGAGACGCTATGATTGGAGCCGTTGCTTCTATGGACGCGTGAGGTGGACGAGTGGCCGGCTGCCGACGGTCGCCGCACAGGCATGGCTTGCGGTTGTCGACGTTACAGAGTCCTAATGAATGGTGGGGAGGTGGAAGTATTTACTGAAGGAGGATGATAGTGGAAGGTCTGGTGAGAAGGGCGGCGGGACGGGGTAGGAAAGCCCGGCGTCGTCGTCGTCGTCGTTGAGCTCGTCGAGAGAGACGACGTGAAGGAAGATCTACACGCCAGCAAGGGCAAGTGCTCGTCAGTATTCGAGAAACGAATGCGACCTCTCGCTGCATCTCAGAATTACGTAAATATCGGTAAGCGCGCCCTTTCCATTTTGAGCTCATCGCCGCTCGCTCTATTTGGGCCTGTCGGTTTTTCCTGACTCAGTCGAAAGCAACCCTCTCAATCACTCTCCTGAGCAGTACATGTATCCAAACCGCCATTGTTCTGCGAGAGATGAGGGGTCCCACGGCGAATTGACAAACCTGATGCAGATGGTCTGCCCTGGTCCTGCCATGAGTTCTCTTGCCGAGTCAAAACGTCTTGATAAAGTAAATTCAGCGGGTCCGAATGATACTGCAAAAAGCGCGTGTGCTTTGATTTGGTCGCCATGATGAGTTTTCCATCGGTCCAAGTCGCGACGTCATAATGCTATACAGCAACTGCTCAGACTTGGAAAAGAGTCGTGGCTGGCCGGAAAGAGATGAACACCGTAGGAACATTCTTTCAAGATCTGCATTGTGCGTTGTGATTGATGTCAGACGTCCGTTTGCAGTGCTCATGGTGTTGATGTCCGGTTGCCCATGCGGAAATGAACTAGTACTCCTATGAAATGTGAATATTCTGAATCCTTGTTGCTAAACTCGGAGGATCCTTGTTGCCTCTAGATTCAAGCACAATAGGTCTGCGGGGTTCATGGTTCTCAGCTATTATCGTGCACTTGCCAGGCACCTCGGACATCGCTCTGCATCAATGACATATAGGTCGTCGATGTGTGCGCATGGGCGAAGGATCAGATAGTGGTAGGATAGGATCATTTATCAGCTGAGTTTCCGGCCTCGGAGCAGTTTCGCAACGAAGCCTCCGCATGTTGATTTCGGACCATTCATACAAAATGAATGGAGGGAGAGGATCTGACAGAGCACAATACCTAGATCTGTGCATTGTTCCCGTGTGTGTTGTTTCGCGGGAGTGCGACACACCCAAAGGATACGTTGCTAGAAGCACTAACGCGTTCACCGAGGGTTGTACGATGTATGGCAGGAAATGCTGCTGGGCCCCGAAGTGGTTGGTAGAGCGGTTTTTGACACAGACGTAAGGGGACCGTGGAAGAATCAAAACACCACCACCCACGGAAGGGTGTTTACACAGGACCCACAAGGACCCACAGCAGATTTGGCGCGACCAAACGCGTTCTTTTTTTCTATCTCGCAACATCTCGCTCTGATCTTTCCACCAACGGAGGCTGATTGCTGGAACAACGGCCATTCGATTGGGGACATCCTGGAAAGGCTAAACGGATACATGCTTAGTCATCCTCCTGATACGTGTTGCGCAGGCACACTGCCGAGTCACTGGTGATGGTCTGACTCTGAGGTCTGGGGTTGCGTTTGGCCAACCAAGGCGCCTGGGAAATCTCGCATTTTGCAATAGTCCGCCCATTGTCCCTCGTAGCCTCGTGTGGCGGCAGGGAGCGTCCGGAGGAGTCTGAAAGAGTACAAAAGGAAACTCCGCAGGGCCAGAGCCAGCGCACTCTCCTCTCCGCAGTGATCTTGCGGCTGTGACCTCTCCCTCATCCACTCTCCGTCCCTCTTTCAGCCCGCCTCCGTCTATCGCTGGGCACTTCCATTTCCTCACCCTCGAGGCCACGTAACACCACGTAACGCCTCCAGTAACGCCAACAAAACCCAATACTCCTCACATCTCTGCTGTCCTTTCTCTGTCTCCATCGCTGCTCGTCGCTGAATCGACTCGTCGTTTGCGCATTCCTCGCTCTTCTCTGCTTTTTGCCACCCAGTGCTTATATTCATCCATTGTGCCTCTCTCGCTGTCGAAGCCTTTCCGTCGCGTCCATTCTTCTTGATTATCTTTCTTCATTCACTCGCAAGAGAATCCATTTTGAAAAACAGGGAAAAATTGCCAAAACAAGCCTGTCGCCATTAATCGCGCCCCATCCGACCACCAGCATCGTCCCACGCTTCTCAAAATGTCACGTTCGGACATTCGCCAGGCCGACTTTGATTACTCGATATACGGCGACGGGCGTGACTTTCAAGTTCCACTACCGTCTGCCAACGTCGGGTTATACACGAGCAAGTCGGGGATGGCTGCATCACGAGATCTGCTTCGGGACGGCGCACGGGAATACGCCTCGCCTCGGGAGAATAATGCACAATACTACCATTCAGGCGGGAGCATGAATGCGGCAGGAGATGGCGGCAGAGGAGGAGATGTGGGGGGTTACTCGGCCGGGATGAATACAGCGCAGCGCATATACGGGACAGTGCCGTCGGCACAGAGTGGGAGGACGGTGACAGGGAACGAAGGATGGGGTCCGAGTCCGGCAGGCCCGCCCGCGACATCGAACACCCAGGGCCAAAGAATGGCCACCGGAGGCTCCGCCGTGAACTCCGCTCCTCCTCAAGTTCAGTCCTCGTCTCAACACTCCTTGGTTCTCAACCACCACCATCGCTCCTCCCCGCCGCGTCCCCCCGCTCCTTTCTCCTCTCCGCCCAACGCGTCCGCGCCCTTCCCCGTTGACCGCGACCGCGACTCCATCCGAGACGCATATTACACTTCCCGCCAGGCTTCGCAGCATCCACAGCATCAGTCTATCTCGTCCTCGCACCCGCTCGTGCAATCCGCGACCGCGTCTTCTCCTACATCATCTACGCCACGCTCTACACTCTGGTGGGGCGAACTCGAACCTTGGATGGACGAAGAGTACGCAAAGCAAGTCTGCAACCTCATGGGTTGGGACCCCGTCAACATCAAGGTCCCTCGTCCAGCTCCGGATCCTGCCTCTGGAAAGCAGGTCGCCAACAATCCGGGGTACTGTTTCCTCACGTTCCCGTCTCAGACTCACGCCGCCTCTGTCCTCGCACAGATCAACACCGCGAACAACTCAATGACTATGCCGAACTCGAGCAGACCATTCACACTCAACTGGGCGTCATCTGTTCCGAATGCACCCCTGAACGGTGGCGTGCTACCAACCACGACCATCTCGATTCCCGGCGCTCAGAACCCCCAGTATCCTAAAGAATACAGCATTTTCGTTGGTGATTTGGCTCCTGAGGTGTCCAACTCCGATCTGGTTGCCGTATTCCGTAACCCCGTCTTAGGGTTGAGAAACGATAGGGAGCCGCGCTTCATTCGGCCATTCCTCAGCTGCAAGAGCGCAAAGATCATGCTTGACCCCGTGACTGGTGTATCCAGAGGTTACGGCTTCGTGAGGTGCGCAGCATAACTAGATGTCCGCACGATCCGCATGATTAATGGAGTAATCTCTAGGTTCACTGACGAAACAGACCAGCAACGTGCTCTGGTTGAAATGCACGGGCTGTATTGCCTTTCTCGACCGAGTAAGTCCTCCCTCCGAATGTAAGAACGTGACGCATATACTCACTCACCGTAGTGCGTATCTCTCCTGCCACTGCCAAGTTCAAGTCTGCTCCAGGAATGCCGGGCATGGACCTTGCTCAGATGTACAACATGACTACTCAACCCGCCGCCAGCAATGAGCAGGTCACAGTCGCACTTCCCCTTCCCAGCACCAATCAAACGAAGAGTGTGTCTGCCCCCTTGGCGACCACGTCTGGGAATACGTCGGCCTCCGGATCTGCTACATCGCTTGGCGCAGCTACAAGCATGTCCTCCACGTCTACGTTGGCAACATCTACCTTTGAGGATTCTCTGAATCCTGCGGCCCCAAGCTCGTCTCCCACTACCGTTCCTGCGCCACATACCGCTCATGTGAATCCCATCACAACCGGTATCAACAACCAGCTGCAAGATCAGATAATGGCCCAGAGGTTTAGCCTTTCTGAGGAGTCCTGGAAGCATCATGCGCAAGCTCGGGCTATCCTGTCCAACTTGATTGGCCCGAACGGTGAACAGTTGACGTCATCCGATCCTTACAACACAACCGTGTTCGTTGGTGGTCTCTCCCCGTTGATCTCTGAGGAGACGTTGAGGACCTTCTTCGCGCCATTTGGCGACATCCACTACGTACGTCCCATGATATAGATCTTTCCCCTATGCTGATTTAATGATCATCTGCGTCATCTTAGGTCAAGGTACCTGTCGGGAAGCACTGCGGATTCGTCCAGTTTGTCCGAAAGCCTGATGCTGAACGTGCCATCGAAAAGATGCAAGGGTTCCCGATTGGAGGCAGTAGGATTCGGCTCAGTTGGGGTCGCAGCCAATGTATGTGGTCTTATAGTATTTCATTCGTTCATCCCTGACCACACCATTTTTAGACAAGGCCGCTCAAGCCGCAGCCCAGGCAGCCCAAGCTGCTGCATTCCAGGCCCAGTATCAGCCGCCGCCAACTGTGCCCAACGCCGTACCTAACGCCAATGCGAACGCAAACGCGATGACACCGGAACAAGCCATGCAACTTTTGGAGAAGTTCGGCATCACTCAGTTCTTGAACACCACGACCCAAGGTGGGACCCCCCTCGGAAATGTTAACGCGGGCGATGCAGTACCTCTTCAGCATGGCGGCGGTGATCAAGGGCTCTCCGTACCATACGACACATTCGATGTTCCGTTCGAAACACGTCAGTCCAATGGCCAGTTTGGCAACAGCGCGTTCTCTCCTTTCTCCCCAGACCCGAACTATCTTGGCGGGGATCTGAAGAACTCGATTCTTTCTCAGCCCAACCCCCAGCAGTATACCTATGATACGAAAGGCTACGCTCCGTGGTACGGCATGTCACAAGACGAGAAGTCGCCTGTGAATGGCAGCGGCAAGGTGTCACCGACCTCTGTCGGTACTTCTCGCCCTTCGAGCACGAATCAGCGCTTTGGGGCGTATCTTACAAGTGATGCCTCCGGCGGGTCGCCGTTCCAGCAGAATCGAGCAGCGAGTCGTCAGGAGGCTCCCATTGCCAGGCCAGATCTAGCGAAGAGACACTCCCAGGTCATGATCACCTCCGATCACACCTCCATGCAGGACGTTAATGGCACCCTCGCCAGCCTGGAACTCGACCAGTGGAAGCCTTCCAACATGGAGGCCGTCTCTCGGCCCCTACCGACCACTCCATGAAGTCGCGAATCGCTAAGTTAGATGTGCGCACCTTTCACGAATGTCTTGCGTTATCGTTCAATTTTCACCTCGTTATTGGACCATTCCTGTTCCTGTTCCTGTTCCTGTTGGTTTTGTGTTTTCTCTCTTCGCCTGTGTTCAGTTCAGTTTTCTTGTTTCACCCCGCACGTAATACTATCCCAGGCTCTTTCTCTCGCATAACGCTATCGTATTTCTGGCAGGTCCGCTACCCCCCTCACACATGTCCCTTCCTCATTGATGACCTTGCCATTCGTTCTTTCCCGTCCGTCACGCATCATCACGCATCATGTTTATATGCTGCAATTGCCACCTCTCACACCACCCAGTTGTACACCACACCTCGCAATTGTCCTATCGCACATCGTTTTTCTACCTCCCCAATTCTCAGCCTAGCTCTTTATGGGTACGCTGGTCCAGTTTTTCTTTTCTACATTACTAGTGGCCCTTAACGTCGCACAGTCGTCGAACTTACTCGATGCACATCACCCTTCTCTCTCCTCTCTCCTTTCTCCTCACACGTTTTTAGTGACTACAGTCTGCCTGCGATCCGAAAGCTTTGTCGGTACTTCGTTCTTGTTTTGTTGAATTTTACGCGATGAATGTTGACTCTCGAATGTTTATGAAATTCCTGATGTTTTGAACCTCACTGGATGGCGTTTGAGAACTGGGAGGGAGAAAGTTTCAAGAGTTTCATGATGCATGATCAGGCGTAGGTGCATGAAGAGTGAGCGTCTTGTCTCTTCCTCCTCCTCTCCACTGATGCCAGTTTTCTCGTGGTCTCACAGATTGGAATTGGCTCTTAGTACCCCTACGCGACAAACATCGATTTTGAAATGAGGAGTCTTTCCTTCGGGCTTGACTTCAGCCCTCGAGGATTCCAACCGAGCGTTTTGTGCCCTTGCATTCAGACCGAGACTCGGACGTTCAGATGTCCTTCAAGTTGAAGGTATGTCATTTTATGGATGCCTTGTATCCATATTATCTTCTCGTCCTCTCGTTGCAGCATCGCTTTCCCACTCTATGCGGTCCAAATAGCACTACTTCCGTGCCGTTGTTGTCCATACCCGTTGATACAGTAGGGTGGTGACCTGTGGTGAGGATTTTGACGCTCGAAGCGTTCAACCAATGCCATGACCACCATCTACGATTTACCACACGAACTGCTAGAGAATATACTACTCCAAACGGACGTTGAAAGTCTTACCCGATGTCGTCAGGTACTTCAGTTCTATTCTACTTCGCGCAAGATACTCACTCTTCCGTCCACTGGCAGGTGTCCAGATCTTTCAATGAAATCATTACCAGTTCATCGATGATTCAATATAGAATCGAGCTGGCCATGGACGGTTTCGAAGACAACCCGGAAGGTCGACCTGACTGGAGTGTGCAAGAACGACTCGAAGCACTCCGATCACGTCGATCGGGTTGGAAAACGATGCAACCTACCTATCGGAGAGTCGTCACCTCGGTGAGATGGTCGCTCGAACAACACAGCGTTCTGTATCGTTTTGCGACAAGAAGTCACTTTGCATGGCTGGAGAATCCAGAAGACGAGTGTATTCACGTGTTGCAAGTACCGTCAGTATCCAGAGGTATACCTGAAAGGGAGTGGGTGGTGAATTTGGAAGGGTACATGTTGGGAGCAGGCGGGGAGTACATGACGATGGAGTCTGATGAGGATCTGCTCGTCGTTACTGACTTGGGGTGAGTCTTTTGGATCTGATTCACCATAGGTGGCTGGTTCTTAGTACGATCGATACTTTCCACGACAGAGAAGAGGAGCGTGCGATAGTGCTACTCTCACTCACAACCGGAGAGTACCACCCCGAAGCGCAGAGTCCCATATTGTCGTTCTGGAGGTCTGCGGAACAGTGTTTGAACGTGTGCGGAGATTATCTATGTGTGGGCATCATCTTGGAACACGACGACACTGCCTGTGAAGACTCGTACATTTACAACTGGAAAACGGGAGTGCTACTTTTAGTAAGCCTGTGTATATTTCTCTCCCCATATATAATTCCCGTTGACAACGCCTTGTTCTGTACCTGCCTGTACATGGTATTTCTTTGTAGTTTTTACCCGGGAGAAATCGAAACGATCTTGCGTTTGCCCCGGACCAACATCTTCTTGTCATGCACACCAACCACACCGAATCAAAGAGAAGCGTAATACTTGCGTTTCACCTTCCATCGTTACCTCCTCTGGACCTCGATTCCATCGAGATTCTACGACTAGGTGGCGTAGAACTACAACTCCCCTCAGATTTTCATCCGCTCAATGTGGAGGCCTCTCCTAGTCCTCAGTCTCGGGGCCCTCAATCACTTGACAATTCATCCGCATTCCATCCAAAGCGACATCATCGCGACGAAAGTGGGGTGGTGGTACTCCACCCGTACTACAACAAGAAATACAAGGACAGAAATACGGACACGATGATCCTCCCATGGTCAGCATTTCTGAGTGGTAACAAAATAGCGCAAGATACAGGGAAGAAAGCATTGGAGTGGGAAGAGTGGGGTCACCAGGTAGCACGTCGTGTCCCTGGTTCCGACAAGGAACTAGAATCTTTGTGGACGGTGGACGGTGCTTGCACGTATCTGCAAGGAAAGTCTGTTGAATCAGCTGTTGAATCTGGCTTGGACGAGTTGAAGTCACTCATACGTCGCGCTGAGTTGGCGGTGCTGGAAGAGGAAGAGGAAATTGACCGTAACGTCCTCTTGCTAGGAGATGACTGCGTGATAATATCCGAAGTGGTGAGCCCTTTTGTTCTCTCCTCCAGATCAAGCTAATTGATGATACGTGATATGCTGCGAAAGCCGTCGGCTCATTCTCAAGAGGGCGATTGGACTCAACAGCGAGACCATATTCTGTCTTTCTAGCAGGGCATTGGATCGCACGTGCAAATATTGGAAGTGGACATTCATGTCTGTGTACCTCGCTACGAGGACGATGCGTACCAGCCTGCTCCAATGGCTTAGATCGCATAGCTCATGTCACTGTCTCTCGTTCTGTTGTGCTTTCATGAGTACTGTAATATAATAACCCTGGATTCCTGGTTTCCTCCATGTGACGATTATCTGTGACAGATATAGCCGTCACAACATGGGCGTCACAAAAACTTTATTTCCCGCCGTCATCTCGTCCATCCTTCTCACAAAAATCACGCTCGCGAGCAGTCTACGACACGACGATCCACACGAACAGTCGAAGATAGACACAGGATGGCACCAGCACCAAACGGCGTCGGCCCACACGTAAACGGGTTCGACGAGGAGGACATTGATTACTCGGATATCGATGCAAAGTACGTACCCCCCTCGGAAACTCCTTCATTCTCTCCTGACCATCTATTTATCTACGCATCCTGTTTGGCTGATCTTTTATAATTATGCAGATACCAAGTCCAGTACGAGGAGGGACTTGACAACGTCGTCGTCGTGGATGGCGTACCCGTGATCGACAAATCAAAGGTCGAAAAGCTCCTCGCAAAGATCGCGAAGGAGTTCAGCAAGAAGGGGAGTCATGTCAAGACGGATGACATGTTTATTCCTTGGGACGAGAAGACGGGAAAGAGCAAAGGGTGAGCACCTTTTGTTGGCCATTCGGGTCTTTCTTCCGGTTTGACCAAGAACTGACGGCGGGTCAGATTCCTTTTCCTTGATTTCAAGACAGCAGAGGACGCTGCATTTGCTATTGCTGCAATGCACGGTCATCCGTTTGACTCCAAGCATCGGTTTTACCTGAATCGCTTCACTGACATTGAGCGGTACTCCAACCTTGATGAGACCTACCATGAGCCGGAGCCGGAGCCTTACACCCAAAAAGTACGTTATGTGAGAAAGTTCCTTCGTGACTGGAATACTCATCTTATGTTGTAGGAACATCTGAGAGCGTGGTTAGGTGACCCTCAAGGCCGCGATCAATATGTAACCTACCGCGGCGATGAGGTGGAGATTCACTGGCACGGAAAGCCATCACAGTGCGAGACGGCATTCAGCAAAACGGTGCGTTTATGATGCTATGAAGACTTCGGTGTTTCTTAGAAGTCCTGCAGAACTGGACGGACCTGTACGTCCAATGGTCGCCACTTGGCACATATCTCGCCAGCTTGCACCGACCCGGTGTCCGTCTCTGGGGCGGTAATAGTTGGGCGCACCAGCAGCGATTTGCACACCCACTCGTGCGTCTCCTCGACTTCTCGCCCAACGAGAATTATCTTGTCACTTGGTCGCACGATGCCATCGTTGTGCCTGAAGGTGCCCAACAAGGCCCCCAGTTCTTCTCACCCGAGGACGAGGGAAACAATATCGCAGTATGGGACGTGAAAACTGGGAACCTCCTCCGAACGTTCCCGTCGTCATATCCGGAACAAGAAGAACAGGGCGCAGCTGGTGCAGGGAAGAAGCCGCAGATGCCATGGCCTACTATGAAGTGGAGTCCAGATGACAAGTACGTCGCGCGTGTCACGCCTGGACAGCAGATCAGCGTGTATGAGCTGCCGAGCATGGGTTTGGTAGACAAGAAGAGTATCAAAATTGAGGGCGTTGTTGACTTTGAGTGGTGTCCCTTGGGAGATAAGGACAGGGACGACGAAGCGAAGGCTGCAGCAGGCGCGAAGGGGAGGAAGCCAAGGCAGAATATTCTGACGTACTGGACGCCAGAAAGCAGCGACCAAAACCAACCAGCGAGAGTCACGGTCATGGAGTTCCCTAGCAGACAGATCTTGCGGCAAAAGAATTTGTTCAGCGTGACAGAGGTGCGTCGGAGTTCACGCACTGAGTGATCGAGCTGACACTGACGTGTTGTGCAGTGTAAGCTTTACTGGCAGAACCAGGGAGACTTCCTCTGTGTTCAAGTTGACCGCCACACTAAGACGAAGAAGTCCATCTTCTGCAACTTGGAGATCTTCCGAGTTCGCGAAAAGGACTTCCCAGTTGAGGTCGTCGAACTCAAAGGTATGTTGTCTGGTTGCTGCGGTTCGACAAATGCTGGATCAAAGATATGTTTGCAGACACGGTTGTGAACTTCTCATGGGAGCCGAAGGGCGAACGGTTCGCAATCGTTTCCAGCAGTGACCCAAACCTGGGCAATCCTGCTCCAGGTATCACCATCAAGACTGACGTCTCCTTCTACGCGCACGACCGCACCAAGGGCAACTTCCGCCTGCTGCGCACGCTCCCCGCACGTACGAGCAACACCATTCGGTGGTCACCCAAGGGTCGCCATGTCGTTCTCGCCACCGTCGGGTCAACGAGTAAATCCGAGCTCGAGTTCTGGGACATGGACTTCAACCACGATGATTATGGCAAGGGCCCCACTGGTAAGGAGGAGTGGGGAAGCGGGATCCAGTACCTCGGCGCTGCGGACCACTATGCTGTTACGGACGCGGAGTGGGATCCTAGCGGTCGGTACATGGCCACGAGTGCGAGCGCTTGGAGACATACCATCGAGAATGGGTACGCTATCTGGGACTTCAAGGGGACAGAACTGCAGAAGAACATCTTGGACCGCTTCAAGCAATTCCTCTGGCGCCCCCGTCCCCGGACGCTGCTTACCAAGGAGCAGCAACGACAGATCCGGAAAAGCTTGAAGGAATACTCGAGGCAGTTCGAGGAGGAGGATGCTGCGGAGGAAAGCAACGTCAGTGCGGAGCTCATCGCGCAAAGGAAGAGGCTCGTGGATGAATGGAATGCGTGGAGGATCAGGTGTAGGGATGAGGGGCCAAAGAGGAAGGGCAAGGAGAACGGGAAGAAGGAAGAGGAGAAGGAGGAGATTGAGGTCTGGATCGACGAGGTCATTGAGCAGATCGAGGAGGAGGTCGTTGAGTGAATCCCTTCGGCCTCCATTTTCTCTGTGACGAGTTGATTTTCTGATTATGCATGTGCAACTGTCCGTCGCTCCATGATTTTCGTTGACACTGTATCACTTTTCCTGTATGCTGCTCATATCATGATTTATGTAGCTATCTGGTAGATGCGTCTTTACCCTCAGTCTGGACTCGCAAGCAGCAGCACAGACCACAGCAGCCATCGTTTCTTGACCATTTGCTGACTAAGCACTCCCGACAAACGAAAACGACACACATGTTCAGTTGGAATGTTTTTGCATTGATCATCTGGCCAGCTGGTAAGGCCAGACTACGTTCTAAACCTTCGCATGTAAGTCCTGTAATCACACTCTATAGTGGCCAACTGATTCTTGACTTGTTCTCAATGTGGCGCAGACCGGGAGCAACGTTTCTCTTTCCCAAAGTCTACCACTCGTCGAGGTTCGACTGTCGAATGTTCAATTGATCCCATAAATAATCCATTTGGCACTCGATTCCGCGTCTTCTTACAATCTGCAACCATCACCGGTCTCCATCAGTGTGCTAGTAGTGAGTTTCTTCCTTCTCCTTCTGTTGATTTACCCTCTACCCTTCGTTTCCGACGTTTGATTCGCCCTTTCTACAGATCCCTACCAACGTGCACAACAAGCGGCACGAGTCGAAATCGTGTCATTTTATATGGTCGAAGCCCTAAGATCGGCGCGCATACCCGCAGTCTTTTGGCCATATTGCTACAAGGATTGCCAATGAAACCTCCACAGTCCCCTACGCTGAAACTAACCTGACAGACGGGGTCGCATATTGCGCGGAAAGGCAGGCTCATTAGATCCGAACCCGCACAATCTATTCCGTGACCTTATTTTCTGAGCAATTCAGGCCACCCGGTTTTTCTGTGGTGGCTGAGGCACCGAGACGCTCGACTTCATCTTTGGACCATGACCACCATCCTTGACTTGCCCAATGAGCTCCTCGAGAAGATCCTCCTCCAAACAGACGTCAAATCCATCGCCCGATGTCGTCGGGTGCGTCATCACATTTTCTACTGCCTACTCGTGACCGCAACTCACTTATAATTGATAGGTGTCCCGATCTTTTGACGCGATCATCACCGAGTCGCCAGAGATCCAATACAAAGTGGAACTGACCTTGGACGGGTTCGTAGACAACCCATCCGGACAACCGCAATGGAGCACACGCGATCGTCTGGACGCCCTCCGATCGCGCCGATCGGCCTGGAAATCCATGCAGCCGACGTACCGTCGATCCATCACCTCAGTGAAGCTCGTGTACCCAGGGTCGAGCGGCGAATACGATTTATTCCGTGTCGCCACTGCGAGGCATTTCGTGTGGTTCGAAGAGAACGACGACGATTGTGCTCATGTGTTGCAGATCCCGTCGCTCTCGAGGGGTGTGCCTGAGAAGGAGTGGGTGGTGGATTTGAGGGGCGTGCCGTGGCGAGCTGCGGATAGACTTATGGCGGTTGAGTCGGGTGAGGATTTGCTTGTTGTTGTTGATACGAGGTGAGTGTCCTATTTGATTCATGCGGCTACTGGCAACCCTCATTTTACATTGTAAGAGAGAAACCTACAGTCATTCTACTTTCGCTTACGACAGGAGAGTACCACCTCGAGGCGCAAGAGCCTAACCTACCATCTGTTGACGACAAGCCATTGTTGGACGCCAGACCGGAGCAACTGCTCGTGTGCGGAGACTACCTCTGTATCACTGTAGTTGACTACTACACAGAAGAGTGCGACACACGTGTCTACAACTGGAAAACAGGAAAACCCCTTCTAGTACGTCCTCAGACTCTCTTCCATCTTCCACCATCATCTGATCTCAAAACACGCACATGACATACTAGTTCCCTTCATGGCCTCTCCTCCACACCATCGCATTCACCCAAGACCAATACCTCCTCTTCGCAGAATCAAAGTCCCCCGGCACTATCTCCGTATACCGTCTTCCCTCCTCTGAATCACCTCCTCACACCACCACCACCACCGCCGCCCCCATAATCCAGCTCGACCTCCCTCCCAAATTCACCCTCCACACGCTCACGTACCCCTCACGCACCAGTACCCATCCAGACTCCGAAGCAGCGTCTTACTTCCCACATCCAGGCTCTCGCGACGACGACGAGGGGAATAACCGCGACGCACCCGTGCTACTCCGACTCCAGATGGAGCACAGGTACGAAGCAGACGACACAGTGTACCTCCGCTGGGAAACTAAACGCGAGACGTTTCTCCTCCCGTGGTCTATCTTCCTCACTGCTATTAATACAGGACAAACCCGACTCTCTTGGGAAGATTGGGTCCCTGAGGATATCCGTTTTCGGCGTCGTGGTTGTGTGCCGGATGATACGAGGGACGTGTTGTGGTCTGTTGTGGGTGTGGGTGCGTATGGTGGGGTTTTGCGATGTGGGGTTGGAGGGGATGGGTTGGAGGAGGCGAGGGGACGTGTGGAGGGCGCGCTGAGGTTGGTAGCGGAAGAGGTCCAGGAGGGCGACTCGGAGTCTAGGTGTCGGTATGAGGTTCTCTCGCTTGGCGAGGACTGCGTTGTGCTGTCTCAAGTGGTGTGTTCCTTTCATGAGGCTCCTTCATTTCGTGTTGCTGATTGTTATCATTGGTTTCGTCTTTCTTGTTTGTCTGGGATATAGCCGTCTGATCCTAACGAGGTCGAGTGGTGTGAGCAGCACGATATCATACTATCGTTCTAACAACCCGGTTGATAGTGACAGCGGCACCTCGAGCGACGTAACTTACCCTACAGAACCTTTGTGTCTACCTAGGACAAATTTGAAAGAAAGGGCAATATTTACTTGTTTGTTTTCGCCAAGCATCCTCATACGCATCATCTCTTTCGTCCAAGTGACCGAATCTTCCCTTCAAAACCGTTCAACCAACTCAGTGCATTTCTTCCGATGTCGTCTGACCTTTTATCTCGCACAGACCATGCATGATCAAGTATCCACCCTCAAACCACCGACAACCTACAATCGCCCACCCTCCCGACTCGGAGTTCCGCCAAAGTCCCTGTACACCGAGCTCTCACGCGGGGGTCTCGTCCTCCCCGCCTCAGGGCCTCAAGCCCCCTACGGAGAGACGAGTGTTGAGCAGAGGGGTTTTGTGAGGTTGTGAGAAGACGGGGTTAGGTTTAGGTTGCGTGTCCGCTAGATCCTAGGACCCTTGGAGGAAACAGTCAACCTCGGATAATTTCACGCCTTCATGCCACCAGGATATGTGTTAGAACTTGCTTGGAACCCCGCTTGATTTCGGTTTGCGCTTGCGATGAGCCAAATCCTCCAATTCCATACTCTCTACTCTACTCCAAATATATACATACACCTCTTGCCCCCCACCCCCCCGAATTCGCAATATATCCCCAAGAAGAAGCCCCCCGACCTCACTCCACCCCCCTCACCCCCCTCGCCGGAACACAACAAACCAACACGACCCAAACCGTCGTCCACACCACACCGACCAACGCCATATCCCTCACGATCAACGCGTGCACTCTCCTGATCCTCGGGTCAAGCAAAGGTCGTTCGGGGCCGAACATCTTTGGTTTCACCGTCGTCGTCACTTCTTCCTTTTCTGCTTTTTGTGGGTCTTCCGAGTGTTTGTTGTTTTTGGGGGTTTCTAGTAGAGATGGTGGGGAGGAAAAGGGGGAAGAGGAAGAGGAGGGGGGAGCTGTTAGCTTGGAGGAGGTGGTCACCACAGACAGTGACAACGAAGACGGCGCGTCTGTGTTCGTGGTGTCCGGTTCGACTCCAACTCCAACATCCACGCCGTTCCGCAAAGTAGCCAACTCATGCCCAAACTCCTCGTCCTCTTTACCTTTCGCTTTCGCTTTGCCACTGCCGCCGCCTGATCCATTGACGTTGACGGTGGTGGACGACGAGTTCAGCCCGCCGTTACCTCGACTGCTCGACGACGATGAAAGGCCTGATCCGGAGACAAGTTGATGCGTCACCGTGTTCTCTTCGTCGTCCACTGTCTCGCCGTAAAGCTGGAGTTCCCAAGGTCGGAGTTGCGCGCGCCCGCGAGACCACACTTCCGTACACAGTCTAACAAAAAAAAAACGCAAACACAAAAACAAATGAGTTTTCGATGGGATTGTGGGGGGAAAAAAGCACTGAACCCTTTGTACCCACTGTACAGCAACATCGAGCCCAAACTCGAAAACGGGATGGAGAAACACCTCCAGGCGCGTTTGCGGACGGAAGTAGGCCCGAGGAGAGCCGTGCAGATGAAGATGACGAGGGCGAAGAGGATATAGGCGACGCCGAATGCGTACCAGTACAGGGCCTTGGGGAGGTTGACGTTTGTGGACGAGAGCGCGAGGAATCTGGGGAGGGACTGGGTGGAGAGGGTGTCGTAGATTTGCTCGTAGACGGCGAGGAACTGTGGAAGGGGACGTGGTCAGCGCGTGGAAAAGATGTGGTCGAGCTCTAGGACGGATGGAAGGCTCGCGTTCCTTTTCAAGCACCCTACAGTTTCAATTCTGCTCCAGAATCAGGTTTGAAACTCTAGGGTACTTCTTCGGGGCATCTTCTCTCTCCGCGTACGCAATTTCTCATCTGCGGGCCCCATAGCGATAAGAATCATGCTGAGCGGAAAATCACTTACGACGTCGGGATGCGTATTCCACGTCGCGTCCTTGAGCACCATCTCGCGCATCTCATCCGACAGAGACAACTCTTTCGGCGCACCCGAGATAATGAACGTCTGTAGGACAGCGGCGCATTCCTTTCTCATAGGTTGCTTGTCGAGGTACTCGCGTTGCAAAGGTTGAAACGAGCCCAGGAAGGTCTGTGGTCGTTGTTTTAGCAGTGGGGATGACATGGAATGGATGTGGTCCATGGGGCTTGTGGAGGAGGAACAGAAGGAGGTGGGCGAGATGGGTGAAATGGGTGAGTTGAGCTGGGATGAAGGGTCAGATCATGTACTAGACATGATGCCGGGCACTGATACCTGATGAGTACGGCTTTGGAGCCTCTGCAAGGTCAAAGCTTCGTACATCTTTCCGCTCTCCTCGACGCGCTTCTGCAGACGCGCCGAGTCCGGAGGGTTGAAGGTGAACTTTGCAGGGCCTGGACTGAGTGCTTGGACCGCAGGAGCGAGGTCGAAGAAACGGGCCCTGTAAGACTGGAACCATATTACGAACTGCAAGTTTTCGAGGGTGTGTTCCTGGTGTGGCGGTGAGTGGCAACCAGAGGATGGCTATTGGACGGGACACATACTTTGTACTGAAGATAGGCCTCAAAGTCGGCAAGACTGATTGGGTCGCAGGTGTGGCCTGCGACGAGCTGGTCGAGGGAGATCGAGGCGAGCGGAGAGGGCTCCCACCAATTGCAACGCATGGCTGCTCTGAGGCCTCTCCAGGAACGAGGCGTCCTTTATAGCCACCCACAGGAGCGTCGCGATCTGCCGCCCCGACGCGTGACAGGACGACGCAATCGGACTCTGGCTGCAGGGAAGGCGTCGGGGGAAGCGCGATGGGCCGCGGATATGTTCTCTCTTATGTTTTCTGCTCTGCACATCGTCCCACGCAGTCCTTGTTCGGGACACATGGCGAGGTCCTCCATGGTCTCCTCAAACGTTGAACAGTCTGCGCAGTTAATACAGGCAGTCATCCGACCCAACCTGCACCCGGTTCGTCGCGACTCGGAACCTATACATCTCAGTCCATCAACGACTACGAACCAAGAGCCGATTTTCCTCACCCGTGAACTTCATGACTCGACGAGGCTGTGTGCTCGTCATTACCTGGGGTACGAGTTCGAGTGTCAACATACACACATAGGATCAAGTCGTTACGACGAGTGCTGCGGGGTGGCGCGTGGAGGATGCAATGAATTGCGAGAGAGCCAACTCGCGTCTACGATCTGTCCATGTGAGGGGAATCAGTTGGATCGACTCATACAGATCTTGCTGCGGAGCTGTGTGAAACCCTCTCCGACCTCCTGTACGACACTTCCAAATATAAAGCCTGCCTCTCCGACGTCCAACACAACTCGTCTCTTATCCCCCACCATCACCCGCGGTACCCCTCCAGCCGCGTGCAACGATACCGACGACCCCGACGACAACACCGACCATGTCCGATATTGACAACAAGTATGACGCCAACCCACGTGGAAACGTGGTAGATCACGATGCCCCTCACGGTAAGCAACCACAGTCGCCCAGTCCTTCCTTTCTTCCCATATCTCATCCCTCCTCCAATGTCTGAAACAGTCACTGCAGACAGCGACAACGGTGTTGCTCACCACGGCATTGGGAAGAAGCCTGTTCCTACTGAGGCTCATGTTATCAAGGTTCAGCCCTTGAAGAGGAGCGAGATGCAGGTGCGTCACTCTTCCCAATCTCGTCCCTTGAATTTGATCTTTACTCCGCGACTATCTTATAGCCGTCATACGCTCAAGATCTTGGAACGGGAGAGGTATGTCGGTTTCACTGGACATTGCGAATGTAACGTGAACGTCCATTTCTCCCTAGGTCACTCATGGCATTTACGGCTCTTGCCTCCAAGTTCTGGGTTCAGTCACCGGTTTCCTCGGTGCAATTCCCTGCTGCCCATGTCCGAACCCCTTCAGAAACGTTCAACAAGGTATGTTATTCAACTACGTTCTTCACCTTCAGCGTCCTAAACCAACCCAAATCAGGTTCCGTCGGACTGGTCTCACGGTTCGGAAAGTTCTACAAGTCAGTGGACCCGGGTCTCGTGCAAGTCAACGTCTGCACAGAGTCTCTCCGCATCGTCGACGTGAAGATCCAGATCAGCCCCATTGGCAGACAGAAAGTCATCACCAGAGACAACGTCGACGTCGAAATGTGTGTCCCTTCACGCGCCTTATTCCCCCCGTTCTCCTTTCACTCACACCTCTTCCTTCCCACAGTGACTCGGTCATTTACTTCCAAATCACCAACCCTTACCGCGCCGCGTTCGGCATCACCGACCTCCGCCAAGCCCTCATCGAACGTGCCCAGACCACCCTCCGACACGTCGTCGGTGCACGTGCGGTCCAAAGCGTCGTGACCGAGCGCGAAGCCATCGCGTTCGAAATCGCCGAGATCGTCGGGGACGTCGCGGACAAATGGGGCGTCGCGATCGAAGGCATCCTCATCAAAGACATCATCTTCTCCCCCGAAGTCTCCGCGTCGCTGTCGTCCGCCGCGCAGCAAAAACGGATCGGAGAGAGCAAGGTGATCGCGGCGAGGGCGGAGGTGGACGCTGCGAGGTTGATGAGGCAGGCGGCGGACATTTTGGCGAGTCCCGCGGCGATGCAGATCAGGCAGTTGGAGGCGTTGCAGGCGATGGCGAAGTCGGCGAATAGTAAGGTGGTGTTTGTGCCGATGCAGTTGCAGAGTGATGTGGTGAATCAGGTTGCGTCCGGGAGCGGGCAGACGTTTGGGGGCGGGAGTGGGCCGGCGGCGGCGGTGAGGGAGGAGACGGGGGAGGGGTTGGGGAGTGTTGGGAGGGCGGCGATCTTGAACAGCGCTGCTGATGTTTGAGAGGATGGATGCCGGTCGGTTTCTCTCTCTCTTACTCTCTCTCTTGCTCTTGCTCTTGCTCTTGCTCTGCTCTCTATCTTGTATACGCCTTTCTCACGACGATACCGCCTTTTCACGCCTCTGACGACCTTCGTGTTTGCTGCTATGCCTCCCTCGCTCAATGCTCTGCCCCTTTGAGATTCTGGTTCCTCTCCCCCTCCCCTCCCCGTTTCACCTTGTAGTGTAACCTTCAGTCCGTTTCGTCCCATCTCGCCATGACGAGCATGCGTGTCTTCTCTGACGGCCTTGCTTTTTTTCGGATCGGTGCTTATGTATACTATACTCCCATTTTTTCCCAATCCTAATCAACTTCTGTGTTCACGAAGGGTGAGAACGCTTGCGTTTCACCGTGCACCACTGGCATGCACGGTCAGATTATGAGCGTTTCTAACTCAAGTGAATTGGCGAGAATTGTTGTAGGGTGGGCAGCTTGGTTGCAGTTCTTACCGTGCACGGTGCATGGTGACATTTTGGTATATAGTACTAGACTTACATGCGTTTCACAGCTTGTGGTGCGCGCCCGGGCCTGAGCCAGGAGCAGAAGACATTTGAAGACAGTGCTTAGTCATCAAATGGTCAAGAATGAACTCCGCGCGGCTGCTGCAGCCTGCGAGTTCGTACCACGACTTGCTCCCAACATCGACGACCTTTCGTCGTCCATACATACGACCGACCCAACCTACGAACCATCATACCATGTCGAACAAACCAATTCCAGGACCACCGCCAGCTTACACCGAACAAGCAGAACCTGCGGCGTCGCATCCTCATCTGCAGCAACCGCTGCCTATGCCACAGCCCAACATCCATTCGTCACCATCGCAGCAATACCCAGAATCACCGTACTACCCACATTCCCCGGCACCGTACTCGCATCACCACCACCACCCGCATCACCACCCGCATCCGCACCAGCAGTACCAACATCAACACGGGTACGGTCCGACGCCTCTAGTCCAACAAGAAGCAGTGCTGTTGCCGTATTTTGATCCTCGGTCGGCGTTTTCGATCCAAGAGGCGGCGACGAGGGCGAAGTGGAGGTTCTTCCTTGCGTTGGTGTACGCTTGGGCGGTTTTGTTTGTGGTGGGTGTGGTCACGGGTGCGGAGATTCAGGTGGCGACGAGGAGGTATTAGTTTTGGGTTTTCTGGGAGGTGCGGGGGCTTGTATGATTAGAATGTGGGGTGTTTCAGTTTGGAGGATGGGTGAGTTTGGTTTGAGGATTATGTGGGTTGGATTTGACTTTTTGGTGTAGCTATCAGATTTGACTTTTCTGGGCAAGTTGGTCACCGTGTTCGCTGGTCTGGACGTGTACTCAAGCACGAGGGATCTGATTGACGCCATGTGGGGATGATATCGGTGTTGCGTTCACGGTGGATGAGGTGCTCTTGAGGTTGGACTTTGCGTGTTTGTTCGGGCTTTTGATGATAGAGTAATACATGAAGTAATTGTGGTCGGAGGTAGAGCGTACATATGGAATATTTGCGATTGAGAAAAGTGTTGAAGAAGGAGAATGAGTAGAATTGAATGGACGACAGAGATGGTTTTTACATGATCACAGTGAAGAGCGAGCCGGTTCGCGTGGGCACGCCATGGCTTGTCTCCCTCGCGCTCCCGTTTTCACTCCGACCTCCATCTTCCTCGACGACGCCCACCCACACTCTCGTTCGTCGCTGACGGCCACTTTTTTCGCTTGATCATGTCTGCCATCGGACGCCTACCTGGAGTTGTGGCCACCGTCGATGGCTGAGTGAACCATGTGCGTGTGGTGGACGCTCCCCGGAGTGAGAAGGACGCTCAGGACAATGGGCGGGCATTGTGGTCGGCGGCCATTGTGCCCCCCTCGCGCGCCCGCCGGGTGGCAGCGGCGAGCAGGACGGGGTGCGTGTCGTGTTTTGCATCGCTCGCCGAGGAGAACAATGACGACTGGGCTCGCCGGCGTCTCGGCCGGGAAGCGCGCGCCTATGGCCGCGGCCGGGACAAGGGTCATGTGTGCCGTTGTTGACATGTTTTGGCGTGTTTGGGAGTGGCCCGTGCGTGGCAGTCGCCAAACAGGGCCAAACAGCCCCTGGAGTGCCGGGAAGTGCCTCAAGTGTCGTCGTCGACTCCCACTCCGCCCCGCCGGCCGCATCCGTTCTTCCCCCATCATCGCTCGATCGCTCTCTCTGACCCCTTGCTCATCGTCAGCCACAGCGACCGCACCATCCTCCTCGCTGTCTCCGCTCTTCCACTCACACCTCCACAGCCTTCCCACCGCCCCCTCGTCCAGCCCGCTTGCTCTCGAGCATTGCCACCAACGTCTCTAGCATCCACTCTCATCTCACGCGTCGCGTTCCGCCTTTCCTCGTCGCCTCCCGCATCCGCCGCATTACCTTATCCACCGCCAACTACCCTTGTTCGTCGCTGTCTGTATCCATAAACAGCATCCCACCGCGTTTCACTGCTTTGCTCGCACTCTTGCAGCCCTGGCTGTTGATGTTCTGAACCCATCTCCATTCTCCTCCTTTGCTCCGAACTCGTCACACACGTCTCGTTCCTCCCACCCCTCATTGCTTTTGCCCAGCCTGGCGACCTCTATTGCTTCCCGACGGCCCCCGCCCTTCGCCTCCAACAACGTTTCCCAGCTCGTCGACGAAGGGTACATCAACCGCTCCCTCTTGGACTCCCTTGACGCCCAAGCAGATGCTGAGCCCGTCTCATCCTCTGACTCAGACACTCCCAACACTGCCACGGCTCCCTCCAAGTCTGTTTCGTCTACGTACGTTCGGCCTTTTCACGTCTGCGTATCCGCCGCAGTGCCGTTTTCTGACTCTTTGGCTCATCTCGACAGAAGCAACTCCATTCTTCCAAGTTACCTCAAGTCACCCCCATCGCATAACCCAGATTCATTCAACCACATCCAGCAAAATACCGCTACATCCCATTCAGTGTACAACAGCATGAACAATCTCCCCTCTCTCGCATCTGACTTCTCGATACCTTCCATGGGGGACCACGACCCCCTTAATCAGCATCATAAACTCAATGGCTTCTCCGCTTCCCAAGGATCCTACAGGAATTCCCTCTTCAATCAGCCATCCTTGCTTAATACTCGCGCGGCACGACCATCCCTCCCTTCAACCTCCTTCCGCGACACCCCCAACGCCACATTCGGTGCACAGCAAGCCCCGATTGGGTACTCGCAATCCTCTCAGAACGACATCTACGTCTCATCGCCGCCGCAGTCGCAAGCCCCTGCCTTGCACAACTATGACGCTGTGCACCGGCCTTTTGACGGATATGGCATAACCGGTCCTCAGGCAGGTCCCGGCGTCATTTCCAACGGCCAACAGTCAAAGCCAGGTCCGTTCGGTGGGCTCGATTCTTACCGGATCGGTATGGAGTCGCAGTCGCATCTGGGAGGGAACAAGCAAGGATCGTTGCCCGGTCCGCCTGGCCTATCCACCTTGCAGCAGAGTGGACCGGGAACTCAGCAGGGTTTCCAGAACCAGGTTCCGCTTCCTCTCAACGGCATCCACTCTCATCAGCTGGCGTTTGGGCCTTCTTCCCATTTGGGAGCGGGGAATGGTGCCGGATCTCAGAACGTGAACGGAGCAAACGGCTTGACGCAACCGACACAGGCCAATCCGCCCCAAGAAGAGATCTCGACTATCTTTGTGGTTGGATTCCCGGAGGATATGCAGGTATGTTCATCTTTTCTTATCGAACCCCACCGTCCCATCTTTCTATTCCCATCCTCCATTCTGTACTTGCCCACCCTCCTTGACTTCTTTCTCCCGCGATCGCTTCCGCAATGGGTATGACTCGGGGTACTGACTCGAACTTTATTGTTTAATCTCAGGAACGCGAATTCCAGAACATGTTCACGTTCTCCTCCGGATTTGAGGCTGCAACGCTGAAGATTCCAAACAAGGAACTGACTGCATACGGATCTACCGGCGCCCCAGTTGCCGTTGGCGCGCGCGCTGTTAACGGACTTCCTCTCCACTACGGCGGCCAGAACGACCCGTACAACGTTGTCACGCTCAACCAAGGCGGCGTTCTGGTCGATGGCGGTCGGGATGGTACCACAACGTCTTGGCCGGCTGTCGCGCCTCTCAGCATGGGTCTCAGCATGGACCCTAGTGCCGATCACTTCGTGCCCAGCATGCAGCCTCCCCGCAAACAGATCATCGGGTTTGCCAAGTTCCGCACCCGTCAGGCTGCGTTGGAGGCGCGAGACGTTCTCCAGGGTCGCCGTGTCGACATGGAGAAAGGAAGCGTCTTGAAGGCAGAGATGGCGAAGAAGAACCTCCATACGAAGAGGGGTCCTGGTGTAGGACCGCTTGCGTTAGGAGGATTGATGGGTGGGGGCGAGGGATTGGCGGGATTGGGAGTAGGGGCTGCAGGGAATGCTTCGGCTGGGACGGAGTTGTTCACTCAGAGGGATAGAGAACTTGGTGCCATGGGTATGATTGGTTTATCCCAGAGGCGTGACAGGTTGGTAGAGGGAAGGGAGGAAGAAGAGAGAGAGAGGAGGAGGACAACCGAGTTGGCGAACCCTTTGGCTACCTTTGGACCTCGCGGCGCCAGGGAACGTGCTGAGGAGGACGAGAGGGAGCGGGAGTGGAAGAGGAAGGAGAAGGAGGCGCAACGGTTGAGGCAGAACTCGTATGCGTTCGAAGCTTTCCACTCCGTCCCGCAACAGATGGTCAGAGAAGGTGCAAACTCACTGCTGTCTGCGGAGAACGGGACCTCCGACCCAAATGACGGTCTCTTCGGCATCTCATCTCATCCTTCCCTCCAGCACCAGCGCGACAATTTCGGCACAAGTCCGTGGGGAACGTCCCTTCGTGACATTGGAAGCAGCGCTGCGATGAGGAAGATTTCCGCTCCCGGCGCCATCACTTCCTCCGTCTCTGAGATGGCAAGACCGAGCTCTCCGTCTGGTCAGTATTCACCCCCGAACCGCGAGGCTGTCTCTTCCCCTCCCTCTGCGACCTCTGCTTCCTCCATTAATGGTAGTACCCTCCCCACGAGCGTCTCCGCGCCATTCTCCCCTCCTGATCAAACGGCGCACCTCCACCACCAAACCTCACCCACGATCTCCGACGCTCAGTCCCAGGACATGACGCAGGCTCAGCCAACTACGGCGAAGCCGACGAGTGTCTCGAGTGCTTCGTCTCAGAGTGGACATGAGGAAGAGCTAAGTCGGGCTGTCACCGCGTTGAACGTGAGTGTTGCGAACGCCACTCAGCCTGGTGGCTCGAGCAATGGTACTGGCGGAACGACTTCGCCCCAGCTTCCCTCCCCTTCCTCTAACGGCTCTTCCGGAATGAGAAACCCTGGAGATCATAATCCACCGGTGAGTATTCTCAGATCTGCTCTGATACCGTATCATAGTTTGTCTGACGTTACGCGATACAGATCAATACTCTCTACGTTGGCAATTTGCCGCCGTCGCCAGGTCCAGGCAGCACGACGCTACTCGTCCTCGAGGAGAAGCTGAGAGATTTGTTCTCCAAAAGGCCGGGTTACCGTAAGCTTTGTTTCAGGCAGAAGAGCAATGGGCCGATGTGCTTCGTTGAGGTACGTCATGGACTTGATGTTATTCGTATCCCCACTAATCTCCCTTGTACAGTTTGAGGATGTCTCGTACGCCACCCTGGCTTTGAAAGAGCTCCACGGGCATACGCTCGACGGCCTCATCAAGGGAGGCGGGATTCGATTGTCTTACAGCAAGAACCCTCTTGGAGTTCGTACTCCCACGAATGCGGCTAGCAATGGCGGATTGTCACATCAACAGCAGCAAAGCCAGCAAATCCTTTCCCACCAGCCCTTCTTCAGCGATGCCTTCCATCCTCATCAGGGAGAAATCATTGACCCCATACGATCCCGCCGCGACACCTCAGGCATGACCTCGCCCACCACTTCTTCTTATCATTATTCAATGTCGCCCCCTCCACCTCGGTTCTTCCCTGCGTCGCCTTCCTCCCCTACATTCACGCCGGGCACTTTGAACAATTCGACTTCGTTCCCAAGGTCGACGAACTCGCAAGCTTTCGGTGCGTTCGGGTCTGTGAACGGCGGTGGCCCGCAGGCTCATCATCCTTCGGCGGCGGCGACGACGTTCTCCCCGTTTGGAATTCCTCCGCCGTCCGTCGGCAATATACCCGATCAGTCGAACGACGATCACCACCCTCATGCGTTGACCCCGGCTCAAGCAAACTAGAGAGCACCTCTCACTAACAATATACTCTTTTTCTCCATCTCCGTCTCTCTGCTCATCCTCATCGTTGTTTTTACTCTTTCATTCTCTGCCTGCAGTAGCAACTCACCTACATAAGCGCATTCTCTCATCCTATCTCCATCCCCCATGTTTTTTTTCCTCCTCTCTGATCCTGTCTCTGTCTCTCTGATGTCATTCCATAATGCAATGATTTTGTCTCGCGACGCATGTATTATCCTATTCTCATCCTCCCAATCACACCCTTTCCCATATGAACAACTTTTCCTTATTATCCTCCTCCCATACTCATCTCCCTCTCTTTCTTCATTCTCACTGGCCACCAACACTCACCATTTGCTGCATATTTACACCCCCTCCGCAATTCTCTCTCACCTCTCTCTCTCTCACTCTCACCCCGGTACATATCGTCTCCTTTCCTCGTCTGTTTCTGGCGGACTCTACACGTAACACACAACACATCATTATTATTGCCCACTTTTTCTTTTTTTTTGTTTGCTCATAGCTTTCCTCCCCCCCTTCGCCCGCTGTTGTTTTCTATTCAGTCTCTTCTTCTTAACTTCTCCTCTCGCGCAGAACCATAGTTTCCTCGAATCCACAAGACTCGTTTTTTTCTTCCCCGACCTCACATACACAGACCCCAGACGCAACTTTCCATCTTACGCACGCACGCACACACGCACGCAAACGCAAACGCAAACGCATTTTTTCTTAACACACAACAGAACACACACAGCTCACACTACACGCCCCCCGCATCTTTTTTCACGCATCCTATCGGCCAACAAGAACTACGATGTCTCACAATCCTACACTCAGTTACATGCCACTCTCGACTCACTCTCCTGCGTCACCTTCCCTTCCTCACCCCCTCATCCCATCCAATCCCGCCCCTCTCGTCCCATCATCCTCATAAACGAATCTTACGGCTTCGAATCTGCTAATACTCCGCCTTCCTCGCGTTCTGCCTTGCTCGGCTTTCCAAGTTCATCTTTCATTGACCAGCAACAACCCCTTTCTCCCCCCGCACAAGTTTGCATCTTATACTTTTCGCTAGTTCTTCTGACATCAACGCGCTGTGTTTTTTTTTCTTTTTTTTGCATACATACATACAGCAATTCTCTTCCACTTCCTGTTCTGTCCTGTCCCCCTTTTCTTTGATCCCCTCCCCTCCCATCATCATCACCACCATCATCATTATGCGCAATCCTGTTTTGGCTAGTTTACCTCAGTACAAGTAGTTCAATGTTTTTTTCCGCGTTCTCGAGGATTATATATATTCATCTCCGTCTCTCGACCATTTTTGAACGCCTGAGCATGAGCGAGACACTGTACGACTCGGAATCGAAGTGATTGATAAAATCAGATATGCTTGCAAAAAGAATAACCAAGAAACCACCATTGAAAATAGACACATAAAAATGCAAAACCGTCCCAAAGCCCTACCTCCCTCCCTCCTACCCCCACCCTTACCTCCGTCTCGGAGGAACAGGCGGCACAGGCGGCGCACCATCCGGAGCAGAAAAGAACCCGCTCGCAGTGACACCCATCGCCTCGACCCCACTCCCACTCGCCTTCCCTCTCACCGTCCCCCTCTGTCCCACCGAAATCGACCCCCTCCGCATCGTGCCGGCGACGATCTCGCCCTTGTCGATGCTGATCATCGACTTCGCGCGGCCTTGGGTGTGCGTCTGAGTCGGGGTTTGGTACCCGGTGGTGTTGTTGTAGTTGTTGTTGTTGTTGTGTCCGGTGGTGGTGGAGCGCCAGTCTTTGAGGTCTTTGGATGAGGAGGGGCGGTGGCCTGTGGATGAGAACGGGGACGAGGACGTGGTGGAAGAGGTCCATGCTGTGGGCGGCGACGACGCTCCTCCTCCTCCTCCTCCTCTGTTGCTGCTGCTGCTGCCTCCACCGCCTCCACCGCGACCACCACCGCCAGGACCAAGAGGCATGACGAGCATCTCGTCGTCGATGTCTTCGTCGTCGTCGATAACGCTGTTCCGGACACCAGGGGGCGGCAACCCGTCGTCGTCGTCGTCGTCGACCATCATGATCGTACGCGCGCGACGGGGAGGCAGGGCTTCCGCGCGGTCGGGGAGTTCGTCGAAGATCTCGTAGTACCGTTGGATGCACAGTTTGATCACGCCTCCGAGAGTCGTTTTGCCTTCGGTGAGGGCGGCGGTGTTGCTGGTTTGCGCTTGGGGTTGGGGTTGAGGTGGTTGGTGTCCAGGGTAGAGCGTGGGTCCGCCTGGGACACCGCACATCGCGACGTCCCGGATAGGACTGGAGCTCTTCACCATGTTGGGGCAGATCACGACGGCGAGGTTATGTGCGTCCATGCGATTATACGCGGAACGGAGGGAAACTTCATGCAATAAATCTGCGTGGTGGTAATTAGTAGTGGTTTCTTGTGATAAGACGTGTTGACATACGGAGGATATGACTTAGTAGAATGTATGCGCACGGGGCCAACTCAGGAAGGAGTGTTTCTCGGATGTACATGACACTTGCCATGTCACCCGGGTCATTCGTTGGCATAGGACATCGTCGGATGGTCGAATATGTGCTCTCAGGGAATAGCGGATCTGGCAAATCCCGGAGGTACTTCTTCAGCAAGACCGCTGCCAGATGAGGGTCACCGAAGGTATCCAGCGAGACGACATGTCCACGGTCGTACGCCTGCTGAACCTGCCGTAACAGCGCAGAGCTCGGGGACCGTCTGAACAAACCCTCCTCTTGCATGCCGCTTTCCCTCAGGAAAAGAATGCAGTCCTTGACAACACGAGGGATCCCGCCCTTCTCGCCACCATAACCCATCAACTCATCTAACGGTACGCCGAAAAGGTCGGCTCTTGTGGGGACTGGCATCTTGATTTCTCTCTCATACTTCATGTTCTCCCTGTAGAATAGGATCAGACAACCTACCCGCTAATAAGAGAGGAAATTGACTCAACTGGTAGACGGCAGGGGGTATGTCGATTTGTGTCAGTGGCACATGGTACGCAAGTTCAGAGAGCGTATCAATATACGTGATCTTGCGGAAGAACTTGGGGCTGATAATCGCTCCAGCCAGGGAGAACAGCACTGAGAGGATCGGTAAGGTATTGTAACAACCCAATATGTGCGCACAGCTTACTCTTCGTGAAGAAATTCGAATGTACCACATACTGAGCAGGGAGGTCAGAGTGGCTGACTCGTAGTGATTATATGGCCACATACCAGTCGCTTCAAATTCTTACGATACTTGCGACTCAGGCTCCTATACGCCTTCCATACCCAATTCCATCCCGGCGTGTTCTTGCTGCCCGCAGCGAGGAACACCACTGTATAATCGGACTCGACTGCATATAATCAGTATCAGGTATCAGTACGTGTATATATAACTCACCGTATAAGTTGAGATATGCCAAAATACGACTACGAAGAGACTGAGTGATGGAGGCGAGACACAGACAGGGATGATGCCTCACACGAGCAGCTGGTCATAGGAAACTTCCCGAGGGTCCGGCAGCGCAGAAGCATTCATCACGACCCTGTACGATAGCTGAGAATAGGAGGATGTGGGATAGTTATAGGTGACACATACATCGGACGAGTTCTTCGGAAAGACTCAGTGAGATACACATTCCAACGGAAAGGAATCATACTCACTCATAATCCACCCCGGCTTGGAAAATCAACCTCGTCATAACCTCCTGCAGCTTATCCTGTGAATATGATGTCTCCGGAGCATTGTCCATTGTTCGTTTCTGCGAATTGGGATTGAAGAATGCTCGGAGGCGGGGAGCGGGCGATCTCGGACTCTGAGGAGGGTTGTCGTAGGAGCTATTGCTGTACGGGTTGTTGGTGGATGAAGACGACGGCATCGACAACGCTGCCAGTCGCTGCTTCAAAGACAATGGATTCGGCATGTTTCTGACACAAGTTGCCAATCTGCAGAACGTAAGAATTGTGAAGCGTCTGATTTGGCTTTAGCATGCAGGATAATGCCAAGAATGAGCGCACCGTAGGCCAATGATTCCTCTACAAACCCAGCTATTATGGTCTCCGTTTAATTGGGTGTATGTTCCGAGGCCTCCTATGACGATGGCGATGGCGAAAACGAAAGAAAAATGGAAACGAGGCCGAGAGGAGGTGAGAGACGGTGGGTGAGAAGCGCACAAGCATGGCAAGACAGCGTAAAGCGTGTCTCTCTTCCACCTCATCCTCCACACGCTTGCTCGTCATGAACGATACACACGATACCCACAGATATCTTAAACATTGACCGCGATAATCCAAGCAGTGAGCTTATCGACTTTCTAGTGCTCTTTGGTTGCATTTAAAGCGCCCTCCTTAGTTCAATTGAATTTTGGAGACGACACAGCTTGGACGATGGGCAACAACTCATCCAGAGGAGGTTACGATCGTCGGTACTATCAAAACTACTACGATGATCGGGCTCCCGGGAGATCGTATTCGACTCGACACCGTTCGAAGGCAGGATACCACCCGAGTGTTCTCCCTCCTCCCCGACCTCGTGAAGAGGAGTATGAGGACGACTACGACTACGAGCCACCCCGCTCACATGTACACCGACCCACATATCCGGAACCAGACTACTCATATGACCACGACCGTACGTCCTCCTGCCTCTTGTCTGCATCGCTGGACCTTTATCTGCAACCGCAGCCTCATATGCTATTGCACAACCAGGACCCATCCCCTTCGCACCCGTGCAGCCAGCATATGCTACCCCACCTGTGATACCACATGTCCCTCACAATCGCCGCGGCCGCGGTCACACATACCCCGCACCCGCACCTCCCGTTCAGATGCCTGTGCCGAATGTGCAACCGCACAACCAGCACGCTCCAGTGATACCTCCTCCTCCGCAACACGGCATCCCGCAATATACCACCAGTGCTGGCGTGAACATCCCTTACCCTGACGCGAACGCTCCAATAATACCTCCCGGGCAGCATGTGGTCTTTCCCGCTACCTCTGCTTCTTCTGCTGGTCATGAACCAAGAGCTCAGATGCCAGAGCCACATCAGCATCAGGCAGAACCTCCAGCTCACCCATTAGCTCCTGGACAGTATGGCCCAAACGATTCAGACAGGCAGTCGCCACGCCGTTATAATCATCGTCGGGTCCGCAGTGATAACCACCACTCAAATGACTCCTACGACCGGCGACGACATCGTCATAGCATTGATAGCGCCACTCATTACGCACGCCGACGGCAGGAGAGTCCACTTCGGAATCCTTTGCCTTCTCCGCCCAAGGATATTTTCGACAGGCCTGACTTGGCAGATCTTCTGACCAACCTACGACTCCCTCCAGAGGAAACTACGCTCAAGAGAGATCCCAATGCGCCAACACACGCCCTCATTATCCCACACAACGGTGCTGCACGGGTGGAGCGTATCGTGTCGCAGCCAGTGCATCGGTCGCACCAGCAGCATCTACATGTACGGGAACGTAGTGGAGGGGAGAAGGAAAAGAAGAAAGGGGGCATCTTCCGCTCTCTAAGTGCGAAACTGAAACCCAAACATCACCACCGCGAGTCGCGCCACTATCAGCGTGACGAAGGTGGTATTCCGATACAAGACGTGCTCACCACTCGACCCATCATTATCACTGCTGAAGAGCAGATGCTCCCTCCACCGGTGCCACCTATCATCCCGCCACCTCCCGTACTTGAATCTGACGCCGCGGGTCCATCTTCTGCACCCATCCCCCCTCCGGGACAATACGGTCCTCCGGGAGGGACACCGGCAGGAGTGCCTCTCCGAATGCCCTCGCCTTCTGCTTCCACTGTTAATCATCAACGCGCACCCTCTCCCTCTCCTAATCGTTCGCCACGTCCGACCATGTTAAGAATGGACTCAATAGGGCCTTTCGCGGATCTCTTACATTTCTCATCGCACCCGGTGCATTACAAGAACAAATTGTACCCGACTGCGTATCATCTATATGAAGCGATGAAGTATTTGGACCATAGACCGGATATCGCGGAGAGGATACGGACGAGTGGGAGTGGTAGGGAGGGCGTTGAGCGTGCGGGTGAGGTGTCGCGGGATTACACAGCGCACGTGAGGCCAGATTGGGAGCGTGTCATGGTCGACAAGGTGCGTTGTGATGCATTTTTCGTGGTTCCCCTTAATTCTGAAAACTGACCATTTTGTGGTTGATTGGTCGTCAGATGGAGGAGGCTCTGTATCACAAATTTATTCAGCATGAATCTGCGAGAAGAATCCTTCTGGCGACTGGGCAGAAGAGTCTGATTTTCTCGGAGTACGACGATGCGTTCTGGGGCGATGGTCCCGTTGGTCAGGGACTCAATCATATTGGTCACATTCTCATGCGTATCCGTGATCAACTCAGGGATGCTGGGTATGCATCCTAATACTTTTCTATGCCACGGCCTTCTTGCCTCCCTGTGTTGCTGTCTTTGATTTGCGTTTGCTTTCGAGTTCAATTCGTCTTTGCTATTACCCGTCTTTCCTCTTGCCCATTGGATTGTACCGTATTGTCTTGTATTCACCTGGTCAACCTCACGCTAGAATCGAACTCAGTTAAGAGACTTGCGTCACTACGGTCTCGTCTGTTGGGCATATTTACAACGGGGACATTTCGTACTCATTGAAACTTTTAGATCCCAGGAAAAGGACAAAAAGGTGCAACTTCAGGTTTCAAGTCCAACAATGAATAGACAGATCTAATGTTTCAAATACTGAGAAGTGAGGATGCGTGATGGACGGGAAAGAACGAATTGCAAGGACGCCGATGAGTACATGTGCGAGGGGGTCAGCGGACCTGCCAGACTAAGGGGCGCAACAAGAAAACTGAAGGCAAAGAGAGCAATCACAAAGTCAACAAGAATAGGAATGGTCCAATAGCCCAGGTGAGCTTGAGCGATAATGCAAAGCATTCGTGGCCATCTACCCTCCCTCGACGTGGGAAGGCCGAGAAGTCCTTGTGGATCGTCGGAGTGGTCGACTGGTCTCAGCGTCGGAGTCCCTGTCCTCTCCTGCTTTCCTCTTCTTCCCTCGAGCAGGCTTTGGTTGCTTCTTCTGAGTGGATCCTCCTTCGTTGTCTCTCTCGCCCTCCGTTTCCTCGGCTTGCTTCACCTGAACCTTCTTGCTGGTCTTAGTAGCCTTTGATTTCTTCGTGTCAATTTCGTCCCACCCTCCGCGTTGACCCATCTCAAGTAGGACGTCATACGTCTTTTCCTCAACGCGTTGAACACTAAGTCTACCCCGAGTTACCAATGCCATCGCTAAGAGACATCGGATTATTATTAAATGAATCTGACTGACAGGGGAGGAGCATACTCTTAATGGCTTGCACTCCTTGGGTGCCTATATATTCTAGCTCTTCCTCTGGGGCGTCCGTCGATGACCCCGCTGTGCGCTTTAGAAGAGAGAGGGGGATGAAATGTGGAAGACGTGTCTGAAATGTCACATCCACCATGTACCATTTGGGGTTTTCCTTGTCTGTCTTCTGTGGACGAGAGGAATAATTAGAAAATTCTTGGGAGAGAACACACAAGCGCACCTCATCATAATATGGATGTGAACTGGGTGTATAGTGGGGTCAGTAATTAGTGAGATGAGTTGTCAAAGTGTGCAGTGACATACGAATCCCAGGCAGTATCTCAAGTCGCTAAACACGTCAGTAGGCCTCTGCAGACTTCACTCTGTGTAGACATACAGTCTGGATATGCTTCTCGTGTAACCTTGACCGAAGTTAGCTTATTGTTTGCGACTCTGAAAAGCTGAACACACGTACTTCCGCGACGGCAGCAATACCTGGATTCTTGCAATTTGAGTGATAGAACAGGACTTTGTCTCCCATTTTCATCTCTTTCATCAGATTCCTTGCCTCGGCATTCCTCACACCCTCCCATGCTGTGGTCTTGACCTGTTGAAAGTCATCTACGCTGAACTACACCGATACTATCTTGTGAATCAATGTTTGTTCACACAATTGACGCGTACCTTTACATCCTTGCCTTTCACAATTCGCGAGTCTGGCTCCGCCTTCATAAGCCAGTGTTTTGGTGGCATTGTTGTAGAAAGAGAAAGCAAGATGCCTAGGACTCGTATTCCGAGCTGCTCGGACCGACGCGTCGGGAGGCGCGATCACGTGCAACTACCATTTATGGAGATGGCAGATAAACAGAGGGCAACACGCTCCTCTCCAACGACGACCATCTCACAAATTCCCCTTCCTTCTTCATCGTCCCGAGCGGTCTTCTCATCGTCGTGGACGACTGTCATGAGCAGCGTCGATGGTCTACACCTCGAGAGCACAGAAATCATCAATCTCACGGACAACACGGACCCCTTGCCCTCTTCTTCCCGTTCACAAGACCTCACACCTTCTCTCGCAAACGACCCATCGACCACTATAGGGTCGTCACTCTCCTCCGCCTATGACGCCAGCTCATATCAGCCGCGAGTCGGCCCTCTAGACGATACCCCGGCGGACGGACGTTCGAGCGATGCGGACAAGATGTTCCAGTCGACCATAGAAGGCAGCTCCACCTCAGAACAGCACCCGCAGCACGAGGGGGAGCTGGGGGACGTCTCGGACGGGCCCGTGCTACTCATGCAGGCGAATGGGGTGGAGGTGTCAGACCATGTGAACGGTTCCGACGACGGCCGGCAATGGGAGGCGGAGGAAGGCCACGACCTCAAACGCGTCAAAGTGTACGAACTTATCGGTGCTCGATGGGTGGATCAGGGCACCGCGTTTTGCTTTGGTGATTTTCACGACGGGGAGGCTTTGCTCATAGCGCGCTCCGAGACGAACTACGACCAAATCATCCTCACGACCTCAATAAAACCCACCGACGTTTACCAACGACAGCAAGGTACGCGTTCCTTCGGAGTCCCCTTAACCATAACTAAATACATTTGAAGACACGCTCATTGTCTGGACCGAACCGGATGGGGTCGATTACGCGTTGAGTTTTCAGGACCCGGACGGCTGTGCGGAGGTGTGGAACTTCATTCAAGAGGTGCAGAGGCATATGGCACTACCCGGTGCGTGCTGTGGACGGTTTATACTTATGGTAGCAACCTAACACTCTACAGATCCTGCCTTGTCGTCCTCCCCGCAGCCGGGAGAAGGCTTCGTGCCTGGTATTTTCCGTACTGGACGTTTGCCGCAGCCTACGCTCGGCAACATCGGGGAGATTGAGAAGATCATCAAGACGAACACCCGACTGCAGCCCTCAAAGGAACGAGTGTGCGAGTTCATACAGTCCGAGGCGAGTGCGCTTCACTCCTTATTCCTTCTTGTCTTAACGGATCCGCACAGGGTTACATCAAGTCTCTGATAGATGTGCTGACGCAGGCGGAGGATCTGGAGAGCATTGAGGTTTTGCACGCACTCTGTGTTTGCATGCAGACTATTCGTACGTCGTCTTCATTCAAAGAATCCTGGAGATTAGCTCATCGTGGTCAACGCAGTCATGCTCAACGACCACACCATGTATGAACATATCCTGGACGACAGCATGTTCCTCGGGGTGGTGGGGATGCTTGAATGTTTGTCTCACTACCTTTCCTTTCTTCGTTGCAAACCCTGAGCTTCTTTGCAGATGACCCGGAATTTCCAATACACAAAGCCAACTATCGCGAATTCCTTCGAGGGACGGCACACTATCACCAACCGGTCCCACTCCGCAACGAGGCGATTCAAAGGAAGGTCCACCATACCTACAGGCTGCAGTTCCTCAAAGACGTCGTCCTTGCCCGCGCGATCGACGACTCGACGTTCAATGTGCTGAACTCGTGCATCATCTTTAACCAGATCGACATCATCAACCACATTCAATCGGACCCTGCGTTTTTGCGAGAGGTGGTTGGGATGTTCATGAGCGACGATCTGCTGGCGAAGTTAGGCACGGGTTTTGCGGCGGGGGCAGCAGGGGCGGTGAAGGGCAAGGAGCCGGAGAGGGACAAGTCGAAGGGGGACACAGGAGAGGGGAACGAGACCAAGATGGACGTCGACACACCACCCGTGTCTGCTGCCGATGCGGAACTGGCGCGCCGCAGAGAGGTTGTATTCCTGATTCAACAGCTTTGTGTCATGGGCAAGAACGTGCAGCTACCTGCGCGTATGCAGCTTTTCCGGACACTGACCGACCGCGGTATCCTCTTTGCTGTGCAGTGGGCGTTGGGTCAGCCTGAAGAGTCGGAGGAAGGCAAGTCGGTTATCGCCGCGGCGGGTGAGATCTTAACTGCTCTCCTGGACCATGACTTGAACGGTGTAAGGGGTCATGTCGTGAAGCAGCTGAGCGTGCTGGATAAGGAGGCTGGGACAGGGAAGAAGCTGTCTGGAGACACGGACAAGGACACGGTGTTGATGTTGCTGTGTCGTGTGATCGTAAGGAGCAAGGAGATGGCAGTTCAGGGACAGGTTGCGGAGGCGTTGAAGATGGTCATGGAGATCCCATCGACAGTCGAACCGCCTGTGAGTCTGTCTTTCGAGGTTGCTCATTATGTTCGCCTGAACTATCTTGCAGCCGATGGTGGGTCCCAAAGTATTCCAAAGGCCAAAGGACGATCCAGCAACGGAGAAGTTCTTGGACTACTTCTACAAACATTGCGTAGAAGTTCTATTTCGGCCGTTCTTTGACATCCCGGAGTACAGTCGTCTCACAGGTGCGTGGTGCTGAGAGCTACTCTAACGGCTCTAATTTACTGATCATTGATCATTTAGAATCAACATTACCCCTCTCCCGAGAACGCACGAACCTCCTCCTCCATCTTTGTGAACTGCTGGCAAACTTTGCATTGCAACACTCCTTCCGGAGTCATTTCTATATGCTCTCCACTGGTATCGCCACTCGGGTCGCATCCTTACTAAGCTCGAAAGATAAACATCTCCGACTGGGTAAGTATTTCCGCACAGGTATTTCGCTCATTACGCCGATATCCACGCATTCCAGCCGCATTCCGCTTCTTCAGGGTTTTACTCCGTCTCAACAATCGAAATTTGTTCCTCAACATGATTAAGACCGACCTCCTCAAGCCAATCCTCGACTTAACTATCCAAGAGTCAAGACGAGATAACCTACTCAGTTCGTCATGTCAGGAGTTCTTCGAACATCTTCGCCGGGTAAGTCATGAACTCGTTAGTAAGAGGTCGGTGGGGTTTACCTGATCCGTCTTGCAGGAGAATATCAAAGAGCTCATTCAACATTGCATGACAAAACACGAGGACAAGATCAAGATATTAGCCGAGTCCGCCTTGGGTCGGCCGAGGTTTGAGGCATTTATCCGACGGTATGAGATGAACATTGAACCGCCACCAAAGGAGGAGGAGAAAGCCGACGACAAGTGCGTAACAAAGTTAACGTGTATTCCTGACTGGTGTTCTGACTGGCAGCATAGACCTGCTGCAAATGGGCCTCGACGATGGGGTCAAGGTCGTCTTATGGAGGTTGAAGAAGAGGACTATTTCAATGCGGACGACGACGACGACGAGATCGTACCGGTACCCACTGCGTCGCCAGCATTCCCGCGCGGAGTGGTTACTCCCCCGCTCAAGCGGAAACGCACCCGAGGTCCGTCTGTGGGATCGTCGCAACGTCCGAGCAAGTCGTCACTTCTTGGGGCCGTACCACCTGTACGGACAACGCCACCGCAGTCGACACCTCCACTAGGTGGATTGGTGGATTATGGTGATGACGACGATTTGGCGAGCCCCGACCCAACAACGCCATCTTCACCGAAGAACACGATGCCGCCTGGGCTGCTACCGGGGTCTCCTAGTATGCCACCAAGTCCACGGCTATCACATCGACAGATACCGTCAAAACCTCCTATAACTGTTCCCTCTCTCGCTGTTCCTATCCTCACAACGCCAGAAGACGAAGAGGACCTCCTCCTCGAGTCCCTGCTGACCAAGGGCGGCCCATCCCCACCGTCGCTTCTGAACACCCGACCGCCGCCTGACATTCCGCTAGGACTGAAACGACGGCGAGAAGAAGACGACGACGAGCTATTGGTGCTCGCGAATAAGTCGAAGCGGCAGAGTATGGGGTCTGGGTTGAAGGAGAAGATGCGGATCGCGGTGGAGGGGTTAGGAGCGGGCGAGGGAGAGACGGGAAAGTCGTCATTGGCGAAGTCGGTAGCGGAGGAGGGTCCTAAAAAGATCAAGCTGAAGCTGGCTTCGTCTGCTGCTGCCACACTTGCCCCTTCAAGTACTGGCGCGAAGGATGGGGACACGGGTTAGGGGATTGATGACTTTTTACGGTTTGTTTACGAGCATACGAGCAAGCGATGTCTGTGTCATTTTTCTCTTTCTCTTATTATGCCGTGCGTGTACGTTGCTGTCGATGGAAATGTACATGCGGGGTCCTTTATCTTTTTCTCTCCCTTTACCACATGCTTGTAACGGTATCGTCTTCACCTCATCGGCCTCGTTTGTCACGTCGTGCTTTTATGCTCTCCGCTATGCTTGCATGTTGTCGTACCCATCCTGTCATACCATAGACGTTGCTTGCATCAATCATAGATCTCGAAGTTAGCGTACTGTAATGTTTGGTTGGTCATTTTGTGAGCAATTGACTCGGAACGCCAGACAGGACTCGTGCATATACATGGACAAACGGCGCCTCAATCGCTTCACCTCAGTCGACTCAAATTATTGGATCATCTTCCTTCAATCATTTCAACCCGAAAGATGGTCATTGTTAGCTGTCGAAATAACATCTCGTCGCGAGATTGATTAAGGTGAAAACTAACCCCCAAGTTCACGTCCGTGTTATCTCAGACCCTACGTGCCCACTGCCAATCGCAGGCCAGCCAACTTTAAACTTGGTTGGGGGCCTTGTAGTCGGAGGATAGGGACAGCTTCAGGGCTGTCGGTGGCTTTCGTTAACTTGGAACTGACGGGACGCTCTAGGTCCTCACTAGGAGCACGAGGGCTTGTCAGTAGGGTTGTTCTGGTGAGCATTGCCCATCATATTCAAGAAGTTACGGTACACCAACGCACTGACACTGATCAATCTTTCTATGTATACCTGACATTTTCCTCTACCTCATCGGTGCCATACTTCGTGGACTGTACTCCTCCCTTCTGATACGAACCAAGTATTGCGGCTGACGTTAGGTCGAGACGCATGGTACTGGCTCTAAACCTGAGGTCGACACTTATCGCATGACAGAGGGTCCATACCATCAAAAATAACAAAAACGTTGCTTCTCTTGATACAGAGATGAGCATGTGGTCGTCCATGGGCGGATGTCACGGTTTCGGTCTGTCCCAATTGGTTCGGGTGGGCGTGCCCGACCCGTCCGCGCGGTTTCCATTGGTTGAAATGTTAGCCTCCATGGTGACCTCGCACGTGAGCCAACAAGAGAGCCTCTAAACGGCGTGTCTTTTGCGGCTGGGAGACTTCTCACAGCTCTGGTAGGTGAGGATGTGACATCATACGCGCTCTCCACAATTCTGATGCTACACTCCGTTATAAGCCCCGTATCTAAGGTGCCACAAGGACCCTGCGTTCACGAGGAGTGGCGACCCCTTCGTCGCCTACAACAACTGAACATCTTCGCCTCGGACTCTTGCAGACCTGAATGGCCTCCAGTTCAGAGCGATAACACATGATGTATATTTATCTTCTCCGACGATATACCATATGGATTCCTTTCCTCACCGACTTGCATGCAGTGTATGGCGGCTGACGACCTTAGTGGATGACTGAAGGTCAGCCGCGGAACACATTTCTATAAAAGAGGGCGAAATTCGCGGACTCAGCTACCTCACCTCACCCTCTCTAGTACGCCACACCCAACCCAGAAAACCACTCATCATGGATGCAAAGGTCGCGATCACGAAGCATACCACTGCTTCAGACCCTCGCCCGCATGTGGTTTACCACTTGCAGGTGACAAGTGCCTATGGCACCAAGACGCAGCTCACGAAACGGTACTCCGACGTAAGTCATTGTCAGCCAAAGTAACGTCCTGCTGCTCACGATATAGCGCTAGTTTGTTGAGCTGCACACCGAGCTCAATGACCCCTTCACCCTCCCACCCAAGCGTATTCTCGCCACCACCTTCCTCCCATCAGCTTGGGTTGACGACACGCTCATTGCGGAGCGCAAGGCTGGGCTATCAGCATACATTAACGCCCTCCTTACCTCGCCCTCCTTCAAGTCTAGCCCTGTTCTTGCTGCTTTCCTCGAGGCATCCTCCAATGCCACTAGCTTCAGCTTGGAAGATGCTTTGCCTAGCACGCTCTCCCGCGCCGCCGCACAGAAGTTGCTTGCCAAGGGAGGTGAGGTGAAGGCTACAGCGAATCCCGTAGCTGCTGCATACTACCCCGACTGGAGTGCCGGGAGCAACCCCCCTGAGAATCTGGATTACTCCAAGTTCGACATTTTGTTCTTCGGTACGCTAATCGTTGCTCGCTATGGGTCCTATAGCTACATACTCATCGTTATCTTGCAGCGTTTGCCATACCAAACTCGTCCAACGGGATCTCTTGGGATGATGGTGGTACTGCGATCCTTCAACGTCTCGTGAAGAGCGCTCGTAACAGCGGAAAGGGGACTAAGATCGTGTTGTCCATTGGTGCGTTGATATTCGTCTTCATGTGTGACTTGTATTTACATCTTTTGCAGGCGGCTGGGGAGGCAGCTACTGGTTCTCTCAAGTCATGAGCTCTTCTGGTAACCGGAGTGCTTTCGTCAACGCAGCAGTTAACGCGGTCAACACATATGGCCTCGACGGCATCGATATTGACTGGGTTAGTTCTGCCTTTGCGCCAAACATATTCACATTGCTTACCACATGGGAACGCAGGAGTATCCTAACCAGAGCGGAGCTGGAAATCCCCACTCAGCCAATGATTCAGCCAACCTCCTTTCATTCTTCACATCCCTACGTTCTGCTTTGGGCTCATCAAAGATTATTTCCGCCGCGGTGACCTGTCTGCCGTTCACCGGGTCCAACGGAAGCCCACTCACCAATGTATCCGCGTATGCCGCACAAATGACTTATGCAAACATCATGAACTACGATACATGGGTGAGCACGGCTCTGTCTTCGTTGTAACGCCACCATGATCAATACTCATCGCAACGAATTCTCATATCCAGGGTGCTTCCTCCAACCCCGGCCCCAATGCCCCACTAGGAAACTTGTGCGGTACCTCCCGCCAGCCTCAAGCCAGCGCCCAAGCTGCGCTCGCACAGTGGACCGCCGCAGGCTTCCCGGCAAGCAAACTTCTCCTTGGTCTACCGCTCTACGGGTACGTTTCCAAGAGCACTGCAAGGACCCTCACCGGGATCGCCCTCCCGCCCGCCGGATTCGATCTGGCAGCGTACAAGGAACGGGTGATGAACCTTCCTGTTAGAAACCCGAACTTTGCTTGCGCCCTTCCTGTCAAGGGTGACGAGGAGCTGGGCGAGCCTGTGTTCCTGGATGGGAACCATGAGAGGGTCAAGGAGGCGAAGAAGGTGCCCGAGGTGGAGGCGAAGGCGGCTGGAGATTTGAGCTCGTACTTTGGTCAGCAAATTGCGTTCAACCAGATCGTCGCATTGGGCGCGTTGAAGAAGTCCGGGAGCGTGTATGTCGAGGCTAATGGGTTCACCCAGGCATGGGACGACTGCAGTGACACGCCGGTACGTTTCGAAAATTCTATACTCTGCTTCGCATTTCGCTGGTAAAACATCCCGAACGTGGTTGACTGATCCGTGTCTCACAGTTCTTGTTCAACACTTCGAGGCAGACTGTTGTCACTTATGACGATACGTATTCCCTTGGCGACAAGGCAGCGTTTGCCAGGCAGAATGGTATGGCGGGCTGCTTCACGTGGTCACTTGACCAGGTATGTCCTGTCGTTTTTCATTAGCTATCAATGGTGACTGAGCGCAATGTTTTAGGATGATGGCTACGCCCTTCAGAACGTCATTCGTTCCAATCTTGGGAAATAGGCTGACAGACTCTTTTGGGTATTCCGACTTGAGTGTTTTTCTGGTATCGTTGGTCACGAACTTTCACGACTCTTCATGTCACTCTCGTAACTTATGGATATACTCTGCTATCATAACTTTATCCCACAACCGAATGTGCCTCCCGTGATACTCGAAGGACAATCAATTTGACGGGGTATACTCCCCTCTCTATAATACACGGAGCACTATGAAAGGCGCAATGAAGCATCTGCCGTTCTCCGAACGGGCATCGGGGTCGGGGTCGGAGAGGGCATACTCCAGTATAGGCATGAACGCACCCATCACATAGTTTCCCAACCATTCACTCCAACGTCCAAGGAAGCGGTTGGGACAGATCAACGTTGCCGCCGCTTATGATGATCCCAACAGGGCCTTTGACACCCAAACGTTGGAATGCCGGACTCATAACAGCGGCGAACGCCGTTGCGCTGCTCGGCTCGACCACGAGCTTAAGTCTCTCCCAAAGCAGACGCATAGCACGTATGATTTCCTGGTAGACGATAATCAGCAGGACGGTGGCGATGTGCATGCCCACTCCGACCCCACACGCCGATTAGACTAACAGGCAGCCTCGGACGTACCTCATCAGACACCACGATCACTTGCTCGACCTTGTCCTGGATGATTGGAAAGTTGATGTGACCTACAGGCGTCCTCAGCCCATCAGCAATCGTGTTTGCATCGACAGTATCCCTCCTCTGCCCCTCCCTGAGTCCTTGCGCACAATCATCCGCGCCCGACGGCTCGGCCCCAAACACCCTGACGCCAGTGCCCTCAGCAGCCAACGCTGTCCCAGCAAGCAACCCTCCCCCGCCCACTGGAGCGGCGACAGCCGCAAGAGGCTCTGGCGTCTGATCGAGGAGCTCCAGGAGCGCGGTGCCTTGGCCGAGGATGGTGTTCACGGCATCGTATGGGGGAATGAACGTCGCCCCAGTGCGTTTCTGCACTGTAGCGAGCGTAGCCGCTCGCGCAGGCGCATTGGGCTCGCAGAATGTGATCTCCGCTCCGTACGATCGGACTGCGTCAATTTTCGGTTGCGCAGAGTTGGAGGGCTCAAAGTGGAGATTGAGATGGGATGTGGTGGATCATGGAAGGAGGAGAGTGAGCATGATTTTGGGTAGCGAGGAGATGGAAGGACATGGGAGCAACGTACCATCACGACAAAGCATTTGATTCCCCTTTCTTTGGCTGCCAACGCGAGTGCGCCGGCATGATTACCTTTTGGCAACATGGTGTCCATGGGCGTAAGTCCGCGATCAGCTTCAGTTTGTTAATCAGATCACGGAGGTAACTTGACACACCTGAACTGTGCGTGCACACGCCTCTGCTCAACTCTTCCTTTGACAGACATTCCAAGTTGTACGACGCTCCCCTGAATTTGAAAGCACCGCACTTCTGAAGGTTTTCGGCTTTGAAGTAGAGCGTGTTACCTCCGGGTAACGAGCTCGACAAAGATGAGGAGGTGAAGACCGGTGTTTGGTGAATGAAAGGCTTGATCACTGCATGAGCAGCTTGAATCGAGGCCCGCGAAAGAGGTAGCGGCGACGCGGCCATATTTCGGAGGAGAGACCAATGCGATTGCTTGCGAACAACCTTGCCCGATGCGACGGGTTACTGGTCCGAAGGCCAAAATGTGGCACAAGGGCAGTCCTGGAGGTTATGGCGAGACAGTCTCAGCAAAAACTCTCACCTCACTCTGACTTTGCACCCGGCATCACCCGAGCGGTAATTCTGTCACTTTTCTGTCCGGTCTGTGGCTTACAGCTGTGCAAAATTTGCGACAAGCTCTCAGCCCACTGTTTGGGGCGTCGCTCGATGTACATAGTGAGGCCGGCGAACAACCACAATCGGAACCGGTGGTGGAGAGTCTCGTCGGACCGCCTGAAGTTTGTGACGTTGTTGAACTCGAGCCCATAGCCCTGGAGTGTTCCATGACTGAGCTAAGGACAGCATGTACGGAGAAATACCACAGTGCCCTAAGGTACAATGACGAGGAGGAAACGAGGGCTCTTCAACTGGCCGACACGAAGCTACCTATGAATGCGTGACAGTAATTTTTGAGAGATTGTGCATGTCACAAGAAGCTTTCTCACCAGCGAAGGAAATCTGGGACAGTGTACATACCGATCTTGAATGTGTATTTCAGAATGCTGCAGGAGGGTGCAGAGATTAATGGCTGCTTGGTGTGCTCTCACTGCCAGTGATGCTGGTCATTCCCGATACGGAAAGTCTTAGTCAGCAGACCAAGCCTGACCTTAGAGCTGCAACGTTGTTCACGTTCAACGCCGACCAATATTCTCTTGTCTCATGTTCAAGTCCCTTTTGAAGCGATTTCCGTCATCATCCAAATCAGTTGCACAGGACATGGCGACTAGCACAGCGCCATCATCGAGCACGTTGTCAGCGGAGCAGACCCTGGTGACACCAGCGACAACAGCCAACACCGCTGTGGTCCATCGAGAATATGACATCAACAACCCGCCTCCTCATCCTGGGCCCGAATGGACACGCTTTGTGTGCATCAGTGATACGCATTCACGCGTTTTCCCCGTGCCGCCAGGCGACGTCTTGTTGCATAGCGGCGATCTGACCAACGTTGGCACCTATGGAGACTTCGAGATTACGGTCCGATGGATCGAAAGCATGCCTCATTCCAAGAAAATGTCCGTATCCTTCTCCTTTTTGCTTTTGAAAGGTTGCGATAGTCGCGACGCGACCCTGTCCACTGCGTCCGTTGAACTGAATGTGCTAAAACTGGCGTTGCAATCAGTATCATCGCTGGCAACCATGACATTACCTTACATCAGGAGGGTGGTTGGTACAATTCAAACTTTCATAGGTGGCATCGTATGGGGAAAGAGGTGAGTTCAATATTTACGTCGTACGCTTGATATTCACTCCGCTGTGCCTTGTGTTGCCAACATCGTTCAGGACATCAGAGCTATTCGTAAACTTCTCCTAGGGAACCGTGCCAAGGAAGCCGGACTTGTCTATTTGGAAGACCAGAAATACGAATTTCAGGCCAAGGAGGGGGGCAGGACTTGGTCTGTGTATGGCTCGCCAGTAAGTTACGCCACCGCAGCTTGTGAGAATAATTTAGTGCTCACCGCATTTACCTGTGCAATTGTGGAGTGGTCACCGTGGTTTTATGATTGGGCATTCAATTATCGACGTGGGGAGGATGCGGAGAGTGCGTATACATAGATTGCATGCGCACAACCACGATAACTGATCATTACATTACATCGCTCCGTTAGAACGCGTCGCCGCATATGAGAAAACAGATATCCTGTACGTCATGCCCGAGCCACTATCCTCAGTTCGGCAGCAGGAGCTTGACACTCATCATTCTATCCTCACAGCTTGACCCACGGACCACCGCACAAGATCCTTGACAAGACAACCAGAGGAGACGACGCGGGCTGCGAGGCCCTTATGGCGCGGCTGCCATCACTGCGCCCACGACTACACGTATTTGGGCACATACACGAAGATCACGGTGCAGTCATCTATGACTGGTCTTCCCATGCTACTGCGGTCACCTTGAACAACACTGTTGCGACCGCGACTTCCTCTCAGGAACATACCGTTTTCGTTAATGCAGCGAATTGGCCAGCCGGGCGGAGAGCGTACGCGGCTAGTCTCTCGAAGTGCCCGTTTGGCAGTGGGCCGTTTGTGCCAGTTATCGTGGATCTACTGGACGACGTCAGCCCCGCGGAGCAGTCTGACGCGGCACAAGAGGCTGATCGGGACACTGGAACTGGTGTTGTTTGATGTTTTCTTTTTGTTCTGGTATTCGGATTTGAAAGACGGTATTGACGACCATGTCTGTGTACAGTATTTTTTCCCTTACGAATCGGCACTACATCATCTCCGTTGAATGCGTTTCAATCGACATCGATTTGACTCGACGACAACACTTGGGCCACCCTGGTTGCGTTTCATTTAGAAGTGGCGGAGTCACTAGGCTGGATGGCGTCACGTCACGAAGGTGACTTTTCTTTCCCACGTGATGGACGCTTTGTTCTCTCGACTTTCTTGCTTTGCAGATTTGCTGTGGCGCCAACCCGTCCGTCGTGGCTCTCGGCCGATGGACGCGTGAATATTTGGTGCAGTTTTAGCAACTTCGCCCCCCTCGTCCTCGCGCCAATGCTGATTGGGGAAACGAGATCAACGCATCTTTCTTCTGTAATCCTATGCAAGTGCGTGCATGCATGCAACAGGAAGAACAGAACCTGGTATCAGTACTCTCAGCTCTCGGACCGAGAGATCCTTGGTTCACGGGGGTGCGTACCGTCGCTTCGTATCCATCTCAATCAACACTCGCGAATAGCTGCTCATGTATCTACATGCGAATAGACAAACACGCGCGTCTAACTGATCCCCCTTGAAGAGACAGGCCACGACTCCCGCTCAGCAACATCTGAACTAATTCAATGGCACATCCGGGCTCGGGTAACATGCTTGCATCTGCGAACCGCGATTGTCGAGGCGGGTACAGAGATAGCCTCGACACGATTGTGATCCTGTGCTATTCCTATGCCTCTCGCGTATCGTTCGCGGTGGATTCTCGAGATCATTGGGATGCGGGTTCTGTGTGCGCCCAGCTTCCAGACCCGATAGCTTCGGTGCGATTGAACCCGGTAACGCATGGTACGTTAATGAAATTTCCCTTGCTGTTGGAGAGTGCTGAAGGTTGAATGTGACGTTGCGCCAGCCTCGGATCCGGACACACTCAAGCACGCTCCCGCTCACTCTCTCATATAATGTTGATCATTGGGTGTCCTGATTCTCGTGTGGTCAATGTGGATTTATTTGATGAATGTGCACGTCACGGGGGGATGCAGCGGCAAGGAATGCATGATATGTGAAACGGCAATGTTCACTTGGGTGTTCATCGACGGGTTTCAATATGCTATTCACCTCCTCGGAGATCATGATCAAGAGGCACTTTAACTTGGGTGCAATGGACGGGGTGACGGGTATCCCGGCCCTGCCCTCTTGGGTTTTAAAGCATCTACGCGTGACCGTGCGTGTCCCTCGCACATTCACCGAGGAATTGTGAGGATACCAAACCACTACTAGTGCTATCGTCTCAGATGCGTAACGTTCGAGGTTGCATTAAAATGGTTAAGAGCTATGAGGCCGCTCTGAGCGAGTAGCTCGCCTGTCCGGATGAATGCTCTTAGAACATCATCACCTTTGAACTGTGGCGAGATGGCGCATGAAGGTTAGGGTTAGCAGATTACTTAGCCTCTCACGGGAGACAGAGGCCTCTGTTTGGGGCCCAAGTAGTGAACGAATATTCATCCAATCAATGTTCCCGCAAGGGACACCTATTTGGGACTCGGGTAGTTACTCAATTGTTTATTGTCGCGAGATTAATACAGACCCCCCTATTGCACAAATCAAACTTTAAGACTACTTGGTCACCAAATAATGTTTCTTAGCCAATCAGAATGCACGGTTAAGCATATTTGGCCACCTTGCAATCAAGATATTTGTGTGAGTTTCGGGGGATCCAAACATGCTTCAAAATATCTTTATTGTTTGCGTAACTACCCGAGTCCCAAATAGGTGTCCCTGCGGGAACATTGATTGGATGAATATTCTTTCACTATTTGGGCCCCAAACAGAGGCCTCTGTCTCCCGTGTCTGGTTGCGAAAATGATGAACGAATGCAGGAGTGTCCCAATAAGAGGAGAGGAGGTTGATGTGGGTTGCCGACGATCCGATACGGGCTGCTTTGTCAGCAAGTTGTGTGACCGACACCGCCCCGTGACCGTGACGGGGGTGTGTTTCTGAAATGGGCGCCAAGAAAGGAAAGCGATGAAGGTTCACATGTAGCGTCGAGTTGGTCTCCGGATCCGCTCCCAAGACAAACTGCCGAACGTGTCATAACTTTTGTACCTGGCATGCCAATGCTCGCACTATATAACACCTGCGATATCTCCGCAGATTCACCACAATCACTCCCTCTCAACCACTCCCTTTCTTCCGAGAACTCACATCCTCATCTACAATGGTTCAGATACAGTCTAAAGTCTGGCTTATTACTGGTCGGTATCTGCAACCTTCGCCAACATAACACCAGCAGCTGACACCCATCCCACCCACAGGAACCTCATCTGGCTTTGGGAAGCGCCTCGTTAACTCTATCCTGGCCCGCGGCGATCGCGTCGTTGCCACTGCACGCTCAATAGAGAAGATGCAGACACTCTATTCCACCCTACCACCCGCAGCACGCGCTCGTCTATACTTCATTCGGTTAGACATCACCGACTCTCTCGAGGTCATCCAGAAAGTGGTCAATGAGGCCCTCTCAGTGTGGGGCCGCATCGACGTGCTTGTCAACAACGCCGGCTACGGTGTCAAGTCTGTGATTGAGGAAGGCGGGTGAGTATTCCTATGCCGAACTCCCAAACGAAGAGCAGCTCCTCATGTCGTCACCACCAGATCGCTGGCTGCCCTCACTCAATTTCAGACGAATGTGTTTGGTGTCATCAACGTCACCAACGCCGTCATCCCCCAAATGCGAGAACGAAGATCTGGTACTGTTGTCATCATCGGAAGCAGGTCAGGTTGGGTACCTGCGATGCCACCAGTCGGCTTCTACGCAGCGTCGAAAGCAGCAGTACATGGTATGCAAGGCTTAGCTCCATGTGCCTCGCCGGTTCTGACCGCTTCGATCCTTAGCCATAGGCGAGACATATTCCACAGAATTGGCACCGTTCAACATTCGAGTGATGGTCGTCGCCCCGGGGTCTTTCCGCACTGAGAACGTGCTTAAACAACCTATGACGATCCACAATCACATCCCGGAGTACGACGGTCTCCGTGCTGCCGCATCCGAAAAGTTCGCAGCCCTCGCCGGAAACGAGAAGGGCGATCCCGTCAAAGCGATGGAGTTGCTCGTTGACGTCGTACGGGGTGAAGGCAGGGCCTACGGTCGCGAATGGCCCATGTGGCTGTTCATGGGCAAGGATTGCTATCGGGACGTCAGGAACAAGTGCGAGAGGGTACTGAAAACCCTTGATACTTGGGAGGATCTTGCCACGGATCTCGAGTTTGATCTCTAGTTTGTCAAGCCCTTCCTCGTTGCATTTTCCCTTTCGGCTTTCCTATTCCAGGTTCTCTCTTTGTCTCCTTTCGTCCCTCATCCAAAACGAACTGTATGTCTCGCCACAGTCAGTCTCCCCCATCGCATTTCCGCCGCCACGCACACGCACGCACGCCAACCATGTATCAATTAGTATTTACTATTTCATTCCATATTTCTATCCACGTCAACCCGTCTCCGTTCACCTCTCAAATAATGTAGATAGATGTATAACTCGTAGCATATAATTATAAGAACGGATCACTTCCCTGGATCTTTGCACACCTTGGACCCATTTCGGATCACCTGTTATATCCACCTCTATATTGATATCATGAGTTGTATTTGGCTTGGGTTGCCCTACACATTTTGACATGGCCCCTCACTATCCGCGTTGACGCACAATGTCAATATTATTGTCCGTCTGCTTGGTATATCACACCTCGAATGTTTCCTCAATGTCAGCTACTGTGGCGGAGTTGGGCAAGAACTGTGGCGTATGAGGGTCTTCATTGGGCTTCATATGCATCCGCTTCGATAACAGCCACCGAGTGTGTGCAGAAACATCGTTGCCTCTCATACGAAGCTAAAAAAGCTGTGACGAGAGCATCATACCGGAGATCCATCTCTCTTCAGAATCCAGATTCCGGTCTCGCACGGGCGTCTGATATCACCTCAGATCGGGATTGTTCCTACGAAACAGCGTGCATGTCGCCGTGGCAGGTTGTATATGGTCCAGGCTCGGGAGGTCGAGCAGCGATTTAGACGTTGATGCGTTCATAAACTTCATACATTCAGATTGATTGCGAATTTGCATTTTTATGTGCTAGGGGTGATCGGTCGACGCCCAGTGGCAACCTCAAGGCTTCAAGTAGTACTGCCTCATGCTTGCCTGCGGTAGGCAAGTGGTAGGCAACAACTCTAAAAAGCTCGTGGTCTTGCGTGGCAGGAGCTTGAATAGACTTGGCAGAGATCGTCTAAATGGAGGCACAAAAGGTTTTCTCAAAGTAAGTGGTTACGTATTCAAGTTCTTACAAAGGCACAGGTGTGGCGCTAGGTTGAATGTCGTTCAAGCCGCCAGGGCTGAGAAGTCAAATAAACAGTGATCACCTTTGTTTTATTAGAGTTCGAGGGTGGCGAGCCTGAAAGACATCCATACCGATATCGAAGATTTTACTCGCCTTCGTGATGAAACTCGCTTTTCACCTGCACTTAGGGCACAAACGGCGTTCTGTATATACGAGATTTCCCCATTCGTGAGTGGTGCGAGGGTCCAACGGGTTGAGCTTCACAGAAAACTTTCAAATTTTGAGTTCAGAGCTGAGTGTACAACTCACCTCGTGTGACGTGGCGCCAAGTCACTCAACCAAACGTTTAGATCCTCGCTGCTCGCATGGTCCCTGAGATGGACGGAATTGGTATCACAGCAAGGGGCGCGTGCGAGGCCACTCAAAAAAAAAAGAAAGTCACCGCTGTTCCTGATTGTCCTGTTCAGCCACGGCCTTCGCTGTCAAGGGAAGATGTGATCCAAGATTGATACCCTCCCAGGATGCCGAAACACCGCGTCTGCCTATGACCACGTTTAGGCTGACTGATCCATCAGTCTAAAAGGGAGGAATTGTTGCTTTGGACATGAAGGTTCGGGCGCAACTGAACGGATATGACCCAGCAAAGGCCGGTTGCTTGGAGATACGAATTTCGATTGAGTAAGTTTGAAGGACGAGTCATGACTGGAGAAGACTCACGATTTTCACGATTCGAGATAGGTGAAACATCTTTCGGCACTTCAATCCGTGATGCCAACTGGTTGAGATGTCACCCACAGGAGGAGAAGGAGAAATCCAGGGACTAGTTGCCAATATGACAATGTAACATCTGATGCCCATGCAACATGCATATGAAGACGCCACGTTGTTGAAGTTTTACTGTGCAGCAACATAACCAGTACTGGTGGAGGCCGCCACCTTATCTACCAGGGAAAAGCACCTGTGCTTGTCGGTCGCAACAGCCCGTTGGAGATCCCGAAACCAACAAGGTTGTTGTATTGAGAAAAAGTTCAACAAAACGGGTGAGTCACAATGTTGAAGTTACAGATATCCGCCGCCGGAAGATGCCGAAGCAGTTGTTTGAGGATACAGTGTTTTCGACGTCGACCTGTATTGGTAGCGCAGCAAAACCAGTCAGCAACGGCGGCGGCACGACCATTGTGAGAAAGAGCTTCTCCATGGATCAACGTAGCTGCAACGGCAACTAGTTTGGAACATATTGTGATGGCTCCTGAGGACGTTGCCACCATGAAGACTGTCCGCCACGTGGACCACAACGATGATGGCGGCCGGAAGGCGCAAAAAAAGTAAGAAAGTTCTCGAGGGTTGCCAATCAATGTCAATATGGCAGAAACATACGGATCTGTCAATGGTACTCATGTCAGTCCCCATGAACATGTGGACATATGCGCCGAGAAATGGCAGACTCAGGTCAGGTTCAGACTGTTGAGAAGGGAGTAAAATGAATAACTTGAATCCACTTGGCACTTACCTTCGTGGCAACTTTGCCGCTCTTCCAAGTAATTGATAGAACCACAGTCACTGTCACTGTAGAAAGTGCCTTGCATATCTTCCGGATACAATAGACATCAATGCTCCGGATGCCACGCGCGTTCATACTGTCATTATGTCGCCGTTGAAGCCTCTCAGATCCGCTAGGTTGTATGGAAATAGCTCGGAGAATGCAGGTGCTAGGTGTGAGGGATCTAGGGTATGGGAGAGAGTCCGACAGACTTGGGCATAGTGGAATTGGGGCAACTTTGGTGTGACGGATCACCAATCCACCCAGATATCTAAAAATAAGGTCACGCAATCACTGCATTTTGAGGTGTTCCTGAAAGCGAAGACTGCCCACCAATAATAATAAGACCGTGCTTAAGACGATGAGCATGCGGACCGAAGGCATTTCACGGCAATCTAAACCTTTAAAGACCTGGCGGTCCCGTAAGGTCGAGTTCGCTTGATTGCTACTAACGAGTAGAAGGTGGTAAACGCGGCGACAAGAACGGCGCAGACCGTGAGTTTTTTCCCCTGAGGTTATGACACGAGGATCATCAAGGTCGCAACGGCAAACAAACGCTCTGCAGTCGTATAGCATCGCTCCCGCAGCATACGAAGTCAGTATTGTCATATGACGGAGAACAGCCTGGAATGAGAGAACGGAAAGTCAGCGGTCATAGTCGCTCACCAGCGAGAGAAGAATATATACCTCTCCATTTTCATCACGGCGAAGAGACAGAAAGAGAATTTATGGGCTGAGAGAACAAATATGTCATTTATGCACAAGAGCGCAGACGGAACAGTACCTGAATTTTCTCGTTCCGAATAAGTACGCCACCCTTATGACAATGAGGAGAGTGTGCCTATACTCATCAAGCTTGTCAGCCTGTAAAGAGTGACGATAAGATTGCGTGCACAGCGCAGGTTTACGATATGCAATATAATGAAAAATTGCAAAGGTAATGCCATCAACGATAAAGTGGAGTCCCTCAAGTCAGAGATGTAGGAAATCAATACCCTAACGGCACGTACCAGAAGCAAATGGCCCGACTTCCAGTTGTACACATTGGTGGTACTGTCATGAGGCTACATGTCCGGCAGATGATTGCGTCACATAGACAAAGAAAAGATGGCGAGGAATTCACCGAGGGGAGAAGCATTTGCTTGCTAGCCTTGGGATGATGTTTTCCAGTCGTAAGGAGGTGTAATAATATCATCCGCCGGGTGTCGCTGTGGTGAGGTCGAATTGTCAGAGAACATTCTTAGAAAGGAGGAAAAACATACCGGTATATGGAGATGACGATAGGGTCTGCACAACTCAGATTGAGCCCCTGGCCCTTCCCGGTTCCCCGGACATCAACCACCCATTCCTTCCTGGAAACACCTTGATACCCCGACGGTATTTGGAAAACGCGAATCCGTGAGGGCACAGACGCAGATCATCTGCGTTGGTACCCATTTGAAAGTGGGTCCGAGTCCGACACCCCGAATGTTATGCCTGGCCGTTGGTTGCATTGTAGCCCATGCTTCTCTGCTAGCTTTGAGGCTTCCAATGGCTCTAGTATACTCCATCTCATCGCATTACCATCTTGGAGTGTCAATTCGACCTGGAACTGGATTTGCTTCGACCTCGTGACTCGGACGAGATCATACAATGCTGTTGAGATCTAGTAGCGAGAACGAAGTAAGATCGAGTTCATTGAGCTAATGTATACTTGCTTGAAAGCAACGCGAAATGTCGTCGATATCCGTCTGAAATAGAATTGGTTCCAAGATTTCGATGAGTAGGCCATGGGATCGAAAATATTACTAAGCGCCCGGTATCTGCTGGCGGCGTGATCACCGACACCAGCGCTCTCAGCTTCAACGAGGTTGTTGCAAACGGCAACGACGGGAAGGTAGGAGAGTAGATCTCTTATTGAGTTCCCTCAAAGGATACTGAGGGCTGAGTGGTATGATTCTCGTATGTTTCGATCACTTCTATACACTGACATTCATGCCTTCATAGAGCTCGCACAACTGAAGAAACCACGAATCAAACACGGGTACCATCGTGAAAGTGCGTAGACCTTCGAATCACAGGTACTATCCGACAACTTCGCTTTGATAGGACATTAGTAATATTGGCCGCGCGAATGTTGTCAGTCCCGAGAGGACTTACTCCGAGGGCCGTCAAACTACCAACTGCATTCACGTACGCCCGATGGCGTAGACCATCAAGCAATGTTGCTCCGAATACCTCGAAACCATTTTATGTTACCACCCCCATATTTTATCCGAACTCTGGTTAGTTGTCCAACATATCGCATATCGTAGGTGGAAAGGCTAACGCCGTGCACATCGTGTAGTCCCACACATTGGCCACTTGTACTCGCTAGTTGTCGCCGACATTTTTTCGCGTTATAATAAGCTATGCCATCCGGAACTACCAGCGCACTTTATTACAGGTACAGACGAGCATGGCTGGAAAATACAAAGGTCCGCGGAGCAGAAGGGTATGGAGCCCCTTGCGTTTTGTGACCAACTGAGTGTGCATTTTCGGGTAACGTCTACTCCTACTCCATCCTACACGAAATGATTAACTAACTTCATTTTTATACGTATTTTTAGGAGCTAGTGAAGAAAGCCAACGTGAATGTAACCCGTTTTACGCGAACATCGGAAGAAGAGCATTGCAACGCTGTCCACCACCTCTGGGTATACCTTTCCATCTCATTCATCCAGGCTCGTCGCATTTACAGTTGATATAGCGCCAACTGGAAGCAAAGAATCTAATCTACAAAGGACAACATGACGGCTGGTACTCCATTTCTGACGAGTGTTTTTACACCGAATCTCAGATCACAAAAATAACCTCTCCCTCTGGAGCCGAAACTGTGCAGAAAGATGATTACATGGCGATCGAGACCTCCTCCCGCGTTGAACGTCTCACAGAAGAGAATTACAAGTTCCGACTCTCAGAATTCCGCGATCAGCTCCTTTCGTACTACAAGCAAAACCCAGACGTCATTTACCCTCCTCAACAGTATGAAGACGTGCTTCAGATGCTCTCAGAACCTCTCAATGATCTGTCAATTTCTCGGCCGCGGGAGAGGCTGCATTGGGGCATACCCGTCCCGAGTGATCCAGGACATACGATCTACGTTTGGATTGACGCGTTGACGACATACTTGTCTTCCGTGGGGTACCCTTGGCCGTCTGGAGACACAGGTTTCTCTTACGGTTGGCCACCGAATCTTCAAGTAATTGGAAAGGATATCCTTCGGTGCGTATCTCAGATACCTCCTACATATCAGACGTTGTCTCAAGTGCTTCAGATTTCACGCCATCTACCTTCCAGCAATATTGATGGCGTTGGATATTCCCCAGGCGCAACGGATCCTCTCTCATGCTCACTGGACAGTGGAATATCGGAAGATGTCCAAGTCCCTTGGAAATGTCGTGGATCCAGTCAAAGCTATTGACCAGTACGGAATCGACGTAGTCAGATATTATCTGGCTCGCGTTGGTGGAAGGTTCAAGGGTGACATCTGTGAGTCAACCAACATATTGATACCCATCGCTTCATCGTTTGGTTGTTGACTCGAGAGGCTCGTGCAGCATGGGACTCTGAACAACTGGAAAAGGTTTCAAAGGAAATATCCAGCCTACTCGGGAATCTCTTCCTCCGCATCACTTCCAAATCCATCCAAATTCGTGCATTGAAAGGCGAAAAGCTACTCAGCTCCACGAAGGAAAATGGCATTGGCGAAGAGTCCGCGAAATTGATTGGCAAATTGCAAAATCTCAGGGACGTTGTACAGCAAAATATGAATGCTCTCGTACCCGCTGAAGCCCTTGAGGAGATTACGCTGGTACTTCGAGAGGTATACACTGTCTTTCTCCATTTTCTTCGAGGAGTTCTCACGACTTATTGAATAGGCGAACGCCGTCGTCACTTTCGTCGCGCCGTGGTCCAAGACGACGCCTCTAGAAGCTGTTCATGGTGTGCATGTCCTCACACTAGAGTGTCTTCGCGTCTGCGGTACCCTTCTACAACCTTTCATGCCAGCAAAGTCTACTCAATTACTGGATGCGCTCGGTATCCCGGAGAAGAACCGATTTATGGAAGATGCGGTATACGACCTCGGGAGAGTGCAATTGGAGAGGGTTACTCCTGGGATCAAACTTTTCTAGCGTACAACAGATATCAAGGTACCAATACATGTGATGGAGAGTGTATATCCGATTAGAGCAACCTAAGCTTAGGTGTCTTCCAAGTAATCCAATCTTGCGGCTTCCACGTCAGCCCATTGAAGACACCGTTCGTCGAGAAGATGTTCGTGTCCGCCTCCTTGTCCAACAAGAATTTGTCGAAGAAAGCGTTCAGACCAGCCGTGAGGTTCGAAGGGAAGGCACAATGAGCATGTCCGCCGATCTGGACGAATCCGTGCTTGTCCTCGGCACCCAATGCCTCCCATACAGTGTGAGCGGCCGTCATGCACCCGAAGCCGCTCAACGGGCTGAGCCAAACGAAGTCCGTGTTCTCGTAGGAGATCATAGGGCGGGGAGCGACGAGGGCGGCGAGGAGATGGTGGTCGTATGGAAGTACACTGATGTTGTGCACGAAGTTGTCGAAGTTCGTTGAAAACCAGACGTTCTCTTGGACGATCTCCACCGCCTCCTGCACGACGCTCCCGCTGTCCTGCTCGAACTTGGATAACCTCCAGCATGTATCTCCACCTGACCCGGACTCCTGGGGGATTGTGAGCGCGATGCGTTCCTCGAATGCACCAGCCATCAGTGCGCCTTTACCGTTCCGGGAGCATCCTGTCACGGCGATCTTCTTAGTATTGACATTGGCAGCATGAGTGACCTCTAACGCGTCTATGATGCGGCTGACTCCCCAAACCCATGCTGTCATGGAGCTGGAAGTGATGTTGCCGTAGAGGTCGAAGAAGAGACCAACGCCTCTGCTAGACTGGTCATTCTGCTGGGCCATGGCACTGTTGTCGTAGGATAGATGGGCGACCTACGATGAACATGCTCTACATTTAGTAAGGACAATGTTTGGAATATTTATGAAACTTACTCCGTCGGGAACTGGGATACTACCACCGCCATAACCGATGACCAATGGCCATCCACCCTTTGGGGCGGTCGTGTTGGGGAAAGTGATGGTTGGTGCAAAGGAGATGCGTTTGGTATTGGTCCCGGCAGTGATGTTCAAGACAGCATTGTTACCGGTCTTGGTGAAAGTCGCTGAGACATGTGGGGGCTTAGATGGCAGTTCACCAGCCTCGAATCCCTGAATGAGGGATGCGATTTGTCGTCGACGACATGACCAATCTGCAACAGTGCGGACGGGAGCACCGGAGTTGAACTGGAATGGGTTGGGAAGTTTCTCGTCGTTGAATTTAACAGTTGAAGGGGTCGGGCAGGTGAGAGGGAAGGGAAGAACTGCAAAAATGAACGATCATTATAGGGAAATCAGAAAATGACTAAGGTACTTACTTCCGCCACCAAGTTGTGGTGTTGCCAGTGCTGGAACAACAAGCAGTGCGATGAGAAGAGAATGGAGAGCCATGTCAATTTACGTTGTGCACGATGCAGAGAGCCCATCCTCAGGTTCTTATAAGCCACACACCACGAATGCATGAACTGGACATTCGGTTCTACAGCCTTCTACTGATCACCTCTATCCCGTCATGTAATGCTGATCGACGTGGTTCACAACCGTAGAGTTGCGTGACCCAGCCAGCTGATCAGATCTTTTAGCTGGCGGAGCATAATCTGTTACTGAAGAAACCTGGTGACGAGAGGTATCGGCACCACCTCCCAGACGCGCACATAGAACCGTTGTCGAAATAGGTGCATCATGGAATCCTGTTTGTTTCTCCGAGCTTATGGAACTTATAGAAGAGAATGTGAACGCCAAACATACCTTACATGTCGAGGAATACCCATAAGTACTCTCAAGACGGTCCCGTGAGGCAAATCATGCGTCCGTATGTCAGAGGTGTACACCTCATCCGGGTGAAGCTTCTTCTCTGAAATCCGGACCGGAAGGTACCAGCGTGCATAGGCCTCTGAACTTGGCGCGACAAAGCTGAAGACTCCGAGTGAGTCAACATCCTTCGACAGACCCTGTGCGGGCTCGCTTGCATCATCGAGCAGGTGTGGCGGCGAGGCTGTCTCCTGAGCAGCAATGTTTATTCTGTGATCTGGTCAAGAGACACGGTAAATCCTTGACAAGGCATGTCAACGTCGATACCAATACGGACCTAGAGCGGCGCAAACGAACTCACAGTACTCAATGCAGCGGTCCGTGATGAAGGCACGATGATCCAAATATAGCACTGCATGATAGGATCATTGAGACGAGCCTTACGCGCACCGGCCCTAAATCTGATTCAGGGCAGGTCAGCATTCATCTCGCTCCGGTGAAGGAAGGTCCAACATATGAGATCTGTTCAGTGTCCGATGGTCATATGGAGTGAAAGTATTATGACATACTGTATGTGAGTAGTACATGAGGTATGGTAGGTAGTCTATGCATCCGTACAACGGAGTGCGTCTATATCTAAAAGTCCGTTGCTGTCTATGTCTATGTGTAACTGGAAATCTAATAGTGCGTCTAAAGTCTAAGTGTCCGCTGGGTTGTGAAGTAAGTGAGGCACGAAAGAGATATCTTCCTATGAAGTATGCAGGAGAGTCCAAAACAGCCTATGTTATGAGAGGAGCAACGCAACAGCAGTCAGAGCACTATATAAAATGTCAGTGTCCAGCGGAGCCAAGCAACTTATGAGCGACGTACGCTGAGGAGAAGAACATGAAAATATCTAGGGGAAGAAAGTTGAGCTTAGTGGTCTGGGTGAATCAGATGAGGCTATACATACATTGAACAAGAAGGAAAGCCTAGAGATATAACAATCGTCAGTACGATAATCGGACGATAGTTGAATGCAACATACTGAGAGTGTATCCACATTCCCATCCGGAGCATAGAGGCTAGAAACGATGAGTTGGCTAAAAAGATGCGGTCAGATGCGTACGCAAGCAGATGTAACCCCTGTTTAGACTAACTTGACAGCAGCAGGCGTACCACTCAAAAAGATGGCGACAAACTTCTCTGCCCGAGCTTGACGGTTTATCAAACCCCCGCTGACCATCGCTTGCACGGTAAAAACCCCAATCACAGGCATGAGTACCATCTTGGCGAGGGACACGCTCATCATGGCCATAACAGGCAGACGAGAAATTGGACGGGGAATTTGAAGACGGGCAAAGGAGGCTCCCAGGAGAATCAGCGCTAAGGGGACGGTGATGTTTCCAAGAAATTGGGCTGAAGCAAAGATAGTGAGTGACAGTCATTATTAGATCAAAATGAGGGGGCAAACCTGTGTCGATGATGAAGGCCAAAGGAGGGCGTCCGTCTGGACCCTGGAAATTTGGCCCGCCCAGCTTGCTCACATCCACGAAAAGGGCTTTGAGCGGGTTCACCAACGCGATAGGTAAAGAAATGAGAAGAGTCATGGTAACGGGGTGAAACAAAGCCATCAGAGGATGGAAAATCCGATATAACAGGCTATGTGTTGCGACGGTCGGTTGTGGACCCGAAGGGGCAGCAGAAGGGGTAGTAGGCGTAGAGACCGGGGTACGAGATATCTGGGAGACGCGAGTTTCCGTCAGGTCAGGGCTCGTCTCGAAGGCGGCGATGGGTTCCTTGTATTGGAGAAGTGGTGGACTTGGGGTAGTATCTTCAACGGCCGCTTCCTTTCCTTTCTCCAACTCGTCGTGCTTGACTACTCTTGAAGGCGGTACCACTTGTTGCCTCAGAATGTATTTTGCTACCAGAGATCCGATAGGTTTTTCTTTCCAAGATACATGGCGTTCAGCTTCTTCCCCCTGAGGAACGCCGGGTAGGTAATCCCATGACAAGGAATGGGCGCCACCGAAGACCCAAAAGACAAGATTGTATGATACAATGAATATGGCTACAAAAGATATACCAACTTTATGGCAGGTAAGACGCATTTAAGTTCAAAGAGCGAGAGATACGGCACCGAGGAACGTACGTGCGGGGTCCGTAATGGGATCAAATGGTTTTTGCTGAGTGACACTCACGACAACGGCGGTGGCTAATACAAGTAAGCAGGGATGAGTGACTGAACGCCGTTCACGGTAGAAACCACTCACGTAAATTACCCCAATTGCTCATTGTCGTCATGATAATAATACCTTGCCAGAAGTTCCGTGGAACATAGCAGAACTCCCTGATGATGAGGCCGAAGGCGAATCCGATACCTTGGTACACGAAGGAGAGAAGGAAAAGCGGCCCGAGCGCAGAGATATTTTGTGGGGTGAACGCAGGTACAATATTTGCGAAGATCATCGCAGGCAACGCGACAGTCATGGTAATCTCGGATGCTCCTTTCGATGCGGATTTTGGGAACAGACCGGTACGCGCTAGAAAGTATCCGGCAAATATGCCCAAAAATCTAACATTATCGAAGTTAGGTTGAAGTATACGTGAAGATTCGAGTACGAGAACGTACGTTTTTATAAGAGGCATTGCCCCAGAGTAGATCAAAAAGCCGGCGGAGGGCATGGTGAGTGAGGTCCGCGAGGCACTGGTGGTCGTCGGTAGGTCTTTGTGGTGGTACAAATGAACAGTAGAAAAGGAGAAAGTGTGTGTTCTTCACGCAAGCAATGTCCTCAGGCTTTTGAGCTCCAAAAGAACGCAGGAAGAGCGGGAAAAGGGGTCTCTTTCGTTGTCTTTTGGGAGGCAAAAGGTGTAATAATATTTGACTCACTGGTAACCGACTGGGGCCCAGTCCTTGTTGATCTTCGCATCTACTCGGGATTATCGGTGCACCCTTTGGAGCGCAAATCTTCAACGGTCCACTTCCGGGGCGCCGGGCCGCGGTCCCTTTGCCCCGTTGGAGTCACAAAAAGGTAAAGCGGGAACATGCACAGTGGGGGCTTGGTCGTAAAAATAACTCCCCTTATCATGACTAGACGTCTGAGACATTTCGTTCGCTGGGCGACATCGGCAGAGTTATCGATACCTCATTAGCCCGCGAACAGTGTGAGGAAGTGAACAAACCAGCTATGAAAACCTGTCGTACATTACACAATAGAACTCTATCTTCGTACGTGATCTGGGCCTTTCAGGAGAGAAAGGCCGGACACGGAGAGGAATAGACGTTGTAGGCCTGTAGCCGTTGATAGGAAATGGGTCGGCCGACGGAGGGAGGAACGGAGCTTGCTTGGTGGCCGACAAAGCATTGTGTCATTGATTTCGTATTGGGGAGATCGGGAGACCGAAGCCCATCGCATTGAGTCCATCAATTTTGTTCAATCGTTTACTGCGGTACAGCGTAGTCGCTCCGTGCATGATGGACGCCAAATACGCTCATGATAAGAGGAGAGAGACAGCAGTGAGCACTCTGAAAGTTCATCAGTGAAGAGTCTGGTGAAACATTGCAAACTTACGAGGCTGAAAGAAACATTATGACGTCTGTGAAAGCACAGAGATCAGCCCATGATCAGATATTGTCATACCATCAATGAAAATCTAGACCCACATTGAACAAGAAAGAAAGCCTGCGCGTAGAATCCGTCGCAGATCAACTCAGCTTTGTGCGCACCGGGACCGTTGAGTGATTCACATACCGAATACATATCCACATTGCCATCTGGTGCGTAGAGACTGGCCACGATGAGTTGACTGTATATACGTTAGTGTGAATATTGATGTGGTGACGAGCGTTTGGGAATTAAGCATTGCACATACTTCACTGCAGCCGGTGTGCCGCTGAGTAGCATTCCAACAAATTTCTCAACTCGAGCCTCATGAGGAATCATGCCACTTCTAACCATGCCTTGCACGATGATCACGCCGATGACAGGTAGAACGACCATCTTGGCGACAGCGACAGAGATCATGGCTGGAAGGGGCAGACGAGATATCGGGCGAGGAATCTGCAATCGAGCAAATGATGCACCCAGAAGGATCAAGGCTAACGGCACGGCGATGTTTCCCAGAAGTTCCGCTGAGGAGGAAGATTAGAGTGAAGGCAACATATCGCGGAGATGGATGATGAAATACCAGTGTCAATGATGAACGCAAGCGGTGGTCGTCCATCCGGCCCTCTGTAAGTTGGACCCCCAATATCTGCTATATCCACGAAGAGGGCCTTCAAAGGATTGAGAAGAGCTATAGGGAGAGAGACAAGAAGTGCGATGGTGACTGGGTGCATGGCTGCAAGAACAGGCTGAAGTGCGCGAGAGATAACGGGAGGGACGGATAGAATTTGGCCACGATGTACGGATGTAGCTGGGTCCTGTTCGAGTACAGGAGCGGCGGGGGGAGAGGGGACTGGGATTGTCGTGATAGAAGCATGCCTTGATGTTACTGAACCGTGGATGGACGGGGTTCGTGATGAAGCAGCGGGGTGCTCAACAAGACTGGATGGACTCTTCTCATTATTCTCGGTAGCTTCGCTCTTTCCTATACTAGTGAGGGCCAGTCCTATGATGGTTTTTGACGGCTTCCTGATGATGTATCTTGACACCAAAGACCCCAGAGGCTTTTCTTTCCAGGTAAGGTTTCGCAGCTCAGCATCCTGTCCTTGAGGGACACCCGGAAGGTAGTCCCAGGATAGGGAGCGTGCTGCTCCGAAAACCCAAAAAACGAGATTATAGGAAACGATGAAAATAGCGACATATGAAACGCCCACTAAGATGACTTCCGTTAACAAAGATTTATATCGGAACGCATGCCGAGACGTACGTGCAGGATCCGTCAGAGGATCAAATGGAGGCTGCTGCGTGACGGTCAATACAACAGCGTTTGCTGGACGGGTCAGATAAATCACGGTTTTATTACATTGTTAGGGACATACGTAGATTTCCCCAGTTGCTCATTCCTGTGACAATGACAATACCCTGCCAGAAGTTGCGGGGTACATAGCATATCTCTCGTATGAGCATTCCAAAGAAGAATCCAATAAATTGATAAACGAAGGCGAGAAGGAAGAGTGGACCCAGGGCTGATATGTTCTGGGGTGTGAAGGCCGGAACGATGTTGGCAAACATCAAAGCTGGAAGGGAGATGTTCATTGCGATCTCCGAGGCCCCCCTAGCCGCAGCTTTCGGGAAGAGACCTCTTCGAGCCATCACAAAGCCGCAAAGGATTGCCATAAACCTGTAGGCAGGTTAGTTTAAAATGTCGAGTTGATAAGTATCACCACATACATCTTGATCAGAGGCATTACGCCTGAGTAAATCAGGAATCCAGCTGAAGGCATACTTGTCCGATCCTAATTTGCGAACCGGTCGATATCTGTGGACCAGGGTATGATCTTGGTGGTAAGCTCATACCAAGGTCGTTGGTACTGTCAATAGTCCAGCGGACAAATAGCATTACCTTTCTGATGATACCATGACGCGATCAAAGTTAGCGATTATGCCTTGAGCTCCCACGGCCGGGGCTGCGTCCCTCCCAGTAAGGCTTCAAGGATTCAAAAATAATCGGGACGATGCGTAGATTCCTCGTAGAGGGTCGAATGTGGTCAACGGTCCAAGTGGAAAGAGCATATGCGAAGCATGTTCAACCGAAGCACTGCCAAGCTTCGATCTTTGAATTAATTCCGGACAGATTAGATTAGATTAGTGGCCGCTCCAAGGTTGAGAACAACATTCACAATCGATACAAGAATGAGAATACAAAAGACATGGAAAGCTATGTAAAACAATCAGGAAGGAACAACAATCTTTTCCTGCACAAAACGAGAAAGCACCGCTGTCAAATCGATACCCTTCTTCCCCAAGACCGTATCTGTTTTCGCCACAACAGGTTTTGCCCTGTTCAGTAAAGCTTGGACGTCCGAGGCCATCTCTCCTGTCATCCCTCTCCTCAGCCGCTCAGCCATCGTCATGCTCTGCCGCTTCGGTTTCCTCTCCCTGTCCTTCATTGACTCCGACTCTCCCATCATCATCCCATCATCGGTTTCCGCCTCCTTCGCGCTTCCTTCAAACTCAGGCTTCGCCAGCCACATGGCAAGCTGGGTAACCGCGTAGAATAATGTTGCCTCTAGCGTATTTCGGATGGTAGCAACGCTCTCTTGAACGTCCAAAGCACCGTCATCGACCGCGGTGAGTGGAGTGATGGCTTGCGTAGGTGGCCGGTCAACGAGATGGCGGACAACGTCGAGGCAACGATTGCCAAGTTCCAGAAGAGTGCCAATAGACGTGGGCTCCCCCAAGACAACCTTCGCATGCTAGTAAAAATATATAATCAGGATGCGTCCACGTAAGGTTGAAAATCGGCCGACTCACCGGGACAATGAGGATCTGTTCTCGCGGCCACTCCTCTGGCTCGTCCGTCAGAACCACCTCAGCGCCGCAGACACTGATTAGGGCAGAGACGATGTTTCCGGACAGCCTGAAAAGCCTATGGAGTAGACGGGCCAGGAACGGTCGCTTCATAGGGTCAATCATGTCTGATGGTGAGCCGATTGAAGATGTCACATTCGTACTCTCCCTTTCAAAGGCCGACTTCTCTGCCGCTGTGATGGGTTCAAAGGTGCTTGCGAGATGGTTCGGATGTGTGAGACCGTAGTTGACTTGCTGAAGGAGAAGGAGGGCGTCGGAGACGAAGAAGTTGAGGGCTCGCTTCGCTGCCTCGTTCCGGTCTACAGCAGCAGAGCTCTGGGCAACGGCAGTAAATAGTGCGATGGTTTGCTCAATCTCCTCCAACAGTGGCAGAGTCAACGGATCAGCGATGGTCCACGACAACGTCCGATGTATCTGGTCGCCGTAAAGCTGGATCAGACCACAGACTTCAACGTCGAAGAAGTGGCCAAAACGGCCCAACGAAGTCGTGACGGCGGCCACAACTGCAAGCATCGTGCAGTATGCGGCATGTGCGGGGCTTCGCACACCCGGCAGCTCTGGCAGTACAACGTCGATGGACCCAGCTTTGATGGCGGCGCTGAGAGGGTTGTCGCTGTACGCTGAAAGGACGCTGTCGCTGGCTAATCGCTCCGCAGAGGCTGTTATCCCTGCTAGTGCCATGTGGAAGGATAAGACCTGAGGGGCGTAGAGAGGTTGACCGCGGAATCTGAGCGTGTTGAGATCGTTGAAGCCAACAAGATCCATGCTACTGAATAACTCTAGGCTTGCGCGGATGACGTCGGTTTCTTGACACCGGGTGAGCCAAAACGTGGGGGAAGGGTTGAGTTTTGGCCTGGTGCACAACTCGAAGACGGCAACTAAGAGTTCCAGGTCCTGGTCAACATCAAGGTCCATCCTCACTCGTGCAGCATCAAAGGATATCCGCAAAGCATCAATGGAAAGGATAAGCGTGGCCTCAACCATAAAGCTGATCGCAAGTCGTTCCTCCGCTTTGAGAGCCTTCGGCCTGAGGACAAGGGAGGTCCCCTGACGCGCGCAGTAATAGGCGATTTGCAAGACGACTCGGTGGAAGGGTGTGGAAACCTGCCCTAGGAAGGATTTGGCCGGTGACTGAGCACGATTCTGGATGATACCGCGGACGTTCTTCACTAGAGAGATGAAGTCCTGAACCTCCTTCCCTTTGTCGGTGGTCGAGAACCAAGCTGACTCCAGCAGCGCAAGTAAGAGAGAGAGCCTGGAGTGGTGCACAGTTGATACCATGTCTCCAGATCTCTTCTCTCCCGCAATATCCTCTGAGATGTTGGCTGCTATTGACATCAATGTTGCTCGCACCGGCGCCTCTCCACGTAGGAATGGAGTCACCTGGGTCATGATCTGCTGCCATGACTGAGTGAGGGAGGTCTGGGCATGTGCGAGAGATAGGTTGAGGTTAATGGAAGACAGCATTCGCAACGCTTCGTCAACTTCATAGCCTAGGTTACCCAAGAAGGGTTGCAGACGTTGAAGGAGACTAGCCAAGGAGAACGCAAAGTCGTCGCCAAACGTCCTTTCCACGACTGGTTCCTGCACTTGTACGTGCTTGAGGTCAAGGGTCGGGAAGTACTTTCGAAGGTGTTCGAGGAGGTCGTCGTGGAGCGCGGGGTCATAAGTTCTGGATGCACCTTCCCAAAGCAAGTCGGTAAACTGCTCTTCTGATTTGAAGACGCTCTGTATAGTGATGTAGCTGATGGGTTTGGTGAGGGCCTGAGATTTGTCCTGAGACTGCAGAGACATGCTGACGTCCATGGCGATGATTCGCACAGCATGCGCTTTGACGACAGTTCGATAAGCGTGGTTTGAGATCGCCTCATGAAGGTTTGAGTGTTGGACGCCTTCGTAGTCAAGAAAGCTGTCCGTTTTGAAGTCCGGAACCGGTCCCAGTTCTTCCTTGACAATAGCGGCGAGGGAATCCCAGAAGACCCTATCGTCCCGATTATGGGACATCGCATACTCATGCTCGTGTCCGTGCTCCCAAATAACGTCCAAAAAACGCATTAATGAAGCCAGAAGCTGCGGGTTCAATTCCCAAAGTCCCTTCCACTGCTCTATCATGTCACGAGCCACCGAGAAAGCAGAAGTGACCTTCGTAGACCCGGCATCGTCAGCCTTCTCCTTGCCCTTCGTACTCGGTGGTCGGAAGTAACCGGAGACGAAGAGATTGGCGAGAGCAGGTTCTTTGTCGACAGCCAGTGTGATGAAGTTCCAAACCGCATTGCGAAGCAAGGCGTCGTCGTAAGGATGCAATACAATCCGAACTAGTGAAGATACGGCCGCCTCTGGATCGGACATATGACCGACAACACTGAGCTGTGTTCCCACCAGGCCCGACAAACACCCACAGAGCGCGAACAGAACACGGGTTGCTTCTTGGGGAACGACAGTGCCCATGCCTCGTTCCTTGATGAAAGCGACCAGAGCATCCACAGGGTCTGCCCTCTTGGAGGCCGGGTTGACGGAGATGTTGCCATTGAGCCCACGAGAGCACAGTGCCTCCTCCAAAAGACAGGGTGTAGACGACAAGGGTGATTGTTGTTTACAATGGAGAAGGGTACGAATGAGGATGAGGTTGGATTCCATCAAGTAGATTAGTCTACGAGCGTCGCCGAAACGTCGGGAGATAAGGAGATGAGCAACCATGGAGCTTCCCCCCGTGATGGAAGAGATGATGGGATGTACCGCTGACATAGTAGCCTTGTATAATAACGCGTCCGTAATGGATTGGGAGAGCTTGGCGAAGGGTACATCTGGAAGTGAGGGTGACGCGTTCTTTAGGATGGCTGTATAGAAGTTCGCTACCCTGCGGCCAATCTCAAAGCGGTCTCCAACCTGAGCGTACTTCCATCCGACATGTTCAATCCAGATCTCGGAGTGGACGAAGCGAGCGGCACGCATCAACACATCTTCTTTCACCTGCTGCAGTTTCGGTGTGTGCTGAAGGACGGTGAGGACGGATGAAGAGGCCTCGTTGAATAGTTGCTGTACAAGATGAAGCAAGGCCAGAGTCATGGTGTAATGGCCTGTCAGGCGCTCTGTCGCCAGCACCGCTGAGGTGATACCAACATTCCTCTCTGACCCAAAGAGAGAAGCGGTAGATCGGATGTAGAGCCATACCCTGTTAGAGTACTTCGGAAGCGCGAGTAGAGCCGTGAGGACGCTCATGGCGGAGGTAATGAGGGATGAACGGGGGTGGTTTCTTTGCTGCGGATCTGAGCGTGACAGAGCTTCCTCCAGAATTGTGGTCGTAAGCTGAACCAGGTCAGGGGAGCTTGTCTCGGTAGTGTTATGGGCAACGACAGCATCCCCTGCTTCAAGTGCTTCTAGTAGTGCCTCCGCCATAACGGGATTGTCCTGAATAACGCTCCTGATCAGATCCAACGCATCGACGACGACGAGCTCATCTCCGGACTCCTCCATCTCCACGCCAATATCCTTGAGGCTCAACGCAGTGTGCTGCTCCTTCTTGCGACCAAACGAGACGTCGTGGTACGAGTTACCGGAATACAATCGACGGCGGTTAACATAGTCGGTAAGAATCTCAAGGATGACTTTCCACCCAGAGTGCTCGTGAGCCCATTGGATGACGACGAGATCTCCACCTTCTGCATTGAGGAGCCTCCCCGTGGACCGCGGCGGCAGAATAGATCCTCCAGGAAGTTTGATGGGGTGCAAGTTGGCATAGGTAAGGGGTGTAACAACCGAGGAGGAGGAGTATCTCTCGGGGACCTTCTCATAAAGGGCGTGGGCTCCCGTACAGGCGCTTGCAGGAACAACTTGAGTGAACGTGGGCAGTCGTTGGAAGTGGTAGAAGACGTGTCTGGCGCACAGCTCCCTGTCCTCGTGAAGAGGTTCACCCTCTGAGCCGTGATCCGCCGTTGACAAGGCATCTGTATCGAGAAAACCGACGGCCGTCATTGCTCGGAGGAGGCGAAGGAAGGGACGACAGTGAATGGGAAACCGGGAGCGCGCAACATCCAGGATAGCACGACGAGCGATGCCTGTTGACCAATCGGACTGCCAGAATTGACGACAAATGCCTGAGACAGATTTGCTTTCACTCCTGCCGAAGAGAGATATCCAAACTTCCACAAGGTTGTCAAAATCTGGGATGTGCTCAACGGGTACTAGCTCGACCAACGCAATGATGAGACCTAAAGAGTGTCAACAAGGATTAGCATTCTCTCGGACGAAACAAGATAAATGCAACAACACACCTTTCAGAACGGAACGGTACGCCACAGCATTTGGGTCGGTTACTGTCGATCCGGTTCTCCATGCAACCGCGGTGACAAAGAAGGGAGAATTTGTCAACAAAGTGAGAAGCAGGTTGAACAAACCGACGTCGGGTTGTAGGCAGGTATGCGCCATAAGGACGTGTACGGGTTGGCTGTCCTTCTGGTACGCGCGGTCGCTGGGCGATATCAAATTATCGAAGAATCTACTATAGCTCTTCGGGATCTCCTTCAAGTCAGACGCAGTTTGCACCAGTCGCGAAAGAACGAAGGCCCAGGCCAGATATGCACAGGCGAATTGGCTGTTCTGGTGGGTAGTGATGAGGTGGTGTATCCGTTGTAGCGAGTCAGGGGCAGCCCAGTAGATGTCCTTGTCTGTGGGGTTGTCGGAGATCTGGATCCCTCCTGGCTCTGCGACCCTCTCCAATTCCAGTACCTCAATGGTCAAGAGAATCCACAGTGCAGCACTATCCTGACCAATCTGTGCCCCTTCCTCGTCCATCAACAGCGCCCCGTTCTTCTGGTTCGATCCCAAGTTCGTCCCGTAGGCCGTCTGGTAGACCAATTCCACCAGCGGGCCATCACATGTAGCGTTGTCCCACATCGTCCAGAAGAGAACCTCCAGTAGCACGAGCTGCTCCCGCGCGTTCTGCTTCACCCAGAGGGAGGCTTTCTTTGGTTGAGTCTCCAAGTCCGCCGGAAGGTCCAAGTGCAGCTTCTTCTTGTACTCTTCAATAAGCGTTTCAGCAAAGGTATTGCCATTGTTGATGATCTTGGGAACCCATTCGTTGGCAACTGCGTATAGCAATCCTTCAGGAGCGGCAGTGGCGCGAAAGAGGGGGATGAGACAGCGGAGGACGAACAGCCTTTCGGCGTAGTAGAAAGGTGTGATGGCTTCAAGAAGCTCGTCGACCAGTGTTGTTGACGAGTTTGAACCCGAATCCGAGGGAAGACCTTCGTTGTAGAGAAATGACCGCATCAGCACTAACGCGTCCACTTCATCTATCCCAAAGTGCTTGCTAACGGCAAATACGAATGTTTTGTCCGCCTCCTCCAGTTTCAGAACAAAGCCATCTCGTAGGGTGACTGACCCGGACTGTATTCGCTTTTTGGACGCGTCGGTGGGTTTACCAAAGGGCTGTGAGAGATTTCGTAGTTGTTCGACGCGATATTTGAGAATGTCGTAGACGGAGTCCTGGGATACACCTTCAAGGTGACCAGACAAGATGGTGTGTAGTTGCTGGTATGTCCTAGAAGCAAATCGCGATAGGTGTCATATGAAAGCAAACATATGGTCAAATACGCACACATCAATCAGATTCGAACGGCTTGAAGCATCTCCGGACATAGCTACAATGGTGGAAGAGAATGGGTGATGCTACGCCACCACAAACGAGCGTAAGACAACGCGTCTCCTGGGATTGAAGTGTTTGTTATCAAGTCATTAAAACTATTCTATTGAGATAACAAACTTGCTATTTGCCGACTTGCTGATGATTTATTGCATTGAGCGCCCACAACACCTCTCGTCAAGTCCACCATGTCACAGGCAGTCGGAAACGTACGTCCTTCTGCGAAAGCATGCTATATGTGGAGAATGCTGACGGAATGTGCTGCTTAGACCGCTTTAGCCTATGCGAGGGTATGGCACCACGTCGACGCCTCGGAACGTGTTTTGGGCAAGCTAGCAGAACGGATTGCTCTGGTGCTCATGGGAAAGCACAAGCCAATATTCGATCCCAGTGGTGCGTTTATCCATCGTCTTGCTTTGAACGAACTAATCCATCCATTCAAGTTGACTGTGGCGACTACGTCGTGGTCAGTAATGCACGCAGAGTCAAGGTGACGGGCAGGAAGGCAGAACAAATTGTGTACAGACATCACACAATGTATCCCGGAGGTCTGAAGGAGATTCAGTATAAGGATATGATGGCAAAGAAACCAGACGAGGTGGGTCTCTACTGCATGCGTCTGTTGCCCGAGCTTACGACCTTCCATAGATCATCCGAAAGGCTGTTTCCGGTATGTTACCAAAGAATAAGTTGCGCGAACGCAGGCTCGAGCGACTACGAATATTCGAAGGCGAGGATATGGGTGTCTTCAAGGATAATATTCTCAAGCGTTGGGAAGACGGAACCCTCCCTGGCCAGAGGTCATAGCCGACCGTAGTCACCAAGAGTACTGTACTTCGACGGCTTAATGGATTCTTAATTTGCTACTCAAGTGTGCGATTGAAGTGCGACTTATGCTAATACGGTCCATTCCTTTGCGAGGGGAAGATAAACATGCGAATCCTGCTTTATTGGTGGCCCCTTCGTGCTGGTACTGGTGCATCCGTGCTGCGCCGGCGACGCCTAGCAGCTGGCTTAGCGTCTTCCTCGTGAGGTCTCTGCTGTACATTTACTAGGTCGGCAACGTATTCTTGCAACAACATCCCTATGAAAACTCACGTTAGCATGTCCTATCAGTTCGAGAACACCAATAGACCGCACCAATTGCCATAAGCGCAGAGCCGTCGAACATTTTATACATATCCTGGTCTGCATACTTTGCCTTCCACTCATCTACCGGCTCACAGTCCGATTCATCGGAATCCTGCGACGACTTGTCCCCGCCGTCGTCGGGTTCCTCTTCATTGACGGTATTTGTTCCTTGCGACTTTGCACGCGCTTCTTCGTCCACATCTACTTCAGTCGGAGGCACCGAGATATCGTCGGCGGGACCCTCGTCATCCTCGCTCGAGTCATCCGCACTGTCTCCTCTCTTCTTCCCCGTGGGCTGAGAAGCTGACAGTTTGAGCCGACGCCTCCGACGTCTCTCCCTCCGTGCTTCACGGGTCACATCTTCAAGTTGGCCCATTTCATGATAGTATTTACTTGCCATGTGATGAATACATTTAAGGAGTTCCTACGGTAGGGTTAGTCACATTGTTTTGAGCAAAAGATAGTGAACTCACAGAGGAGGGGCTTGGTAGTGCCTTGACCGACGCTAAGCCAGTGACAGAGGCATCGTTCGTCAGGTCTACCTCCCGGACGACAGAAGTCGCTCTGCTGGCATGAAAGCTGTCTGCAGGTTGCGAATCCAGAAAGCTCAGGTCCGCCAGAAATTGCTCTCGCTTCTGTTTCCTCCAAGATTTAGGCCTCAGTCTTGACTTGCTGCCTTCTGCATCGACAGCCTTTCCCTTCCCTTTATCCATCATCGCAGTCGGCTCCACGTCTCTCATCAACTCATCCACTCCCGTCAAGTCAAATACCTCTCCGACTTCCTCCTCGTCCTCCTCTCCGTCCACCGTATGTCGACGCTTTACCCCAAGGAATCCCGCGGCATCTGTCGCGATGATGTTACCCCTCTGGTCCTGAAGCAAATTCCTGTCCCTTTTCCGTTTACCACTCGCGGATACTCGAGAACCGTCCGCATGAACACGCAGAGCAGTGAGATCGTGAACGGTGGTGAGGCGTTTGGCCATTTATGCCGGTGAACAAGATCAAAGACATGTGTACAATTGGTGTACAACCATTATTTCCGGCCCTAACAGCCGAAACCATTTATTTTCTACTTGATGAATGTAGCTTAGAACGAATTTGTATTGCAATTATTTTTAACGATTACATAGATGACGGCTTTGATCACCTTGGACTATGGAACGTGCTACATCCGCCTTCCCACCACCTTGTTTCCTCCCTTCGTCTCCCATGCACCCCGATATCCTCCCCTGAAGCTACCTTGAACATAGATCGCTAAAACATGCCAGAATACGTCTGGGCGTTGCACGACTTCATTCCAGAGAATCCGGACGAGGTCCCCTTCAAGTCAGGGAACCGCATAGAAGTGGTGGAGAAAGATGATTTATACCAGGATGGTTGGTGGCAGGTGAGCTCATTCACTTATCACCGTGAAATGCGAGAGATTTGCCATGCATGGTCGTTGCGGGAAACACAATCATGGGCTTTTCAATGATGTTGGCATTGTTGCTTCTGCAATTCCGTTGCAGCATGCATCCTTGCTTGTGTCATGGGTTTTGGCCATTCGATTGGTCACACAAAACCCGAAGACACCTCCAGTGGAGGAAGGTGGATAACCCGTGGTCAGCGTGCTGCTGCGCGGGTGCAGCACCTCGGTTAGCTGGATATAGAACAAAATGGATGGGGAAGTTAACGTTGATTGGTAGCAGCTTGAATAGCGGCAAAGGAGCTTCCCTTTCTTCTCATTGCGGATCTAGCACTTACGCGTCCACTTGTTTCACTACGAACGAGGGTCCTGCCTGAACCGCTCAGGATGGCATCATGGTACATACGCTGCCACAGCATGGTCGATCACATAAGTTGGCAGCTACCTGGCCTCCTGTGACTTGCATGGCTTCTCCTTTCCTCTCGCACATCATGCTTCGCAAACCTTTTTACTCATTCTTCTCAAAACTTCAGGGCCGTAATCCCGAAGGCGTCGTCGGGCTATTCCCTAAATCATACACCACAAGCGAACCACCAGCATCGACAGCATCGACATTGAGCTTCCCAGCTACTACGGGTTCTTCATCGTCTACGGATATTAGTATCCAGCCTCCAGCTCCGGCACCCCTCTCGGCAGTAGTTGAAGAAGCTGAACCCACCTCCAATGGTGTCGACGATAGAGAGCGCACTCTTAGCCAAGGAGAGCAAGTCATGAAAGCTACCATCTCCGATGTTCAGAAAGCCATCGAACAACTAGGAAGAAACGACCGTGACGGTGCTCAGAGCTTCAGCTTCGCCAGTTCTCACGGCGACTACACAGATCGTTCGGAGACCGAAACCGATGGCGATGGAGAATCGGACGAAGATGGTCAGAATTGGCATAAAGACGCTCGACAGAAGTTGGCCGAGAGGGCCAAACTAGAGAATGAGGAACGGCGAGCAAAGGAAGCAGCAGAGAACGCAGCCGCTCAGGCAACTCCCCTTCGTTCCCTCGCGCCTCCGATCGAAGTAGAGCTTAGCGATGAGAGCGAGGGCGAGGATGATGATGACGGTCACCACATATCCGCACGCCATTCTCAACGCCACAGCGACCCATACCTCCGCCATACACGGATAGTGGAAGAGGACGAAACAGAGGTCAATGATAAGCCTGGGCCTTCCAATTCCACCGGGATTCCTCCTGAAGTCGCTCAAGATCTCATTGTGCCCCCGAGTGCGCCTTCGGACTCCGGAAGTGCACATATCGAGCCTTCGGATGAGTTTATTGTTCCCTCACCTGCAGACCACGATGAGTCCGACCTTCCGACAGCCAGCGCTAGACAAACCACGTTCCCTAATTCCGTCAAGGCTGCATCACCTGAACTCGACATACCGCATACCATACCGTCACTGGAAGCCACACCGACTATGCCTGCCGTTGCAGTGGCGGATATTACTCCCCATCCAGTCGTGTCCAGCTTACCCTCCCCTTCACCGCCACCGCAGGCGTCATCTCCCTCTCCCCAGCCCATTCTTGCTCCAGTGCCAGTCGCTGCCCCAATCCTCAAGACCACTCCCAGCACCATTCGCGTCGGAGAGCAGTTGCCCTTCTCTGCTGCGTCGGGCATTCCGTCACCATCCGGGTCTTCATTCAGCTCAAACGTGCCCCCGTCGACGTATGTCCCACCAACCATGACGCCAGCTACTACAGTCATGTCCTTCAAGACTGCAAATGCCGAGCAACGGGCCTCAACACCAGGTGGCTCGAAAAACTCGGGAACCATGCCCTCCGAATGGAGCGTTGAAGAGGTCGTAGAGTGGCTTAGATCGAAAAACTTCGACGAAGGAGTGTGCTCCAAGTTCATTGGTCTGTTCAGCCCTCAATTGTTTTTAAATCTGTGTTAACCACCTCTTACAGAGCAAGAAATCACCGGTGACGTTCTCTTGGAACTTGATCAGAATGTCCTCAAGACCGAGATTGGTATCGTCGCGTTCGGCAAACGTGCCCGAATCGTCAATGCCATTGCAGAGCTTCGTCGCCCCCCTTCCGTCGAATCCTCATCTATTCAGCAACAACCCACTTCACGCTCTCACTCGATCAGTTATTCGCACTCACACACTCCTTCTATGCAAAGCTCCGCACACCAATCCTTGCTCAGTAGCCCGATGCACCAGAACGGTGCCCAGTTCAGTCCCTCATTTAGTTCTCAACCTGGCTTTTACACTTCACCATCTGCGCCCCCTCTCTCTGCTGGGATGGGTTCCTTCATGAGCACGGAAAACTCACCTGCTCAAAACGACTTCAGTTCTTCAATTGGAGATACAAGGAGCGGTTGGAGGACCTCAGACCCGGTCTCCGTTGTTAACGGAGGCGACCACGAGACCCCACGCAAAGACTCAGCTGGTCTCGGGTTAGGTTTTCCGAACTACTCGCCAAGCTCGCCTTCATTCATTACGCGACAAAGTTCAATGGTGGGTCGTCCCAATCTTTCCTTAGCTAGGTTGTTAACTTCAGTCATAGAAGGATAAGAATGGGCCATCGCACTTAACGTTATCTCGCAGTGACGTCGCTTTGAAGAACTCCTTCGCAGAAAGCCCGTCATCTCCTGCTGCCGAAGATCGCGGCGTCTTGAGCGATGTATGTCCGTTATTTCATGCAAAGTTACTTATGTTGACTGCTTTGCCCTCAGAGCGAAACGGCCCACGTGTCAGACAAGATTAAGCGAAGGCGCCTCTTCGGCCGTTCAGCAGAGTCGTCATCTCTGAAGGAGAAGGCCAGCTCCCTGAAGGACTCCAGTAGCCGTCACTCGAAGGACCTGACCGGGACACCCCTTTCTGGTACAACCACTCTTGCCTCAGAAGAGGTGTCTACCAGAAGGCCGAAGAAAGCTACTGGTGGGGAGGAAAGAAAGGCATCCGATCGCCTCAGTCTTTTCGGCAACTCCTTCAGCGGTACCCTTGGGAAGTCCAGGAAACCGCCACCAAGGCTCTCTACGTATGTTGAGATTGATTCCCTTTGAACACGGGCTGATGTCTAACAGATCGTTGGATAGACCGGACAACTCTAAGCCAGAAAAGCAACATTCTATTAGTACCTTCTCCCGTATCCGCCATCCCGAGAGGAAGGGCTCTGGAAAGCGTCCCTCCACATCTGACGGTGCGCCGAAATTGAAAGACAAGAAGGAAGACAGGAGATCCCTCTCGCCCATACAGGACTCACATGTCCGTCGTGAATCGGCCGGCGTCCTCCGCAAGCGTACTGCATCCACTTCTGATTCTCCTCGACAGTCCCACTCCCCGAACCCCGCCTTCCTGCAGCCAACATCGGGCCCCACACTCAAACCTGGAAAGAGCATTCTCGAACAGATCGGGACCCCCGATCACAGTGGCTGGATGAGAAAGAAGGGTGATCGGTACAACACGTGGAAACTTCGTTACTTCGTTTTGAAGGGCCCTCATCTGTACTGCCTGAGAAACGATAGCAAAGCGGTACGTCACCTATCAGGCATCTGTAATCTGTCAGATACTCACAATGGGAATTCGTGGATGCAGGAAACGAAGATCAAGGGTTATATCAACATCATCGGATACAAGGTGCAAGCAGATGAGAACATCGACCCAGGACGTTACGGCCTTCAAATCGTCCATGATAGCGACAAAACTCACTACTTTAGTCACGATGAACAGCTCGTGATACGTGAGTGGATGAAAGCTCTCATGAAAGCCACCATCACCAGAGATTACACCAGTACGCTTCCCTGTTAGCTGCGCTGCTTCTTTTCACATGCTCACCGCTTCTGTAGGTCCTGTGGTTTCGTCCAGCAACATTCCGACCATTCCCCTCACCGTTGCCCAGGCAATGAACCCTGCTCCGCGGCCGCCATCTCCGACTGCTCGGGAGGCTACACAGCGAGCACACCGGCGAGAGAACCCAAACCAATTGTCAAGTCGTGATGCTCAGATTTTGATGAGTTTGCCACATGCTCACAAGAGCAACGGGAACGGTCATGGTGGCGAACGCGCAAGAATTGACTCGTTCTTTAACAATGACTCAGGCTCAACTGGGGGGCAGAAGTCTCCGAAGGCTGCTGCCCCTCCGCGACCTTCACGTGAGACCCGAAGAGTTAGTTCTTCTCAGGGCGATTTTGTAGGCAAACCTTCCCAGGTTCTGATGTTCACGTCGATCTAATTGCACTTCTCTTTCTTTTTTACCTCTCACCTCTTTCACAATTATACCCATATCATTTCGGAACTATACCATACTTGGAATGTCACCCGGTTTTCAATTTTCCCGACAGGCTCCAGTGGATCTCGCGTTGATTGAATGGGCAAACTCCCACCTACCCGAATCGCTTCAAATGGATCCCGCGGAACCCACATGTGGCGGTCTTGCGTTACTCAGGCTAGCTGAAGATATCAAAGGACGGCAATCCTCCCCGCCGGTACCGGATTCAGCATTCCCATCGGGCCCCCACGACGACAAGTTGGATGGACTCTTCCGGCTCTTCGACTTCTTGCTTGATAACGATGTCAAGATGGGATCGGTCAGCATTAACGATATTCGGCAGGAGAAGAGGGACAAGATCATGCAGCTATTGCGTGCGATGAAGGCTTGGGAGGATAAGAGGAGGGTCATGGCGCAATCTTTCGGCAAGGGGGCAGTAGGTTCGGGACCTTTCATGGGCATGGCCGGGCCGCTGGATTTTAACTATACAGCGTAGAGCGAGGGTCGGACTGTGGCGAAGGGCGGACGGTTCTTCTTGTGTCTTATCTTTTTGCGAGTTGCATGGACCAGATTGACGTTCCGATGTGTCGATAGGAAATACCATTTGTCGGGCCGTCGGTAATCTTAACTTACTTGCATGTATACCTGCATTATTATTCCTTTTTCACATTTCATACCTATCGGTGCCCCGTTCAGAATTGAAAACACTGGTTGTGATCCACTGTTCCATATTTTGCTCTGTGAAACGAGACTGAACTTAATATTTACACTGCGACGACTTAAAAGGCTGACTATGACCTTCTGTTGCCTAGTTAGCTGTGAAGTGAAGTTCGTCCCTCTTCTCTTTCGTGCACTTAGGAAGGTTAACGTCCAACTTTGCACGACCGTCGACCGTGATCGCTCCGACAAGTCAGCAGAGTACGGGCGTTTGTCTGAAGAAATTCGCGCGGCATTTTCCGGTGTAGGTCCTTTTCTACTTACTCACGGTCACCATGACTTTGGACATCTCTCCGGTCGAACAGGCCCTGCTAATCGGGAAATGGTCGAAAAATATTCAGCACACGTCCCTCATTACTTCCTTGGCCAAGGACGTTGTGGATGGCAAGATCCGCGACGTCTTGACTTCTCCTAGTTCTCGCAGAGTTTTTTCTTTGCACCTTGATAATGGAGACCTTGACAAAACTTTCGACTCCTGGTTCGACTTCACACTGGATACCGCCGCAGATCCTGCTGAACAGGAACTGCTGCATCTTATCTTGGCCGTCGCGTGCCTTCATGGATTTCTCCAGATGAATTGGACAGGTCCCGATCTTGACATTACACTGCTGGATATCCTCACAGTTCCCGACACATTATCTACATCCATCACCGCGGAATTTCTTCAGCAAAAGGCTATCGCAGAGCTTGCCTACGGCGGAGAGCCCGCATACCACCTAGCACAACTTCCGATCCTCCTACGTCTCGCCAAAATCCTCACAGATCTTCCCTATAACCACTGTCATTCCGCCGCATGGTGGCGGCTTAGGACGTGGCTCGTTCATCAGCAAGTTCTTGATGAACCGGTCGCAGCGCCCTCAGATGTTTTCACGTCTGTACAGTCCCTATTGAAAGGGCTCTCATCGCATCATGATCTCGCAGGACGACTGGTTTTGGAACAAGGCCTTCTGGAGCACTATCTCTCACATGACAAAGCGGCTGCCGAACTTTTTGTTCGCGCCGCCCGAGAGACAAAGATGGAATACGAACTGACGGGCGCCCTAGGCAAGCGCACAAAATTTCAGCAGTCGGACGTCACACAGTTGATCCTCCTTGCGGAGTCCCGTCTGAGGCAGGATGAAGAGCCCGAGGAATCAAAGGCGATTGGGGTGGCGGATCCTTCTTCTGAGGGGGCCGATAACCTTCAGGATGGGATACTTCCTCAGACATTGGCATTGAATGATGATACACTGCTCGAGCAAACGCAGTTTACATCATCATCCGCTGGCACGAATTCGAAGCTCAGTCATATCGATCCCTCTGCTCAACCGGCACTCCATCCACTCGACCAATGCATCCTCCTCTCCCTGTGTCTGAATATCAAGAACACCTCACCTGTAAACGGCCTCACCGCGGAGCAAATGAAGCCATACGTTGCTCGTGTCATCTCCCACCCTAGAAACTGGTCGGTCCACACTATGGCTCTTCTGCTGCGCTCTCGCCTGGAAGCTGACCGTACCCGAACGGTTGAACGGGCTACACTCCAGCTCCAGGCGCTGGTGGACCAGATGCCCACGGCCGACTCTTCTCTGACCGAGCGTTTGCTCTATATCCACGATATCCCCCTTCCGAGTAAGTGGGAGATGGAAAGGGAACTGGCCAAGAGGTTCCTTTCTATCGGCGTCACTAAATCAGCACTGGAGATCTTTGAGCGGTTGGAGATGTGGGAAGAGGTGGTGACATGTTGGCAGAGCATGGAGATGCGCGATAAGGCGGTGACCATCGTGCGGGACTTGCTCGAAGGGAAGAAGGCCGAGGCCGAGACGATCATCCTGCGTGGAAAGGCGGTTACAGCAAATCGGAGACAGACCATGGATGCGGCGAGAGAAGCTAAGTTGTGGTGTCTCCTCGGTGATTTGGAACCAGACTACGCACTGCAGCATTACCAGAGGGCTTGGGAGATTTCAAAGGGGACCTCCGGCCGTTCTATGCGGTCCTTGGGTGGATATTACTTCGCCAGAGGAGACTACAAAAACGCCATAACATCCTTGCGCCGCGCTGTCGCCATAAACCCGTTGCTTTCACGGTCCTGGTTCATTTTGGGATGTGCCTACGTCAGAGATGAGGACTGGGAAGGAGCGCGCGAAGCCTTTGCACGTTGCGTCTCAATTGACGACGAAGATGGTGAGAGCTGGAATAATCTGGCTAGCGTGTACCTACGTCTGGGGGAAGCCGGGACGGTCATCCATGACGATGAAGAGCAGGTACGTAAACAAACCATCAGTCAAATGCATGGCTTCTGTATTTATTCGCGCTCAGGGACAGGACGCTGCTCTCTCTTCCGAAACACGCGAAGAAACGAAGGAGCGAGAGATCCCCTTCTCCAATAAGATGCTAGCCTTCCGCGCGCTCAAGCAGGGGCTGAAGTTCAGCTACGAGAATTGGAGGATGTGGAATAACTACATGATCGTAGCCATGGATGTCGGGGAGTTATCCGAGGCATGTCGGGCCCTTGGTCGTGTCGTGGAAGAACGCAGTTCCAAAGACGGAGCCGACTGCGTCGATGCTGAGGTATTGGACCGGTTGGTAAATGCTGTCACACGAGCTTCTCCTAAACCCGATGGCCAAGGAGAAAACGGCGCTACGGATAGTTCAGCGGACAATCCGAACGAAGGGCATGGTTTGCTCAAGCGTGTCACGGACCTGTTTGAACGGGTCATCCTCCCTCGTGTCTCTTCTCCGCGTATATTCCGGTCCAGAGCAAAACTGCTGACATGGCAAGGTCTTTATGAAGAGGCCGTCAACGCATACTTGGAAGCCTACCGCTGCGGCGTTGCCAGTTCTATGGAGAAGGGTGAGACAGACGTGAAAAAGTGGCGTGAGGGAGTGGAAGAGGTTGAGGAGACTGTGGACGTTTTGAGGAACTTCGGTCCAAAGGTTGAGGGGTACAAGTGGAAGCTCCAGGCGAGAAGTATCGTGCGGACGTTCATGGCCAGGACGAAGGACTTTGAAGACGAGCCTGAGTGGTCGAGATTGACGGATCTTCAGGAGGAAGTTCGCCGGGAGGATTAGAGAAGATCAGAGGGTCCGATTTTCGGACGCAGTCTGTAGAAGTAGATGTGAGGTGAGATCGTTTGCAATTTTAGCGGTGCAATATCACAGATACTGATGAAGTCGCGGTGAAAAAGGCGGCCAGCGGAAAGGAACGAAAGTTCAAAGAGGGTAGTTGTTGTTCTTGTAGCCATACTCAGCACGAGGCTCGCCAATTGTAGAACCGCTGTATGTGAAAATTTGATGAGATTCGGGCCCATGAGAGAAGTAGCCGTAATTGAAGTAATGGAAAGATCATGCCATCGAGAAAACACAATCTGCAAGGGTGCAAGGAACAATCATGTACATACGTGATATGGCTTGGAGAAAACCGTGGGTGAGGAAGTGCTGACAAGAGATCTCGCAAGATATCAAGTCAGTATTCTACAACATTCGGGTGTGATTCCGACTCTGAAATCACCAGTTCAACGAACTTCCGATCCTGTTCAGAGTGAGCGTAGTAACGACCTCCGTGATTAAGCTCAGGGCAGCGGGTTTTACGGTGAGACGGGCATGGAACTCGTCCCCAGGCTCAGCCAGCTCCCAGCTGGCCAATATGACCCCCTTGCTGTCTACGCACTATACGAACAACGCATCCTTCAATGTCGGCGGAGAAGATGAAGAGCTATGGACTCAATTACATACCTCCAGCCGTTCGGAGGAGATTCTCCATTTATATTCTGCGCCGTTCTGCGCGAGGAAGTACCTGGATCTGAACATCGTTCCATTCATCAGCCGCGCGTCTTGCACATCAGAGGGGCAAGAAGTGAGCGGTGTACGGACGTGCTGGACGGATTTTTCTGCCGTCGTGAGTTCGCCATGGGTTGCGTTGGATTATTCCCGTAGGCTAGGTATCCCTGCGACCGCGCAGGCCCAAAATAAAAGAATGAAGATGTTGGCCCCATGATAGCAGAATGGTGCTGCGACCATTGTGACTCCCGCGATAATCGGAGGATCATGTTCGGAGTCTCCTCGACCTAGGGAGGAGCAAAAGATTGGTGACTGGTCTGGCAGCACAACGACACCGGGGCATACCGTTCGTCTGCGTCAGGCAAGAGTAAGACTTCAAAGATGCAAACGAGTATATCATCCATGCAACGTACAAAGAAAAAGCCAACCGCCCTTCCAAATCTTCAAACCGCATATTGCGGAAGTCTTCGCCGTACTGGAGGAGAATGAAGGTGCCAGACATGGTGGACAGAAGAGAAAGTGGAAGAACGATATCAGCGGCTGAGGGGAGGCAGAAGTGCGTAGAAGTGGGTGATATACCAAAGATGCAACGCCGATGATGATCTTGATGGACGAATACCCATTCAGTTACCAAGCCACCGAAGTTTCCTCTGACCTTGAGCATAGTGAAGATTGACCATTACCCTTCAGTGGGATCCGAGGAACACTGCATTTCCTGACCGGGTGGCGGACAAGGACTATTCAGTGGCCCTGAAAATGGGTAACGTTGAGCCACGAGTCAGCCCACGAGGAGGATCTGAAACACATAGTTACTGAAACACAGAACCTCAGTGGAGAAAGAGGACGTAGCCTTTCCAATGAATGTTCTATGGACCAGTTATGTGCGCCGTAGTTGCATCTCGCTCTCACCAGGACAGATACTACCACGCTCACGGGTAGACCACCAATAGATTTAGGCGTTTCATGGAAACCGGATCTGGATCTTCACTCCCGAAAGGATTACTCTGTCGGTCCAAGGGAGGGAAGCACTGAAATCTCGCATCAGCGGATAGGCCAGGAATGTAATTTTGGGTGCTACATTTGCGCACTTTACAGCAAGAATATCCCGGAAGAAACGAGATAGATAAATGAGTAAAGGCCGTGCGCAGCGGCAGCGCAACGAGTTCCTATCAGTGACCATCCAGACGTCCCTGTGCACCATGATTAAGTACGTAGTAGGTACTATCTCTGGGCTGTTCACTCACGGGAGATAGCTTGCCCAGTCCCTACTTGGGGTGGCTCTGGATTGTGGAGGACCACAGTGTCGACTAGAGACCCTCAAATATCCCTACCCCTATCAAGACATGCACTCTTGTGGGTTGTCAGTACTATTCATCCACACACCAGCCCAGGGACAGGAGTGGTTCACATGAATAGAAGGGCTGCCATGACTCCAATGGCTCCAGGATGAATCACAAGAGCTACATCAACGTCCAATCGCTGTGTGGAGCAAGGGTGAGAATGGGCGATCTCCTCGAGGGGGGGTGCCCACTGACTCTTACAGCTGTTTGCAAAATGATAGATCATTTGGATTTTGCGTGTATATTGGAGCAAGGTGGACACACCAACTATATCGGGGGGCAGATGCTCTTTGGCGTTAGTCTTGGATGGTCTTACCTCCGTAAGCTCCACAATCTGACCCCCGGCACAGGTCGGAAGGGTTGCTTTGGGACCCTGGTGGTGTATGACACCCATATACGGGTATTGTCCCCACCGTGCTCCGATATGCGTGAAATTTCTGAATGATCTATTGTTATGCAAACAGCTGTAATCGTTTTTGGAGAGTCGGAACGAAGTGATTTGCACGATGAAGATCTGTAGGGTACTTCACGGAGGTTTGCTGAATCTCAAAGGGCTAGAGGTCAAAGTGTATTGCATTTTCCCATCATAAATGCGACGTGATTGCACACTTCATCAGGACCAGTTTATTCACCACAAAGTGAGGATGTTTCGTTGCTGGGTAGGCTTCATTTTGTGACCATGTCAATTCGCGTCACTGTGAGCGAATGTGTCTCGTATTGCTTTGCAGTATCGCTCCGCCGGAAAGTGCACGACGAACTCTATTGTCACAGAAAAGAGTATTGCGATTATCGACCTGAGGAGAGCGGTGCATGTCAGTCAGAGATATGTTCTGCATATTCTGTACCCTACATGTGCGTACATATTGGATTAGGTTATCATCAACACAAATACTCTTAGCTCCGCAGTGATCTTCGATTGGAAAGTCATTGACTACCACATTAATCGTATACTGAACGGCTCTTTAGTGAGGTACATGGTGGAAAAAAATGGAGGACTTACCATGCACGATTGCTAATGTACAAACAAAACGCGTCAGTGTCATTGATACCAGTGATTTTACTCAGACAGTGCGCACATATGCGCACTACATCGAACCCCCAAAACATACTCCCATGAGGAGACAATATAGCCTCAAGGAATAACGATTCGATCAAGCACTCACCGTAGAATAACGTCCACGCAAGAAGGAATGAGAACAGGTTCTCCTGCCCCGGGTTGATCATCTCCACCACTCCTCCATGCACATACTTCGCTGGCTTCCCTTTGCACTTCAGCCACAGACATCCCCCCATGAACAATGTCGAGCCAATGAATAGCCCGAATCCAATGAAGTTCTCGAGGCCGAGAATGCCAGCAGCTGCCCCCGCATAGCAGGCTGAAAGGAATTTGATGGTAGATAGCCGTGTCGCATTGTACTGAACGTTGGGAGGAAAGAGGAGCTGGGCGGCTTGGTCGGGTGTTGTTGATGCCATAGTCGCCGTCGCCGTCGTTGTCGTCGGGCGTCGGGTGTCGGTCGCAACCTCACCAGCGCTTCTCTAAGGTGAGTGATGGCGCTTGCTTTAGATTGACGCTTGATCTAATCAATCCGCTATCAAGTGCAACACCGCAACGAGGGGGGAATTGACTGGCAGTGCTTCGATCGACAGTGAATTCAAGAGGAACACCTACAGTACTGTAAGTAACCGCATGTTATTGCAGCCGGTTGGGAAAATGAGCGGGTCTTATTGCTTTGCTTCGGTTCTGTCGCAGCTCCGTCGAAAATGATTCGCCTGAAATACGATCCCTCCGCGGTTCACAGTCAGCGTTCCAGTTGTATTCCTTGTAAAAACTATCTTATACGCGAATAAAGGGGCATCGCGATGAGTTGTGAAACCATCGGGAGCCTCGATGCAAAGTTGATGTTGCATTCCGACTCGCGCTGTGGGTCCCTGCCGTACGTAAGGGGTTACCAAAAGGGTAAGTTATGTAAGTGCACCACTTCGCGGGGTTCCCAGGGTCGATATTATCGACCTTGCTTTTGATCTTTCGTATATTGTATCCTCCGCACCGGAAACATATCAACTTGTAGAGCTCTTCAGATATGAATTCATGATCATGAATAGGTATGTTGCACCGGTCCATTTGTTTCAGTGCAACTTAAGCTTGCGAAGTTGTCGGTGCCACTGACGACGAAGGTCTACGGTACGTACCTGGCCGACCAAAACCAGCCAGAAACCTCACTCGCATTCGCTTGCCGAAACCGCGCATGGATCTCGGTTTTCTGTCGAGATCTCTCCTCGAGATTCCTCCGGGAGATAATTGCAGCCTTGTCAGCTCTTGCCTGAGCATGTCACACGCGCCGGATGGTGCAACCTATTGAGCGGTCTTTCCACAAAGGTAAGGCGATATCTGAATCCCTTTTGTGAAAGAGCACTGCATCATCTCTCATCCAGGCACTTTTCAGAACCCCGCGGCGTGCTGCCCTAGGACCCTTATTACCAAGTGGCCCGGAATGCCCCGCTTCTCGACATTCACATATATATTCTCATTCTTGGAAGTCCTCCTCACTCGGTGAACACTCCCCTACACAATCCCCGATCTCTGCGATACGCCTCAGCAATGGCTCTGCACACCTCTCGTCGACCGCCTCCCATCCCAAACCAGGGGTCTCCGTGTGTCACACCATCCTCTAGTCGTATGCGCCTCAGCGATGCCAGCACAAGCAGCTACTCCTCGTCGGGGATGGATTACTGGTCTGACGACTATTCCCCCCGCTACTCCTCTAGTTCCATGACATCTATGACCTCAACGAGTCGAGTGTCATTCGGACCTCGGCCACTTCCTAGTGTCCCACCTACAACTCCCGACGACGCTTCGTATAAACACGATAGCACGGCGTCGCAGACTCTCAGGCGTACCCCCAAACGCTCTGATTCTCTCCGTGCCTTGAAGTCGTCGCCTCAAGGACCACGACCGCAAAATCGCCGACCACAAATCAGTCTTCTCGTCGACTTCCTATCGGTGCCACCCACCGAGGTTGTCCTCGAGTCCCCACTTACTCCTCCAAGCCCGATCACGTTCACGGAGAACGACGATGACTATCGCAAGGCACGTGAGACGAAGCTTGCCGTACGCCTAAGTGCGTTTGGCTTCGTCGAAGTGCCCAGCACCACGCCGCTATCTCACCGCTGCAACGACGTCGTGGAGCTGGTGGAACATGATGACTCGGATGATTATCTGAGTCCCGTGAGCCCGTCAACTAAGCGGTACAGCCGCAGATGGGTACGGGAAACGAAAGGGAAGCGGTTCGAAGTGGAGGATTACAAGAAGGTGCTGGAGACCCTTCGGAAGCTCTGATATCCGTGGAGTATGGTGAGTATCATTGTCTATCCCGCTTGACACTATCATCCTAACAATTCGCCTTAGCTTAATCTGCCGGTTGGATCTCAATTTATTTATTCTGTCTACACTTGTATTTTTTCAGGGGACATTATTTGCCTTCGACGGTTACGGATTCGTGTAGTTGTATGTGTCACTGTCTTTTCTGTAGTCTTACTGTTTACGCCCTACCCACTCGCTTCATGTGAAGGGAATATGATTCTCATGTCGCTCTCTTAACTTCTACCGCCTGATTACTCGTGAATACGTTCAAGGGAGCAATCACTCATAAGCCATCCACAACAACAACTACGTCTACTATTTCGGGCGTGCCAGTGTGATGCGGCATCTCCCGCTCACCCTCCGAGTCGCCACAATGATGAGAATGATCCAGACTCGGAATCAACCAGGATCCCCTGCCCGCATGCAGCCACTACCGTGATGGAGTTTGTGTACCCCCGTCATATGACGAGGCTGAGTTTGATTACCCTTGCACTTTTCAACCCGCTGATATCCACGAGCTCATTCACGCTTCGTGACAAGATTTGATCAGTATGTACATTACAATTCTTTTACTTGAGGCATAGCATCGATAGATCGTACACTTCTCTCCACCACCTACTCCAAGCCAAGCCTGCCGCCCAATGTAGCGGTCTATGCTATGATACCCTTCGTAACGGCCAATTCCGCGTTGATGATACTGCTCGTAGCGGCACCGATAGCTACGTTATTGGCCAGAACAACAAACTTGATATCCAGCACTCGACACTGTCGCACCCTCCCCACAGACACGCCCGCGCCTCTCTGATAGTCCCTATCCAGTCTTGGTTGCGGTCGATCGGGCTCCTCATGTACGAAGATCGTATGCCGTGGTGCAGAGGGACATCCAAGAGCATACGCATCGGACGTGTACGCCGTGAGTGCCTCTCGGACTTGCTGCGGGCTCGGTGGTGGCCGTCTCGCGAAGCGCACAGAGACGCATTCAGTATGCCCTTCGATAACGGGCACACGATTGCACGATGCCGAGATGCGTAAGGGGCTTGGGGAGTGCATGTCAAACGCCTTCAATCCATCGTCTCCGTCTACGATACCTCCGAGGATCTTCAGTGTCTCCCATTCAATCTTTTCCTCCTCGCCGCCAATGTGCGGCACAACGTTGTCCAATATGTCCATACTTGGTAGACCAGGGTAGCCAGCACCCGAGATGGCCTGCATGGTGGTGATCATGCACGATTCAATAGGTCCAAAGGCCTTCTCGAGCGCCGCAAGAGGAACCACAACAGCGGTCGTAGAGCAGTTGGCGTTTGTAAGGATGAACCCCTTTTTCAGCGGAGGTTTGTGCTGGAGACGCTGCTGTGGGATCATTGCAAAGTGAGAGGAATTGACGAGTGGAACGATGAGCGGAACCGTCGGATCCCGTCGGTAGTTCTTTGCGTTGGAGAACACGGCTAGGTCTGCACGCCTGAAGTCGGCCTCTGAAGTCATACGTTCACGCCACAGATATCACCGCATAATCAGATGGCTGTATTTTGCGCTTAGAGCAGTGTGATAACTTACCGATCTCCCCTGCAACATCTGCATCCAATCCAGAGAATACTACAGAGCACCCGGTGAAATGTTCAGGTTTGCACTCATGAACCACCATATCCCTGACAGCGTGGGGTATCGGAGCCGTCTGCTTCCACTGCACAGCCTGCGAATACCGCTTGCCCGCAGACCTGTGCGATGCACCCAGTGCATGGATGACGAAGTAGGGGTGTTCTGCCAGGAGAGCAATGAAGCGCTGCCCGACAGTTCCTGTTGCGCCAAGGATGCCGACCTTGAGCTCGCGATGTGCGCTGTCCTGGCCGTGCATGACGTTGAGCAAGGTGGTGGTCAAGCGTCGGGGGATGTGAGTGGCGAACTGCTGAGTGTTGGCGGAGTCGGGGTCTCTCATTCTCGGCTCGTCCTTTTGAGGCGATGGCAATCACAGTTCGCGAAAGATTAGATTAGATCACATTGTCCACTCAGATCTCTGGACTTGTCGTTTCAGACTTGTTTTCGCTCCCTCCACCATTTTGTGCATACGGTAAGTCTTCATCTCAAGAGTACCCCAAATAGCGTGAACAATTTTTGAACAGATCTGTCATGGCGGCGTCCGAACCATCCTCGTCAAAACAGCCTGTCGCTGGCCCTTATGAGCAAATTGCTCTCAAAGCCGCGACCTTCCGTCGTCTTCATCCGAAACTCTACCTCGAGCGATTTCTAGCGGAGAATGTACGGCCAGATGGAAGATCATTCGATGAATGGAGAGATGTCTCTGTTAATGTAGGTCTGTACTATCCCCATGGAACCGAGTAGCAATGGCTCACCTCCGTTCAATGTTGCTACGGCAGGCTCAATCTCGACGGCCGATGGATCCGCGTTAGTGAGAATGGGCGATACTACAGTGGTGTGCGGTGTCAAGGCAGAAATTGCAGAGCCGGAACTTGACAGACCGGAGCATGGTTTTCTCGGTGCGTATCTGCGTCCCCCAGTCGCATTCCAATCCGCTCAATATGCGGCATTGTTTCAGTTCCGAACATCGATCTCCCAGCGATGTGTTCACCGAAGTTCAAACCCGGTCCTCCTAGTGAAGAGGCGCAGATTCTCTCGGAGAGGCTAAACGAAGTATTAGTCGCGTGAGTCCTCACCGACATTATTGTCCGGCTACTTCATATCGCTGACGATGTGACAGTTCCAATATTATTCCAACCACCTCGCTATGTATCAAAAGTGGAAAGTCAGCCTGGGTCTTATACGTTGACGCTACTTGCATCAATTACGACGGGAACGTATTTGATGCCGCCTTACTTGCTATGGTTTCTGCTCTCAAGAACAGTATGTTCCTCCTCTCCAACTTGGCTTCCGCCACATCCAATATTCTTTACCTCCAGCTCGCCTACCGCAAGCCACCTACAATGAAGAAACCGAGCGAACAACATGCACGCGCAAAACAATGGTCCCGCTTGATATCGCCGGGATACCAATATCATCATCCTTTGGAATATTTGACGCGTGCGTTGCATTTTCAGTAAGCCCTCTGTCATGCGATAATCCTCTCACCCCATTTAGGACGCATATCCTCGCTGACCCCACGACGTTCGAGGAACCGCTACTGGACACAACTTTCACGATCACCTTAGATGATTCGGGAGGAATCGTGTCCGTTGTGCAGCTAGGATTAGGTATGGCAGCCGCTGGGCTGATCGGAGGCGGTAAGGGAGACGTGCTTAACCAGTGTATTGAGGCTGCAAAACGTAGATCTGCCGACGTCAGGAGGGTCCTTGGGAATGTCGACTCTCGGACTCGGAATTGAGTGTCTTTATCCTAATCACGCCCTCCCTTGCATGGCAAGCCAACCTCTTGATGGGGTTCTCAATATGTATCACCTCCCCACCAAGGCTTCTTTGGCTCTCTTTGAGTTCAGCTTAAAGCTCCGTCGGATTCGATTACCTATATAAGCCTTCGCTCCCTGGCCGCAGAACTCCCACCTCAATCGCAGCACTCACTCTCACAGTCTGATTTCCTCTTCCCATAACCATCGTTGCTGAAAACAACATGAATCGCCTCCAACGCATTATTCGAAAATGGAAGTTCAAGTTGAAGAACTCGGCGGCTCGAGTTGCTCGCCCTGAAATACCAGCGACAGCACCATTGAGTTTTTCAATTGTCTTACCATTATTTTCATGTCTGAACATCTCAAGCAGGTCGAAAGCAAGCCCATGACCTACGTAATCCCACCAGAGGTGGTAGAATATACCCTGGATTTCCTCCACAACGACCTTCGCACCTTGTCTACCTGTTGCCGAGTTTCTCGCACCTGGGTGGATTCCGCCCGGCACCATCTCTTTGAAAAGGTCCATTTCGATTTGTACTTCGAATGGTCGGAAGACCTGATCGATCTTCTCGCTCGAGCTGGACATCATGTTAGGCAGATGAAGCTGTCCCCCTCGAGCCAGTCTTTCGGAGTGTTTGTCTCTGGCTTTAATCCGGTCACAAAGCAACGGGAACCAGTACGACAAATCGATTCCATTTGCCCAGTCCACACGATGCCTAAAATCCTATCGTTGCTGCCCAACATGGATTCTCTCATTGTGGAGTCCCTTGAAATTGGATGTTTCTGCGGCCCTAACGTTGAGGCCACCAAGTTACCTCCCCAGGCCATTCAGACCCTATCATTCTCCCCGAGATGCTTTGCCTTCGCAGTCCTCAGGGGACAGGCGAAGGCATAGCAGCCTTCTTGGACCTCTTTGGCCAAGTTCAATGCCTTGAACTGGTGCAATGGAGGTCCGATAAGGGTACTGCTATCGACCCCAATCCTCCCTCTGGGTTTTCTTTCCGCAATCTCTGTGCGTACGCTGCTATACTCGATTGTTCCCCACTCTCCATGTGGATGTACACTCTTTTGAAGACCTCCCAGTCGAGGAATAACCTTCAGGCACTCGTAGTATCCACATCCGTCAATGGCGGACCTCTCATGCTCAACCGATTGACATCACTCGTGAAGTCTTGTCCAAACTTGGTTATTCTCGACATCATACCGCTCACAGATTTTGCTGAAACTGATGGTAAGGTCCATGTCTGGCCAGTCACTGTGGTTTTTTGTGTTGCTTATCGCACCTATGTCAGAATGCACGCAGTTCTGTGAACTCTGGAGGAACGTCGACTTCTCCTCATTCCTTCGCCTCCAAGTTTTCACCCTACGCATTTACCCCTTCAGTCCTTCGACCAACGATTGGTTCACGAGGGCACGCTGTCGGGACATCTGTGATATCCTCAGTCGTCTACCCAAGACGCTGGAAAAAATCACGCTAAGCATTCATTTCTCCCCCATCATGACCTCGATATTCTCTTTAATTAATGACATCAACGATGTCATGGCCCTGTACGACTGGGACTTCATTACAACTACTTTGGCCGACGTCGACGCCGGCATCGCCAACTTGAAGTCCGTCGACTTGGAACTACGATGCGACTGCGGAACTGAAGAGAGCTTTGGAAACTCTCTTCATGTTGGTGCTCCAGGGAATTTCTGCGGCCACCAAAGAATTGCAAGAGTACAGATACCCGAAATCATGAGGCCGGTTTGGGACCAAGTAGAAGGTGGTCTAGTATTGATATCGCCTCGACTGGGGCATGGACTGGGGCGTTTGAAACAATGACTTGAATTTCCCATTTCACTGAGACACCATATTTCTGTTGTAAAGTCAACACTGTACACTGTCGAATCTATTGACTCATCAAAATCGTGAATACACTAAGTAAAAAAATGCAGCAGGTTCTACCGTATTGGGCAAGATGATACTGTAATGAACTAATGAGCAGAAGGGGTGTAGCATAGTCACAACCGCGAAAGGAAGATAGTTACATACTAGCGAGAACATAGCAATAAAGTAGTGCGATGATGCGATGATTGCGGAGTGCTCACGCAGCAGCGGTACCACCACCCCGGCTCACCCGCACGAAGTTGTCAATCATGCTCATCATGTTTCCGCGGTCGACGTCCTCCGGGAGCCATTCACCGTTGTTCACACACAGGACTTTCATCCGTTCGTGATACATGAGATCGGGGAGCAACTTAGGGGTAATGAGGAAGTACTGTCCACTGTCGGCTTTGCAGGTCACCTCGACGAGGGAGTTATGCACGGCACGCTCAGCGCGAGCATCCATACCCTGTGACATGGCGCCCAGAGGTTAATTGTGGACAAAAGGGGCAAGTCAAAGTATTGGATGACATACCTGGTTGATCTCGTCAACGAGTGAGAACGGTGTGCGAGCTTCCTCGGTCAAACTCATCAGGTACATGATGGTCGTAAGAGAGCGTTCCTGTACAGGTAGCATTAGTTATGGGATCAAAAGCGATAAGGGATCTCACGTACACCTCCGGATTGGCGTTCACCAGTTAGCAGCTGTAATTTCTCGTTGTCGCGGAACTTTACGAGGATATCAATTGCCCATTTGTCGAAATCCTCATGCTGAGAAATCTTGATTTCACCAGCGCAACCGATGCCTGTGGCGATGACGTCGACAATAAACCTTAAGCTTGAATAGAACGGCTTACGATCAAAGGCGGCAGAGAATCTCTCTCCGACACTATCGACTAGCTTGGTCAGAGCGGGTTCCCATTTGTCTCGAGCAGCTTTGATCGCGCGTTCCTTCTTCCCGACCTTCTCTTCTCTATCTGCGATCTTGAGTTTCAGCTCCTCAATCTAAATCATAGCATATTCAGCGGGAGATGATTGCGCCCGAAATGGGCTCACTTACAGCTGCCTTCCGCTGCTCCCACTGATCAATAACGCCAGCGTTGGTATTACCGGTCATCAAGTCCAACTTCTGTCTCTCGTTCTCCAATTCCTGCATGTAGTCTTCGGAGCTCTTGGAATCCGCCTCACCAGACTAAACATATTAGCAACACCACACTGCAGCTTTTACGTATTAACATACCATTTCCATGCCATGGAACTTCTCCTTTGTCTCTGGGCTGGCTTCGTTAAGTTTCGCTTGACTAATAGCAAGCTTTTGACCGGCTGTCTCCTTGATTTGAATATACTCGTCCCGAACTGGATAAGATGAGTTAGGTCCACCCTTCCCCAAATATTTAATGTGATACTTACTTTGTGTGTACTTCGCGGTGGCCTCTAGGAGGATCTCTTTACGTTCTCTGCAAAGAGTTTCGAAATGAGCGAGGTTGGCAGCAAATTGCAAGGACTGTAAAGCCAGCTTCGTCGCGTCTGTCTGTCCTGTAATGGCCTTTCGGGCAAGAATCTGCACAGATAATGTTTAATTTCAATATATAGATCGATCAACGACCACGAACCTCGTACTCGCTAATGATGCGAACACGCTTATTCACAAGATCATTTATCTTCGCCTTGAGAGTGTTGCGCTCAACATCGATGGGAGGAGCATTCTTGAGATCATTCAGCCTGCGTGTACTAGTTTCTGTTGAAAATATTAGCTGGATAGCTCTGTGTCTGTATGACGACATACCAAGGTTGAGTCGCATCCTCTGTCGACGTGTTTCCTCCCTGTGTATGTTGTCTTTGCGCTGCTGAAGCTCGTTCTGGGCGGGGTTAAGTATTGTGATGTGAATGGGATGACGAAGGCGCATACCAGCTTTGCACTGAACACCTTGCCCTCATCTCGAAGCGCCCTCTCCTCCGCAGTCAGCTCTTCAATTTTGAAAGCAGCCTCCTTCAAACGCTCGCGGGCCGCTTCTACATCTGCCAGCAGTCTTCGCTTGTATTCAGGATCCACTGTTTTGACACGCATGTGATCAGGAGGGTTACTTGGCCCATCCACTGTAGTGGTTACTCACCACTTGCATTCGTGAACTTATCCGCACGCCTACATTCATATGTAGAGTTTTGGGAAAGCTTCTTGCCGTAAGACGATCGAGAGACGTTATTCATGGTGGTGCCAATGATATATCGTGCGGAACCACTCTGCGAAAACGCTTCCATTGCGGCGTTGGGGTCGATCCTTTTAGGATTGAGACCGACAGCCTGTCCTCTGTTAGGTGTAATCAACGCGCAGTGCTAGCAGAGGGTACTTACAATACGGTGAAGTTGGACGTCGACTTCAAGGAAACGCAGAAGACCTTCAGGGAATTTGACGAAGTCAATCGTGTAGCCATCAAATCCAAGCCCACGCAACTACAGGAGGGCGCTGAGTGTGACCATTTCGTTAATGAGGATGCACTCACCTTCTCGAGACTGGCGGGTGGAGGTGCCGATTGCATACCGGGTCGCGCCCATGTGCTGACCCTCACCGGCCGGCCCAAGGCTTCGCCTGTGTCGCAGACAAGCTTGTTGAACAGTTTGTAGTCCTCGTCGCATTGCATGACGAACATCTGGCAACAGTACGTCAGCCGTGGGACTAGTTCAGAAAAGCTAAACTCGCCTTGAGTTGGTTATTGCTAAAGCAACTTTCCACAGCCTGCGCGTATTTGCTATCTGAGACGGAGACGCTAAGCATAGGGGGCTCCATTACTTCCATCTTGAATCTATGCTGATTGTTACGAAGCCACGCCACAACATCAGCGCATTCCGAATCCCAATGTCGAAGGGAGAGCAGTTTCCTCTGGCTAGCATCGTCTAATTCTGTTAAGCTGAAAGAAATATTAGCGACCTTAACGCGTACATGAGAACAGTGTCACGCACCGTCTATCTGCTTCCTTCAAGGTATCATTGTATCTCGCCTCTTCTGCAATGCATGCCCGTTGACGCTCTTGTAAGTCTTCTTGCTTTGGACCTAGGTGTCTATACTCGCTCCTAAGAGCTCTCTGCGATCGGACATTCAGGAAGGTGAAGGGTATAATCAGGTATCACGCACAATGAACTCGTTGACCTCGTCGGTTGATTCCAACTTCGAAAAGCTCGCAATCTCCTCCTCGATCCTGTGTATTTGTTTCTCTAGGGCCTTGATATCTGCCAGGCGTTTCTTCTCCCTTGTTTTTAGACTATCTAGTTTATTGTTGAGAACCTCTGCCTCTTTTTCCTAATGTGTATAAGCTCTGGTGAGTGTCATGCCAACCTCGACAAGAACTGACATACCAGTGTCTCGCTTTCGGACCACTTCTTTCCCATGTCATTGAACGCGTGTTTTGTCTTGTCCTTCTTGGCCTCTCGCTGTCTGCCCAGCTCTTCGCTCTGACGAGAAAGATTCCTAATGATTATGTTAACGCTGATTTAATTTCGATCCCGGCATAGCTACCCTATGAAGGCTTCCACTGGAGCGTTGGCTCTTTTGAGCGCTTGCAGTCTCCCATGTGATGCCCTGTGTAACTCCTTCATCGTAGCATACTTCGCCTTCCATTCATTGTACTCCTTGTATGGCACAAGGATCTCCAAAAGCTCGATCTGCGAGAATGTTAGATGACTGCCAACTACTGTGTCCAACGGGCTTACATTCTCCTCGACGGCACGCCGCTCTTTGTAACGCTTAACATCACGCTCAAGATTCAAATTCCGATCTTCCAAGTTCTGCAGTTGCTTGTTATCCTCTTCTAGGGTCTAGTGACATTCGAGGGGAGGTAAGCACTATGTACGGCGAGAGTTGACTGAAACTTACGCCTTGGAGAGTCTGCAGATCCCTCCCAGCGGTAATAAGAGTCTCATGCCACGCCGTAAGGTTCTCATCTCCGGCTGCCCTTTGCGTCTCCTTCAAAAGTTGCTGAGGACTCATACGAGCAAACTCAGCAACCCGATCCTGAGGAAGGAATGAACTGGGATAACGTCAATAGCGTGAGATAAGCACGAAAATAAGCGCAACCCACCAAAGGTTGCTGACTTGGACGTTCAGCTCTTCCATCTTCATATTGACTTCTCGTCCACTAGCAGACTGGCCGTTGATAGTAAAGGAGGAGCTCTTAGAAGTTGCCTTCAGGAGACGCTTGATGACGAGGTTCGGTTTGCCCTTCGGTCCCTTCAGCTCGATTTCGATATGACCGTCCGTCGTCCCGAGTTTCACGAAAGAGTTCAGATCAGTAGCACGGCCGAGAAGCTATCCGAACGTGTTAGGATTGGTGGAAAATGGAAGGTTCGCTGAAACTTACATTCGGGGGGAAGTTCAACCCAAGACAGATCGCACAAGCGATGCTACTCTTGCCCGTCCCGTTGGGACCCAAAATCATGTTGAGATATGGGCCCGGGGAGAACTCAACGTAGTCATAGGTCACAAAGTTTCTTAGCTGAACCCGTACTATGGAGCCAGGGATGAATCTATGAGTTCCGCAAGTTGGTCAGAAGCAACTAGTAGCAAAAGCAAGAACTACTCACCCATCATCGTCGCGAGGTAGAGTTACCGCACGCGCGCCCTCCGCTTTCAACTTGCTTCCAGATGAATGCGAGTCACCGTTTGTATTAGCGCGAGCTCGCTTGCGGCCCTTGGGAGATCCTCGGCCTTGCTCCTCCTCCTCTTCTTGATCGTCTTCTCCTTGCGCGTCTTCCTCGCCTTCAGCATCGTCCTCATCGTCACGAGCTCCATCGTCTTGCATATCTTCGTCGTTATCAATTGGAACGCGCCTGCGACCGTTCCTTAGACCGGACTCCCTTCTTTCTGCTTTCGCTTTTCCAAGTACAGGGGAAGAGGGCGCACTCCTATTCTCCTTCAAGGAGTCGTCTGTGGCACTCGAAGCAGCTCGTCGTACCATGATGGACGAGCAACGCCGATTCACCTGTGATGATGCTGTAAAGGGTGGTTGTGAGGAGTTAAGACGCGAAGGGACGCGTCGGAAAGCGGCGTGGTCCAAGTTTAGGGGAGGTCAACTCGTAGTCATTTTGTCATTGTTAATAATTGACGCTCATATAAGAAGAATTGTATTTATTTATAAAAAAACGTATACAACGCGTGTTGCCTCCATAGAAAAAGTTATTGATCATCTTCAAATGGATCTAATTAACCTTTTGATGGGTCGGGACTTGGATCTGCTTGATGACATTGACTCGGTCTCTTCACCACGACCATCCTGGCAGCCACGATCATGGCAGAGTCTAAGCTCAGTATGTGAGTTCGTTAATCAACGTCTACTTGATGGTAGCTGACTCGAGATCGTAGTCTTTGTCACTGGCAATCCCATGAAACTCGAGGAAGTTCGATACATCCTCAAAGAGGCAGACATGGAAATCGATTCCAAAGATCTCGACAGTATGTCTCGCTTTCGTATGGCGTAAGTACACCATAAAGTAATCCTTCCCAGTTCCAGAACTCCAGGGTACAACAGAAGAGATTGCAGTTGAGAAATGTCGAAGAGCAGCGGAGCTTCTCGGCGGACCGTGCATCACTGAGGATACCGCACTCTGTTTCGAGGCTCTGAACGGCCTTCCAGGGCCTTACATCAAGCACTTCCTCAAAGAGCTCGGTCTCGATGGTCAGCTGATCTTGTATTCCCCCTCCCCTTGCAGTTACTGAACGGATCTGCATCGTGATCTCCCAGGTCTCAATACACTGTTGATAGGCTTTCCAACAACGGCAGCATATGCACTTTGCACATTTGCCTACAGCTCTGGCCCAGGTACTGAGCCTATGCTATTCGTCGGCAGAACAGACGGAAAGATCGTACCTCCACGAGGACCTGGAAAGTTTGGATGGAACCCAATCTTCGAGGTGGAGGGTACTGGAAAAACGTATCAACCTCCTGCGCCGTTCATCTCCCTGCCCCCAGCTGACTTATCGATTATAGGTTTGCAGAGATGTCGGATGCGGAGAAAAACTCAATATCGCATCGATTCCGCGCTCTGGAAAAGCTCAAAGTTCACCTGCGGTCTTTAACTCATAACTAGATGTTCGCTCACGAATTCCATCGTGGTGTGTAAGTTACTAGACAGCGGAAGGATGGAAGATGTATTGTCATAACCTTGACTTCTGCTGATTCACGTATGATTGCACGACCTTGCTGTCTATTCGAAGAGCCGCCACGATATGCTTGAAACTGACCAGTAACTTCCCTGTGCCTTTGTCGTAGATCTAGTGATCATGTAACGAAGGTGAACAAACTCGTCAGTCATCCATACGTGCACATCAAACTGATGACTCACCTCCCCCCTGCAAGTACTAGATCTTTTGTTGAATGCAATCGTTGTTCCCACCAATCGTAGTACAGTGCCCCTATCCATTGATCAGTTATCTGCCATCCTAAACCCATGCACAGACATCTTACTGGGGCGCTGGACCATGCCATTGTACCTCCATATTTGTCGACACTCCTTCTGGTCTGATTCCAGTGGCCAGACCGAGACAAATGCATGACGAGAGAGTTACGCTTTACCAGAGACTTAGTTGACCTCGCCAGGTGACAAGACAGCACACGCACAATTCTAGAAGATATATTGCGCATGGTCCTGACATAAAGCCAAAGTCGTTCATCATGCCTTTGTACGTCCAAGGGAAATTTATCAGTTTCTCTCTCTCCGATGTTCAACACAAATACCTACCTTCCCCAACAGTTATTTCCGCGATCACCTCAGCCTCCAACTCGCCCGAAACCAAATCCGACCCCATAGTCTTGTTCCTCAGGTTCGTCTCTACAATCCTCGCTCGACGCGCTACACCATTCCCGAAGTTGTAATTTCCGGGTTTCGACTGCCATGCCCAGACATTAGCTACGACCGCCTTGTACCCCACTGGAGCACTGCCTTGGATGGCGCCAGGATTGTCATTGGGAGCCGGCGAAGGAGGAAGAGAGTAGAGATAGTCCATGGGTTCGGAAAGGTCAGCTTGCTCTGGCTGAACCCGATCAGCTTTTATACGTTGCGTTGGGTTTGCCGCCACGGCGCAAAAGGCCATTTGACATCTTGACAGCGTCTGGGAATGATTTCGTGGACGCTGAGGAAGGGCTGCATCATTGAGTTTGCCATTTGAACCCGACCATGCAATTGAAGAGCAACGTAAGTCTACTCGAGCAATCATCTTATCTAGTGTCGATATCAGCGGGTTTCACCCTAATGTGTGAATAATAGATATAAGCAATTTATACATGTGAAGACAGCTTGTGGCGATGTTCAGAGAATGCCTATGACAGATGGATACGGGTCAACGCCACCGGTCATGATTGAGAGACATAGTCGCGAAAGAGTATGTCCTGATTGCGCATCACAGAAAGCCCATGATCATCCGACCACGGGTCGTAGTGAAGAAGTATCGGACTGTATAAGTGATATGTCTGGTATTCTTGAGTCTCTGATAGGGGGCACTGGCACGTCTCGGTGTCTGAATGCTAACAACATCGCAGTGGTTCCGTTGGGTATCGATAGCGGAAAGCGAGGCCATTTGAGTACTAACATACTATCTGTCATGTAGCTCGATCGGGATCACAGTAGAGCACACACTCACGTATTGCCATCTTGCGAATCGTGAGCATAGCTTCCTTACAACTTTGGCTTTGCAGGCTTGTTCAGGTGAGATTGTGACGTCCCAGTCTTCTTATCCAATACCGCTGCAAGGGTATGAGTAAGGCTGGCGACCAGATTTCCCGTCTTTTTATCGTACATCTGATATGGTAGCCGGAGATTTCAACAACAAGGAAACACGGTGGCACCTGAGACTCACCTCCGCACGACTTGTATTTCCCCGCTTGTTCATATTGACAGTCGTCCCGACCAGACGAAGTACGGTTCCTCTACTAATACTTTGAGTAATGACAGGTATGGTTATTCGGAACTTACTTTGCAGCGGGAGCATACCATTGCACGTTGAGCGCCGTGCTCACAACTTGTGGACTTGCATTGACGATCAAGCCGAGACATAGACACGATGAATGGTTCATACTAGTGTTGTAATGGTTTCAGTCTGTAGGGGACAACGGGGGTAGAAAGTACTTGCTGCTCAAGGATGTAGATGGCGCATGGCCCGGAGAGAGTTCCATACTCGTTTACCATACCTGCCCCTCACTTAATCAGACGTTGTGCGATATACTGCCTGAAAACCGTCCACTCACCATCCGTGACAGTAACTTCAGCGATCGTCTGAGCCTCCATCCTACTCGCGTCTGACCCCTCTCCCATCGAACTGCTCACAATATTGGCCTCTAGAAGCCGCGCATTGCGCATTACCCCGCTGCCAAACACATCGGCCTTCGGATGTGTTCTCCATCCCCACGCCTTTACGAGCAGCTCCTTGTGCTTCGCGCTGACGTTCCCTGCAATAACAGTTGGGTCGTAATTCGTAGGTCCAGTATGAGGGAGAGAGAAGTTATGGCCCATGACCTGGGTGATTCGGTGGCTGATATGAACCTCATGCCACTGACCCTTTATACGGAAAATTTGACGACGCTTCAAGATCTGTTCTCTTCAGTCAGTCGCTCTTTTTGTCAAAGTGCACATTCCAGCTTCTAAAATAGACACACATATCAGAATATGCAAACTACGAGACCAATAATAACGATGACTTACCTCCGGGCCAGGCTATCCCCTTGTGGCCTGATACCCGTCGAAATATCTTCATTGGTAGCAGATTCCGAAGGCATTCTCTGAGAAACGAAATATGGACTCACACACCGAGAAAGGAACTGCTGCATTCCATTTTGGTCTAGTACAGGGGTAGAACAGAACCCTTCTGTGATTGCGTAGAGAACTTGAATGATAGGTGATCCTATCTCAGGAAGGCGCCACAGTGGATTTCTACAGTCTCGCACTCGCTTGTCCCGCACTCGGCTTGATAGACGTCTTGCTGCAGTGCTCTACAGGTGCCACACTGTGAATCAAGCTCACAAGGAGCCTACCGGTATTTTTATCGTATATCTTCACAATCCAGACATTGTCATCAGGTCACGGTTCGAAAGATAAACAGAACTGCGGAACGACATACCTCCGCCCTGCTGATAGTTGAACGCTTCGTCATCGTCAAACTGATACCAACCATCCGCAGGATAGTCCCCCTATACGCCGCAGTCGGCGATTGGGGTTCAGTCCTAATTTTCTAAAATAACGCGAAACAGGAGGCGTACACTGGTGCCGGACTGTGCCATTTAACTTCCATAGACGTCGAGACGCCATCTGGGTTCATCCCAGTAGCCAAACCTAGACAGAAACACGCCCCTAGTGTCATGCTACCGGTGATATCAACCAGGGGAATAGTGCAAACAAGCACACAAACTCACAATTCCGAAAGGTAGATAGCACAGGGGCCGGAGAGCACACCGAATCCATTCAGCATACCTATGGGTCGCCGTTGAACGATGTAAGGAAACCAAGACGAAAACAATGAAGAACACGCACCGTCCTCCACCGTCACCTCGGCAGCAATCCGTGCTTCCCGCGCAGTAGTACCTTCCGATCCCTCCCCCATCACGTTCTCAATCACATCAGCTTCGACGAGCTTGATCTTAAACGCAGCACCATTTCCAAACGCCTTCTTTCCCGGACGCGTCTTCCACCCCAAGATATTCGCCAGGATCTCCTTGTGCTTCGCGCTGACGTTCCCTCGGATAGTCGATGGGTCATCATTCGGCGGCGGAGCGCGCGGAAGGGAATACAGGTCGTCAAGACGCATCGTTAAGGTAAAGGCATCGATGTGGAAGTGTCGCAAAACCATTATATACCCATTGTACACCTTGTTCTTGGCGGATATGGACAGGTTACAATGCTGCGAGGGGGTTGAATCATCCGCCGACGGAACCGACATGGATACATTGGCAACACCCACGGTGCTCGGGACAAATAGACGATGGAATGTTCGGATCGTCCAAGCAATTCGTGTGCCTCGGTCGTCATAGACCCAACGACGTCCCCCTGCGCGGAAGTTGTACACTGGTTGCCACTTGGACTTTGGATGCAGTACCTAGACTTTGATTGTATTAACACTTGGCTCGTATCCATTCAAATATCGCGTTATCTTACCTGGAATCCACGATAATACCGACTGCTTCATCATGCTAGGCCATTCCATTCATGTGTCCACGCCCACAGACAAGCTCTGCGCTGTGTGTGAAGTGTGAGAACACAGATTAGACATGAACGTGAGAAGGGAAATCTCATAGAAATGACAAACCAAATGACATCCAAGTCTGCTATGACCGTGGAATGGGAGGATTATGTGAGTCCGTGCCAGACACTGAATCCAGTCTGGGTGGAGTGATCTCCGGTCCACGTGGAGCCAACAGGCGCTTTCCCGGTAATACCGGGCTCACCGCGAGCTGACCTTTGCCCTCCTTTGACCGATGTCTAGAGGCTCAAAAGAAAAGGAATCTTACACGTCGCACTGACACCGCATAAAGCGAGCCGACGCTCAACAAACTTGACCCCTCGGCTGAAGTTCATCTTCTTCCGAGGACGACTGCTGCAGATCGAGCGAAAGAAAAGCACTGCGAGTGACAACTGCACGAGGAATAGCTGGAGGCATGGTTACTGCAGAGGGATTTATGGTCGTTGATTCGTCAATGTGATCACTGCGGAAGGTACCGACGTTACAAGGGTGGGTTCTCTTGGGGAGCATTACGAAGCAGCTGAGATCATCTTGTGAGTTACGAATAACAAGTACCGAGATCATACAAGTGCTATGCAACACGCAGGCGCACGTCATGCCGAACATTACAGCTTGGCGAGTGGTTTCTCGAACGGCGTTATTGTGTGCGTCGTAGATATCAAGATCTGCCCCGTGTCCTTATTATACATCTAGGACAGTTGTATTAGCACTCGAGTATGCAGTGATGGCCCTACTATTAGAGCTAACCTCTGCCCGACAGATGAAGATCCTCCCCGAAGACACTGAGGTAGCTACGATCCTCAAATTGGTCCCATCCATCGCGGGGGCGTGCCAGTTCGTATTCATATGTGTCGAAACCCCAGATCCGTCACGATCAGAGTAGAAACCATGGCAGAAACCCGTCGAGAACGTGCAGCTATCCTGAACGTCAACCTCGGTCTCGGAGATAAAAACACCTAACCATACACTCACTAATCCAAGAAATTGATCGCACATGCTCCGGCAAGCGTCCCATGGGCATTGAGCATCCCTATAAAAGTCCGAGAAGCGAGGGAATGTTCAGCGACGGTGATTTCAGGTGAAGACGACAAAAGGAAACATACCTTCCGCGACAGTCACCTCATGAATAGTTTCCGCCGTTGCTATCTCCGCACCGCCATCGGTGGGCACATCCGACTTTCTGTAGTTCACCTCGACCAACCTGAGTTTCCCGGCGGAGTCGTGACCAAAGACTTTACTGCCCGGATGGTCTCCTACGTGGAACGACAGTATATTCACCAGAAGCTGTTTCCATTTTAACGGCAGGTTTCCTTTGATGCTGGCAGGGTCATCGTTGGGAGCCGGCGCCTTTGGGAGCTTCAAAAGGCGGTCTAGAGGCATGTTTGGGAGCTGGTTTTTGGAGAGCTATTTTTTGGACGTGGTGGCGAGAGGTGAGCACGAGCACGAATAGGAACCGTGAGACTGTGAGGACGACGACGTACAAAATGTAAAGACGTCTCAACGTGTCACTTTATATGAAACCCGGGACTTCAAGTTGACTGAACTGTGTGTACGATGCTAAGATCGCCGGTCACGATGAAAGTCGGACGGGGTGGACTGGGGTTGATGAAATTCATCGAAAACGTGAGAGGTGGAGACATTATCAAGAACGCCTCGGAGGATAATGTCAAAAAGTCTCATAACAGAGACACGCAGAGACAATGGTGGAGGAAGGAAACAGAACAGTTCCGGTTCATTCGGCTCATGACAGCCCTAGCGCTCGCTTGTTCCCACGCACTCGGACGTTGTCCTTGAGCTTGAACTTGAACGTTTGAACTTCCAAAGCCCAGAGGAGCAAGAATGCGAATTATCGAAGCTAAGAGGAGAGAAATTACAGCGAAAGGCCTACGTTATAGATCGACACACAAGGGGCCTTACGAGCACCAGCGCATCCTGGGGCCCGACACAAGCTCACTCACAACTTCAAGTTGAACGTATCTTCACGGTCTTTTTGGCTGCACATGCCAATGAAACTCAGGTCGTACCATACAAAAAGGATTGACAAAAATCGAAACTGACAATATCTGCGTGTATCGATGGAGATAGTCTCGATCAATCATCAACAACTTAGTTTGACGCTATCGCAGGTGAACAACTCGAAGAAGGTCAAAAAAGATAAGTACCCTTTGATGAGCGAACACCTTTTCTCTATCATAGATTTTTTTGACATGGAACATTCCCTTTGCAGACGAAGCCTGCCAATTGTGAAAGACATCAGATGCTATCACTGGTGTACGAAGATCAACGTTCACCTACCAAACACGTACAGTAGAATTACAGTATCCCATCACGCAACCGGCATCGTGGCTACGATGGCGCATCTTTTGGAGAATTGATAATGGAAGAAGATCGTGAACAACGGGGAAGGTTTTGGGTAATCATACGACCGTAGCAGACATGAGGTTTTGCGGGAGGCAAAACTGTTGCTGTCCCTTCCTCTGATCTTGTGGACAGCAATTGATTGCAAGGCGAACGTTAGAAGAAGGGTATTGAAGCCTGAAAAGATCATGTACCGGTGAGCTACGATCAATTAAGTAACATGGCATAGCGTCGCTATTGAACTTACCAAATGATAGGTTAATACCCCAGGTAACAACATCTACACGTCTTTGTTCGAAGGCTTCGGCGGTGAGCGAAACAGTCCGAGTCCGAACCTCCGTTAAGTCAACCACCGAAGAAGCTGAAGAAACGGATGGGCTTCGATAACCGGCTACACTCCTGCTTCACAGTGGAACGAGACAGCTGAGTGCCTGCGTCTTGACTTTCATTGATTTTGAGCTATAAGAGCATATCGAAGACAGCGTAAAAGAATTCCAGAATCCAGATGTGACTGCAATGGACGCCCAAGGACCTTGGACATGAGCGTCTCGCGAGCGTCTATGAATTTGCTGTCAACTTTCTTTGCGGTGCGCTACAACTTGAACTAGTATACAAGCTACGTCGATCGACTGCCCGCATGGTCAGTCCGAGTTCGTTATTCAGAATCTGGAGAACTCGCTGACATGCCCGCCTAGCCTCTTACAAATGCACGCCTGGAACCCCCCGTCCAGTTCCCGCCATGTGCGCAAGCAACGCTGCGCCATGGATGGCTCTTCCGCCCCCCCATATGCCAACAGGTTTCAGACCTCCCGGCTTGGCCTGCTCAAACGAGAACATCCCCGGTCTTCATTCCACGACCGCATTCTTTTGCGGCCCTCATCAACGGTTGGTCCTCATAGAGCCCTCCATAATAAATGGCACGTTCAAGTTGTGGATACTTCCGCACAACTGATTGCGTCGAACCCTCAAATGGCAATTATTCGGAGCCGTGATTGGAGGTGAGCGTACGGCCGCAACAGCGGTGCAGTACTGAATAGCTTTGCCTTACCGTTGAACAGGAGGTTTCGTCGGTCCCTACAGACGACAATTTAATCATAAGCCATTCGCCCCTATGGCGAAAAGTACTAGTGCAGCTGTGACGATCGAGCCCCCCGTCGGACCCGTCGAAGGTGGAATACGACACCTGCCTTAAGTGGGAACCTGAGCACGTCCCTTCCGCATCCGGACTGTCCACAGCACCACAAGCATTTCCGACAGTCCGCAATAAACGGGTGTCTGCCCACAATGGGTCGATACTTCCGCGTTCCGTCATCCGTGCAACCGCAGGAGGTTTCTATCCGCTGCGGTTTGTTATAAGCGAACCTCTGCTCCTCACTAGACATTCGGTCACTCTCTTTCCCGAACCACTACCACCCCATCGCTATACCATTCGCATACAACGTTCACTTCAAACTCTTTAGCCCACCCCACCCACCCTACTCACTTCCCCTACACCGGTAAACGATGGTTCAGTTCAGCGCCATCTTGCCCGTTTTCTCTGGTCGCATCATCTCGGCGCCCGGTGTTCGTCTCGAGCTGAAGGACATCCTCGGTTCAGGTGCTTACGGAGTCGTCTACCTCGCCCAAGACCTCTCAGACCCTCTCGCCCAACCTCCCGCCCTCTTCGCCGTCAAGTGTCTCCTCAGACATCCCGATGGATCAGACTACGCTCGCGCTCAGGAGCGCGAGATAGTGCTGCACAAAGCCGCGTCTCCTCATCCTAACGTAGTCACCCTTCACCATGTCATCACCGAGGAACGGTACATCTATCTGGTCATGGACTATTGCCCTGGAGGCGATTTGTTCGGTGCCATCATTGACTGGGGGACGTTCGAGGGTAACGACGACGCTATCAAGAAGGTGTTCTTGCAGTTGATCGACGCTGTGGACTTTTGCCATGATCTGGGTATTTACCATCGTGATTTGAAGCCGGAGAACATCATGTGTTCTGCGAACTTTGACCAGGTGTACCTCTCGGACTTTGGTCTGGCGACGCAGGTTGCAGTGAGCAATACCTTCGGGTGCGGATCTTCGTATTACATGAGTCCTGGTACGTCTGCTCCCGACTTCCTTCCTTCCTTCCGCCCAATTCCAGACACTGACTTCATCCGCTCTCCCGCCACACAGAGTGTCTGGGTATCATGACGAGCCAAGCACCGTTCTGCACGCGAGAGTCCGACGTATGGTCGCTCGGTGTGATCCTGAACAACATGGTCACAGGACGTAACCCCTGGCACGTCGCTTCTCCCGCGAACGACGAAGGCTTCCGCCAATTCCTCGCCGAGGGCGCGGACTACCTCCTCCAGGCACTCCCCATCTCCCGAAGCGCCGCGAACCTGTTCAGCCGCGTTTTCGATCCCAACCCTGTCACCCGCATCACGCTGTCCCAACTCCGCAAAGCGACTTTGGAAGTTGACTCGTTTTCGCACCCTGGGAGACCGTATTGTACGCCCGTCCCCCCGCCTCAGACTCAGCACGTGCATGTGGTGCCTCATCACCCTGCGGGACATCCTCATCGGGGCGCACCAACTGTCGACATCATCATCCCCGAGGGCACCGACCTGGACGCGTTCCCCCTCCCACCACCACTCGACCCGTCTTCCCCTCGACACGGCGAAGACTCGTCGAACGAAAGCGCAGGTCCGATCACGCCTCCGACCGTCACTCAAAACCCCACCATCGCAGACGCAGAGCCTCTCAACGCTTCCAAGGCGTTTGCGCGGAACGCTGGACAGGGCGGAGGTGGATTGCGCGGGAACAGGAAGCGGGTGTTTGCTGCGATCGGGCTGGGTATTGGGACGAGGAGTAGAGATAGAGAGTCTTGTTCGGGTTCTGGGAGTAGGTTGTCGAGGAAGTTGAGGCAGTATCGGATTGGGGAGAGTGCACAGAGGTTCGTGGGGGTGATGAGGGAGTTGAAGCTGCGTGCTTGAGTTTTCGTGTTTGTGGGTCTAACGGTGGCTGACTGGACGGATGGGATTGATATACAAAAAGTGAAAGGATATCTGCTATGTACACATGTATGGAACTGCAATACCACATTTGCAACGCATTTCAAGGAGTGACGCTCAGCGAATACAGTCGCGGGAATGACGGGGCGTGAGTGTTGACGGGTGTTTGTAGCAGCCGAAGCTCGGAGGACGGAGGATGTGGAGGACCGAGGAGGGTGATAGCCCCATTGACCTCTCTCTTCTACACTCGCCGTCCTCTTCCTACCGCTCCCTGTCCCCCACGTCCTCCGGAGCACCCCCGCCCCCGACCCAGTCCACCACAATGCCCGTCGGCGTCAATTCGGCACACTCCTAGTATATGTTTCCTCCGTCGGCATCTCCACCGAGCTCTGCTCTCCCGTCCACCCCATGCCATCTCCCTGCAGCATCCTCAGCAGCAGCATCCTCGACGCTCCCACCAACGGCGTCACCCCCGACCTCAGGGATCACATGTTCAGGATCACAGATGCACTTGCCAGCCTCGAAAGCTACGGAATGGACGTCCTACGCAACCTCAAGGTGACCGAAATGTCCCTGCTGCAGAAGGAGGAGGAGCCGGGAAAGGTCGAGTCCAAGATGGTGTTCGAGACACGCGTGACAAAGAGTATGTCCTCCCTTCCTGCTCCTGTGTCCCCTGTCAAGTCAGTGCTCACCCACGCAGGCATGCTTAACGACACCCCAAATATGCATGGAGGGTGTACCGCATTTCTCATCGACTTGTGAGTACCGACGTATGCATCACCAAGCATCCCGACTGGCTCACAACAGCAATAGCTGCTCAAGTGTCACCCTCGCACTCCTGCTGGAATACATGAAGAAGCCATCATCTCAGGTCTCCCAGAACCTGAACATCATGTATCATGCGCCTGCTCGAGAGTACGTCCTGTCGCGACCCCCCGTCCAAGGCACAACTGTACTCATGACCCGTGCGCAGAGGCGCCAGAATTCGCATCGTGAACAGGACAGTCACAGTGGGGAAACGGACGATGTCTGCCCGATCAGAGGTGAGCAAACACTTTTCTGCGCTCGTTTCTCCGCGTCTCCGAAGCTGACGACTGCAAAAAACAGGTGTACGATGCTGACAACTCACGACTCGTCGCATCAGGTTCGCACAGCAAGATGACGGGGTCGCAGCCAGAAACGCGCCTGAAAGCCGACCCCAACGCCGCACAATCAGAGTCGCGCCTGAAGACCGCTAAGCTGTGACCCCAACGACCCACCATATCGTCACCACCCGTTATTTTTTTCCCCATCGCTGTTGCCTTTTTGTTCTCTATAGTGTATTTTGCAAAGGGACAGTCTATCGTCAGTTCTCTCCACGGCTGTATTCATCTAATCGCTTTTTTTTCTTCTTGCTTTCCTCCTCTCTATCCTCGCAAATCATTTGTATTCACACGTCGCGCAGATATATAATCACACTCAACACTTTCGTAACATCTCTTTGCTGATAATGGAATATCGGTCTGTGCCCAGAAGTCAATGCGCAATCGGAGTGCAATTGAGCGTGCGCTGTTGAATACGGTACGTACCATCGGAGCCGTATGAACTAGGGCAATGCGCAACACCAGGAGGAATCGTCAAGGACATTTTGTCATTATAATCCTACAAGTACAGGTACTACATGATGGGCTGCTATCAATCAACATGGTCATTGAACAGCAAACAAGAAAAATGGTGTGAGTCCCCGCGGGACGCACGGGGAGTTTTTTCTTTTTCTTTTTCTTATGGCTTGTTGTCGAGATGTTGGACGTGACCTGCCTCTTTGTCCTTTGCGAGCTCGGAGACGGGCGACACGGGGATGTGCGCGTCGTTGACTTGTTCTTCGACGCGTTTTTCCTGTTCGGCGCGGATGTCGCCCTCGAACACTATCAAAAAAATCAGATCCAGCCCTTATCCCATACAATAGAAAGAGAGAGATGATTGAGATGGGGGGACGTACGGAACGCGAGCTCCTCGAGGGACTTTCCCGACGTCTCAGGGAACATGAAGAACACGAAGACGACTTCGAACAAGAGGAAGACGACGTAGGAGATGTAGTATTTCCACCCTGCGTTTCCGATGCCGATCGGGTTCACGAATTGGTTGAAGAAGCCGGCGCAGCGGCCGAACCATTGGAAGATCGAGACGCCTTTGGCGCGCGCGCTGTAGGGGAAGATCTCGACGAGGTAGGCTGCGAGGGAGGGAGGGAGAGTGGGTGTGAGTTATGAGGTGGGTAAAGGGGAGGGAGGGAGGAGAGGAAGAAGAGACTTACTGTAGGTGAGAGCGTTGTAGGCCATGTTGTAGAAGGGGGAGTAGAGGAAGATGAAGGCGATGACGGCGCGAGAGGCGTTCAGGTCCTTGTTGATGGCGTAACGAGCGGAGGCGATCGTCCAGCCGGTGAACACGAGTGTCAAGCTGATCGTGCAAGTCTAGAAGTGAAGACACGAATCAGTGCGATGCGGAGGAACGAGGAGGTGGTTTGGAGACGTACGAGGTAGACGGGACGACGTTTGAGACGAGGCATGGTCAAGGCGAAGATGGACGCGTTGATGAATCCCCAGCAGGTCATGGACAGGTTGATCAGGTTCTTTTGGCGGTTGTCCGTGATACCGACGTTGTCCAGAATGGGTGACAGGAAGTAGCTACATAGCCGCAGTGAGCCAAAAACAAAACATATAGAGGTCGTTGTAAGCAGAGACACTTACGAGGTGAGACCGTTACCGGACCACTGGGTGGCAAGACCAAGGAAAGACGCCACGAAGACACGCTTGCGCATACCAGGGGTAGAGAACAACGCCGACCAACCCTGCTTGTTCGTCTCCCTCTCCAACTCCAACGTCTTCTCAATCTCCGCATACTCCGCCTTGACGATCTCCGAATTGACGTCTCCCTCCGCGTGATACTTCACCAACAGCGCGAACGCCTCTTCGTTGCGACCGTGGGCGACGAGCCACCGGGGGGACTCGGGGAGGAACCAGATGAAGGCGATTTGGAGGAGGGACGGACAGATTTGGAGAACGGAGGGGATGCGCCAGGCCCAGTCGTTCGGCATGGAGAAGGTGCCGAGGGTGACGCCGGCGGCGACGATGGCGCCGATGAACCAGGAGGCGTTGAAGAGGGACCCGAGCCGGGCGCGTTCCTTTGGGTAGGAAAGTTCTCCGATCATGGAGGAAGCGGCGACGATGCAGAAGGGGATTCCGAAGCCGAGGAAGAATCGGGCGATGACGAACATGGCGACTGGTGGTTCGGGACAGAAAGTCAGGTTTGAGTTCGGGTTTTGGGATGTGAAGGAGGGGGAGGACTTACAGTTCTTGGAACCGGTTTGGAGACCGGCACCGAGGATCATGAAGAGGGTTCCGATGATGATAGCCCATCTACGACCGAGCTTGTCTGCGGTGATGGGGACGAGGGGCAGAGCCGCCATGGAGCCCAGAGAGTAGAGGGCGGACAAGAGACCGAGGATGGTCTTCCTGGGGTGTCCGAAGACTGCGATACCGGGCATGTCAACACAAAACGCATAGCGTATGAAACTTCAGGCAACTCACACTCTTGCCATGTAGCAACAGCCTGCAAACCGTTCATCATGGAAGAATCGAAACTATACGGTAGACAACCCGTCAGGACCGAGTTTTTCTTTTTCTTTTCTTTCTAGCAAACTGAAACTTACCCAGAGGTCATCTCGATACCGATACATGTTGGGAACATGAGAAGGTACAATAGAGTGAGGTTATGCTTCTTGTACCATGGCGTCTTGTCCTCTGCAACCAAACGCGACACGAGGTTGTCTTCACTGCCACCAGCAATGCCCATGATGACTTGTGTGGGGAGACGGTGGTAGGGGAAGTCTGGTGGTGGGTCGATGGGAGGACGAGGGGGTCAGATGGTTCCACCGTCGAGCGTTCTTATATGCTTTTCGCGTCGAATTCTGACCTCGCGGTCCGGGTCTTGCAATTGACCTGGGGCTGGCTGGCTACTAAAACACTCGAAACGACGCATAGGGTGAAATAACCCCTTGGATCTTCCGGTCACTTGTGTCTTGGCAGCATCTTTTGAGTGACCTTTTTCTCCGCTGCGATCCCGCAACGTCGAAAAAAAGTCGTGAGATCGAGATCATCCGTCTCTCAAAACGACACTTCCTGACGACGTTTATGCCTTCTTTGAGCAATGTTTGTCCGGAAGTGCAGAACGAGTTGCTTATCATTGTCGATGGATGGACGGCGTTTTGACAAGGGAAGACGGGTTTGTGGGGAAGTGGTGGTCAGAAATATGCGGCGAACGGTTGTGGAGAAGGGGGAAAGCGCGGGGTATCTTCGGATTCGCTTACGATGCGTGTCGTGGGGCCCCAAGATTGCGCGCTTCATTGTAGGAAGATTTGACCAAAAGTCCATCTAGTCCCATGTTCATGATCAATCACTGGCCCGACAAGCCATCCACATTCGCACAGGACCATGTCGCCTAGAGGGATTTCGCTTTTGAATGAGTTGAGTAGTTTTGGAGGTTTGTGCAGTGAGTGTCTTTGCTGATGAATGAATGACCTTTGAAAGTTCGGAAGATCCATCTGGCAAGAAGAAGCGCCATCAGCGATCGACCGTTCCGCATTTGGAAAGTGTAGTGTTCAAGCGCGATTGACGTCCTGACGGCGCTGCCTTCTGACATCACGACTTTATTCCGTTGAAAGGATCACTTGAGAATTTGAATGGCGGTGTGGGTCACCGAGATCAGTCCATAGAAGAGAACGCGGGTGCGTCGGTGCGCTTTGTGCGCAGACGGAGTCGATTGTGAGGGATCGAAAATGTCAGACGGCCGAGGCGGACTCTGACTCAACGTTCGGAAGGATCACTCGACGAAAGGATGATCAATTATGCAGGACGCAATGCCAAGCATATACACCGACCTCCACACCAAGGGAAACGTTCGTTCGCTGCACCGAATGTGTACTTGTGGTAGTTTCCCCTACTGCTCTATTCCGTTGTTGCATGTAACTGTGGTCGCTTACTTACTACATTTCCTCGAGCACTGAATATGCCCTTCCAGGAGAGGATTACCGGAGATCTGCAGAGCAACAATTCCAGATGCTTATATAGTCTCTGGTAGCATCAAGGTACAGGTAACTGCATCGCTCGTTTCGACGCGTTCATGTGGGGATGTCCAAGGAAACCGTCCATGTGGATGCTATGGAGGGCGGGGGCTAACCGCCGCTTCCCCAACATCCGTTCCTCACATGATGGACCATCCGCGACCATCGTTGGTAACACAATGGGGAAGCGGCGAGCGCAATGATGAAGCATGTGGGCCAAGAGAATTTGCTCTTTCAAGGTACGGATGATTTCATTGATCGAGGAAGGGAAGGTTTCTGTGGAAGGTCCGGTGATTCGGTTATATAGGTTAACAGTAGCACCGCGGAACCGGGCCAATTCAGGCCAATTCAAGTATCCAACTTGTATGTAAGATCTCAATCTCAGAGATGTCGCTCGCTGAACTACAGAGTACAGTATTCAGTTAGTATAATCTACAGCAGGAACGGAAGTTTGACACGCACCATCGAAGTATGCTGACACAAGACGAATAAAATCTCGCCTTGGACTTATGTGGCCGTGCCCCTCTCCCCCTTCAAACCCATAAGGTACAGAAAGATTTTCTCGGCCGTGAATAAGCTTTTACCAATAGGCTATGCGTCAGCCATAGTTCCTGTTTTCACGACTCAGGTACATCCATCCACAGCCGTGACCGAGGACGCTCTTCCATTCGGTGTGTTCCAGTGGTTCAATGTCCTCCAGTGGGACACTGGGAGTGGCTCTTGGATAAGCTGACAAGCGGTTGTGCTTGATTGACCGGTCTGAGCAAAGAGGGACTCGATTCGTCCCGTATTTAGTACGTCGCACACCAATTTAAAAAAAGGCTCATCTGCCAGCGGCATACCACCGAGGAACTCAAGAGGAGAGCGATCATTTACTCCTCGGTGAAGAGCGTCGATATCGGAGATCTCCACTTCATCTCGGTCTTCGCTGTTCGTGAGGCTTATACATGCGAGTTTGTCTCTTGTCGGGAGATGTTGACACCATAGAGTTGGATTTTGCCTCGGACAAGCTGCGCCTGTGAGTGAGGCCGCGAGAGGTGACTCCGAGCCTGTACGTGACAACCTGGTTAACATACAAACACCACTGACGTCATGAGACTTACATTGGTAAAATCCCTTCATTCTACTTGGTGAACTTTGTGCGTGTATAGGGTTTGCGCGAGGTTTTGCGTGAATAATATGCAGAAGACAGGAAGGCAGAATAGTTTCAAGTTTGATGATGAGTGGACCTGCTGTACGTAACTGACCCGGACCGATACTTGCCGACCACAACATGGCCTTTTGCACCGTTCCATCTACCTTTCCCAGACCTCCCTCAACGTCTTTCTAAAGAGGATCAAACCTATCAAAGCGCTCAATTCGTTGTACACTTTCTGTGTATCAATGACTATGGCGGGATCTGAATACGTCGAAAATGTCCCACTTTCAGAGGATATCGTCTACGTATTATGACTGGTGAGGGGCGTTTTGCTATCATCAAAGTTTGCAGCCATCTCACGTTCAGCAACCTTGGAAGTTAGAAGTGTGTTGGGCAAGCTCTGAATAACTGAGGGGAAGGCAGGAGAGATCAGGAATATTGTCAACTGGTAAGCACTGCATTCGATTTCTGAGCAGCCCTTTCGCTCCTTGCAGCCCAAGTGAACTTACGCATGTCTACGCCTGTTTCAGTTTCACCGAGACCTAAAGTGGCAACTCCGGGCTATATGCTCTGTACCGTCAGCTTGTGAGTATCGCAAGCCTGAGCGCACTTCAGCCACATTCAGACGCAGTGAGACAGACTAGTTTGTTGAACATAGTTCAACCCCTCGAATGCGATATCAAGTCGAGTTATCGATGAAGCATCCGCAGAGGGGTGTGGGTATTAGAAGCCCTCTTTAATATCGAGCCATCCATCGAATACTTCCGATGAGGGTTGGCATCAGCGTTCACTCGCCTCGTGTATTTCCTCTATAGGCCCACAGTTCATCTGTGGCAACCCTATATGAGATCGCACAGCAGACTTTCGGTTTTCATTCACCCTCCACCATGGACGAAGATTATGGCCAGAGGGTACGGCCCACCGCCGCCATCAGGAATATTCTTGATACATATCCGTTCAGCATTGGTATATTTCGAGAACTTCTGCAAAACTCCGACGACGCAGGAGCAAGTGAGCAGGTATAGGTCCCGACATTGCCATACGCGGTAATTTGAGCTAACGTTGCCCGACAGGTATTCCTGCTTGACCATCGTACCCATGCCGCAGACAATATCCTCTCCCCAAAACTTGCCGAAGCCCAAGGACCGGCCCTCCTCGCCTATAACAACGCCATCTTTCGTAGTGACGACTGGGAAGCATTGCAAAACATCAATGAATCCTCAAAACGTACCGACACAAGGTATGAATTTGCTCATCGCACCTTGTCTTTATTGACACTCCGTTTCTCTAGCAAAATCGGCAAGTACGGAATTGGGTTCCGATCTTGCTACCACGTACGTGATGCACTGGACGCTCCTATCAGCCTGACACCTTGTCTCTAATATTGCTTCAGATCACCGACACGCCCCAAATACTGTCGGACAAGTATCTGGCAGTTTTTGACCCGCATCTGGCTTTCACCAACTATGGCGGTTCTAAAGTGGATTTTACTCATAGTCTCAAGTACAGTGATCACATCTCTGCCATGAATCTCGACGTCCTCCACCCATCTCATCTTTCCGGCGATGCTCTTCGTGGTACCGTCATTCGTTTGCCGTTGCGACAGGCCGGTGGCAAATCCGAGATCAGTTCCAAGACGCTCACGACATCGGAGATCCGCGATCTCCTTATCAACTTCGTTCGCAGTGAACTGTGTATCGCCCTTCTCTTCCTTGGTAAGCTCAAGTCCATCACCGTCAAGGAGGTCGACGATCGCGGTGTCCGTTGCATTGGTACAGCCGAGCTTGTTAGGGCGACAGCAGCAAGTTGTCGCGATGCTTCCCTCAGCCAGGAAATCGTCTCGGCAACAATAACCTGTGGCGAGAATGCTCAGCCAAATACCCAACGGTGGCGCGTCATTCACGCCAGCTTCGACAAGCAACTGTGCTCAAATATACTCTCGCAACGTCTGAGTAGAGATGCAGGGGCAGATCTTCAGCGCGAAAAACTTTCGCCTGCGGTCTCACTCGCCTTCCCGGTATCTCCCTCCACACCCGAAGATATGCACGGTCGCCTCTTCACATTCCTCCCGTTGCCGTTGCCAACGGGATTCCCGTGTCATATTCACTCGTTGTTCGCCTTAACTCCATCTCGACAGAATCTCCGCAACGCGGGCGAGAAGGGGATAGTGCCCGGTGCCCGAGATGAGTGCGTCTACTCATATGTTGGTGCTAGTTTCTAGTTTTGACTGTTTTGCTAGGTTGTTGGTAGAGTGGAACAAAGCCTTATTTGAGGTATTCATTCCTCGAGCGTGGGCCGCTGCACTCGAGACATTAGCTACCAGTCCCATCGCCGACATATGGGCGGCCTGGCCCCCTCCATCCCAAGACACCCCTGGCGGTGACCCCGCTTACTGGCGCCACTTGGTCGCCAATGTCGCACAAGCCGTTGTAGACGAGAGGAGGGAAGTTTGGCCGATCATGGGTAGAACCACATTCACCAAACTCAATGATGTCCTCGTTGCCACTCAAGACGATGAGCTCTACTTCAGCGCTCTCACATCCGCAGATGTTCCGATCACGCTCCCTCTTCCCTACATCATTGATACCATGATAAGCATGAACATTGCCTTCACGAAGCTGAGTCCCCAAGCTGCGCATGAACTTCTTGTGGTAAGCAACTCGTATTTCTTGTTGTTTATGGTAAAGACTAATGTGGTCTAAAAGCAAAACCCCCGTATTGTTGAGCTTTCTTCGGAAATGAAGCGCATCCTTCGTCTCTTCTTGCTCTCCACCGGAAAGCCCGCATTAATGGCCGGAATCCCCATTATCCCACTCATCACTGGGGCCTTTGTCGCGCTGAAGATCCGACCCTCTTCTCTCTGCGTCGCCGAAGAGTTTGTCCTGCTGGAGGACCAAGCCATTCCGATATTTCAACAAGCTAGCGCCAACCTCATTGCTCTCTCACAACTGCCTTCCACGTTCATGCCTTCGGCCTCCGATACCCTCAATGTGACTGCCCTTGGATGCCGGCAGGTTGTCACATATGTGTCAACACTCATCAGCAACTTGCGGGACTCTGCCCGTGCGGCATGGTTGTACCAATTTTGGGTTTGGTTGGTCACCTGGAGTCGCCGCGACGAGGTTGATTCTCAGCTTGCATACCTACCCATCATTCCTGGTGATGATAGCAATTTCTACACCCCAAGTACTATCTTGTTTAACTCAGACGGCGTTGATGCTATCCTGAAAACGGCTTTGTCCCGGTTCGGACTACGCTTCCTCTCCCCTCACTTTCCACCAACTGCTTCCGCATACTTGAAAACAAGAGGGGTCCTGAGAGCAGTGAATGACATTGGGATACTCCTGCAGCACTTGCAGCCGCGTCATCTCCATGGTCTATCCGATACCGAGGCCTTCTGTCTGGCTGAACATATGACCCGCTGTTTGAGGTCGTCTTCAATGCCACTCTCCGTCACACATCGCCGCCGTCTCCGCGACTTACCGATCTTTCCTGCCCTCTTGGAATCCCCTGCACTCCATTTCACGCCATCACTCAGTACTGTCCAGCAAGGGAGCCAGATGGTTCTATTCGATGCAGGAGATGCGATCATCCTGAAATACGATAATGCCATCTTGCTGCCAGCTGTACCCAACGTCGTCTTCGTAGCTCGCTCCTTCAAGACCCTGGATGCTACTACCGCTGTCGCGTCTGCAGATACTTCATTCCGAAGTGCATCTCCGGAGTCGGATATAGTGGCAAAAGCTGTTTCCCACTTCGCCTTGCAGACGAAGGCATTCCAGAGCGCACTACTGCGGCGGATGGTTGCTCATTGGAGCAGGCTTCCGTCTGAGCAAATACGCTCACTCGGTGCAACCGCGTTTGTCCAGGTTCAGACAGGAAACCCGAAGGCGCCGCGGGACGTAGTGGATCCCGAGGCCACCATTGCATCGATCTTTGATCCCAGTGACTCTCGGCTGCCTCGTATTCTGGACACTGATGACGCTTCAATCATCGCTTCTCTTCGCTCCCTTTCTCTTCTGTGCACCTCCTTGTCCGACGAAATCATTAGTGAACGCTTGCGCGTCATCAATGTGTCCCCAAACTCTGGCCACCGAGGTGCTTCGCATCTACTCAGGCTGCTTCAGACGACACAATACGACTGCTCAGACATTTGCGACGCGCTCCAGCTCCGTTGGCTGCCAACAAATCGAGGCCTCCGGCGTCCAGACCAGTGCCGTGATCAAACATCTCACTCCCCTCGAGAGCTATTCGACCAAGTGCTTGATCTTCTAACGGACGTAAGGGAGGTCACTTCCCCCACTCTTCGCTCGGCATTAGGCTGGGACATGCCTGTCCCCCTTGAAATCATCCAAAGGCAACTCAACACGGTGCTACGGAATAGACCTCAGGACTTGCCACGCTACATCACAACTATCCTCATTGAACTCGGTCGTCGTGTACAGGAGCTATCCCCGAGTCTCATCCAGAGCTTCCGTGATATCACAGCTGACCAGGCTTGGGTTCCGGCGTCCGACACGCTTGTTCTAACCTCCCGTGCTCTTCTGGACGAGGAGAGTATCCCTCCGCCCGGCTTCTTCAAAGTGCACAGTAGGCTGCTATCGTATGACGGTACCCGTGAGGTATTGTCTCGGATGGGATGTATGGAACGGTACGATATACTGCTCTAATTAATCTGGGTGAAGACTGAATGACTTCTTCAGCCCCTCCAATGACGCTCTGTTGGAAGAGTTGCGTCACAGCCAGAGCCTTCCTTCATCCCCCTCGCTGGCAAAGGATGCCATTCGTCTCCTGAAAGCCATTGATCTGACGTCGTTGTCTGATCACGACAACGATAAGCTTCTCGTTCCGGACTTCGAGGGGGAGCTTCGCCCCTTGGATCAACTGTACTTCGACGATATGGGCGTGCGAGCATACGGGGTGGAACTTCCTCAAGACCGTCGCCGTTCTCACCAAGACCTGAGGATTACTCTTGCGGAGAAGTTAGGCATCCAGACTCTGAGTTCATTGGGTTTGAGGCAAGAGGAGTTGGACGACGAGGAAATGCACGAGGACCTCACAACTCGGATTGCAAACGTTCTCAGGCAGTATACCCCTGATCAGGCGCCAAACGAATTTTTGGCGAACGCTGCAGATGCTGGCGCAGAGCGATTCCATATTGTTCTTGACCGGCGACAACATTCCACGAGACAGTTGCTCTCGGAGAAGATGGCCCCGCTTCAAACAAGTCCCGCACTGATCATCCACAACGATGCCATCTTCTCCGACAACGATTTCAAAGGTATTCGCCGAGTGGGTCTCGGCGGGAAGCAGGAACGTCCGGATGCGATTGGAAAGTTCGGCCTTGGGGCTTTGGCGATGTTCCACTTCACAGAGGTAATCACATTTGTTTAGCTTGTTATATGCGTCTTCATTTGCTGATAACTTTACATAGTCTCCGATGATTGTCTCGGGGTCCTCGGTGCTCTTCTTGGATCCAAGTCGGAAATATCTTCCAGCAGATGGCCGTAGTGCCAGAAATGCTATCAGGGTGCCTCTAGCAAGAATGCGCATGTGAGCTCCTCTTCTGTGTTTCGGCACAACAAATGATACCACTTTCTGACTTATCCTGAACTCAAAGCAACCATTGCGGTCATCTCCTCCCGTTGCACGGCTTGTATGGGTTTGATGGACAATCCGATTTTTACAATGGTGTAAGTACATGCATCTTCGTTACGGCATTGACTCACGGGTACAATGATAGACACTGTTCCGACTTCCATTGCGGACGAGCTCGCAAGCTCAACACAGTAATCTAAACAAGATCTCAGTATCTCCCGAAGATGTACTGGGGCTCTTGACTATCTATGGGCAGACGGCAGCTCATTCTCTTCTCAACATCGGCATCAACTCCATTGCATGCGCTGTTCGGGATACCACGGGTCTTCGCGAATTATGGTTTGCAAATGCTTCTCGCACGAATGGAACGGAAGTGGAGGGAGAGGGCGTATCAACCAGCCAGATCACGCTTGAACATCGTCCCCCTGGCACACGTCAGATCTCAGCAGAAGTTTGGCACACAGTGATGCAATCCGCCACCGTCGCTAGTTTACCCGGAGACTTCCAGTCTTTACTAGCTAAACATACCATCCGACATTTGACGGTAACTCTTATGGGCTGCGTTTCGAAGGCCTTATCCCGAGACCCTCCTCGTGGACGACTGTACTCTCATCTTCCGCTTCCGATACCTACATCTCTGCCATTCCACGTGGATGCCCCTTTCGTTCTCGCCGACGATAGAAGATCAATCAGATTCGAGGAGAGCGGGGAGATGAACTTGGAGTCGAAGTATAACCATTGGCTGCTCTCCGAGCGCATTCCACAGCTGTGCGGCGCGTTCCTGCACTCGTGGCCCTCAGCTACGAACAAGACGATGTGGCCCGGTGTCATTCCCCGCTCAGAGAGTGACCCCATTAGTCGGTTGACCATCACATCCTTCTACCGCAAGTACTTCATGGAATCACCTCATGCGTTTTGCCAAACCATGTCTGGAGATAGACTTCCTCCCTCTCGCTCCATTTTCCTTGGTCCTGAGCCAGACCTGGTTAAGGAGGTTCTTACTCTCCTGGAACCGGCAAAGTTTGTCCGCCCTCCCCCGCATGTTCGAAGTCTGTTGCCCGAGGATGTCCAATCCGTCAACGCGGTCGCTATTCGTGATGTCCTTATCTCCAATACGGAGCGGCTTCGGTCGTTGCACTCCAGGAGACATCCTGGCTTTACCACTGAACACATCGACGCTCTGCTATCACGCATGATGTCGGACGCTGCAGATTCGGTGGTTGGCATCGATCTTATTCCTCTGGCAGATGGTTCGTTCAGCTGCGTGGATAAAACCTCGGCGATTATCCTCACTGGTTCATGGCGGTCCGGCGAGGAACCGTGGAAGGTCTTCGCTGCAAAGCATTTCTTGCATCCTTCGATTCAAAAATGTCGCGAAGATCTCATCAAGCTTCAGCTCAACGTTCACAAATTCAACGCTGAGCACGCGGTCCGTCTCGTCAAGGAGATCATCCCTGCTGCAGACCAGGCCATCCTGAGTGCCGAGCAACAGCGGTGGCTCTCTTCTTTCTGGCGACACTTCAACCGTTTCGAGATCTCACTAAGCATGTTAAGCCCAACGAAAGACATCAGGACCCTTCCCATTGTGCGGACATCTACAGGTTCTACCTTTGTCTCCCTACATCGTTGTGCCAGGCATGATGTTCTTGCTGTTCCTACACTGCCTTATCTCACCCGGCTTCTGGAGAGACTAAACGTGATCCTCATTCCATCCGCCCCTGACGCCTGCCCTCTTCCGTTGCATGGGTATATCCCACTCACCTGTTCATTTGAGGACGTCCTGCAATACTTCGAAGTGACGAATGTACCCCATAACTTGATGAACCTGGTCGACAAAGAGGATTATGCAGACTTTGCCGCATTCGCAAGACGCCACCTCTTATCACTCAGGATTGCCCATCATAACACCATTGGAAAGGGGCGCAAAAGGAGAGTTGAAACCACGTATACCGTCAAGCATCTTCAAATCGCCCGCCAGCTCCCCATTTGGCGCGCCCAACGTGGAGGACTGGTCGAAACCCTCTTCGTACCTGCTTGCCACAGTCCGCTCCATATGCTTCCACGGGACCTACCCATGCACGTAGCATCACCCTTCCTCGACCTGACGAATACGTATATCGGGTTTGACAATGACCTGCATGATGTGCTTGGTATTCAGCCGATCTCTCTATCTGCTTTGTACCCACAGCTGTCCTTCCCTGGCATTGCGGGAGCTAAGCAACTACCGGCTCTTCGCGACCTCCTGGATTCTATCTTGCGATACGGCACAGAAGCGTTCCCCCTGTTGCGGGTTCCCAACACTTTCGGAGTGATGGTCTATGCACATACGCTTTACTCCAACTCCGTAACGGTCTTCCGCTCAGCCTTCGCTTCAAAACCGCAATACTTTCTGCATCCTGACTTCCGCGTCATGGAAGACCGCTTGTCCAGGTTTGGTCTGAAGCACATCGTGACAGTGGATACTTTCCGAGACTGTGCAAGGGCAGTCCACGAGGAAGTCATAGATTCTGGCGCTTCTGAAGGTGCTACCACAGTCTTTGCATACTACAACGACAGCCTTTGGCGACTCCACACCAACGCGTTTCCAAATTTGGACGAATTCAGATTCATCGCAAGGTCCCGTATTCGCCGCGACTATCTGCACGGCGTTGAGCCCGAATTCCTCGATTACGCCACGGAGCTTCCGGACATCATATCCCCTGGCAAGGTCTTGCGTCCGAGTTTGGAAGCAGTTGCCTGGACACAGAGAGGGCGGCCCAACGTTGCCCTCAGCGAGCAGTTGCTGGTTGCGTACCCCTCGTTAGGTGTTCCTAGCGCCTCAGAAGTCGTGAGTAGTTATTGTCCATCATTGTGGTGCACTAATTGACGATGCCACTAGGTTGAACACCTCCGAGTCCTGAAGATGATTGCGGACTCGGACCGGTTCAGCTTCAATATCGATCTCATATCCGATCTGACAGAGACCTACCGATGGCTCAACACACATGTTGAAGAATGCAGCCCGTATCTCCTCGCATACCAAGATGAACAGCTCTTCCTCAATGTTGATAACCCCAGGATTTCTTGGCACTTCGCCGCTGCCAATCAACTCATCGTCAATGGTCTCGACGAACCCCCGAGACAACGTGTCCGGTCTTTTCTGCTGGAGTTCAGGAACCTACTGCTTGCGGTGGGGGGCAGGGAGATTACGGACGTGGTGAGGCCAGTGCTTGAGCTCTCCCCTGCGGAAGAGGTTCTCGTTCAGTGGCGCTCCACGTTCAATGAGTTCCGTCTCGAGCAGCATCTCACCGATGTTGTGCTGCAGTCATCCGACGGCCATACGTTCCCCGCTCATCGCTTGATTCTGTCCTCAGAGTCATCCTACTTCAAAAGCCAATTTTCGGGAAGATGGGCGATTGAAGGCACGTTGCCACTTGATGTGACCGGGATTGTTTTGGGATACATCCTTGGTATGTAGGTTTCTTCGGCGTCGTAACCGTTACCTATTCCAGAACGGGTTTTGACACCTCTTACATGCACAGATTTCATCTACACAAGGAAGGTACCATGTCAAACTGACGACAAGCAAGACCTGTTCGCTCACAGGGAAGAGCTTTTGGAGATCCTCCAGGTTGCCCACCGATGGCCTCTCCCCGTGCTCTTCAAGGTGGTAGAGAATCAGCTCATTGACACAATCTCTCTGGGTACCTTCGAAGAACGTAAGCCTTGCGTTTTCTCTCTCGATTGTGCGGCAGACTGACTTCTCTCATTTTCAGTCGAGGAAGTTGCGACGTCTTACGGAGCAGATGTGCTTTTGAATGCCTGCGTTGAGTATAGATCTCAGAATGCGTCGGTGTTGGAGATTGAAGGGTGCTAATACTATATTACTGTGCGGTGTGGTTTGTGTTATTGCTATCAGGCGTCATAACCTTGGTATTTTCTGTATCAGTTGTCTCGTACTCTTGACTGTAATTTGCATGTTTCTTGCGCTTGAGTTGTCCCAGAGCCGTGGCTGAGTCAGGATCTTTTCACGTGATGACCCGATATATCCGAAGGCTTGGTCAAGATTTCGTTTCGCGGACCCATAATCACCCACAACCTCTTTGCTCTGTCCCCTCATCACACTTCTTGTCCTTGGTCGTGATTTCTCAGACTAGGACACTCTAATTTACGACCCCAGAAGGACACATCCCCAATCACTCACGATGCTCATTAAAGTCAAGGTCAGTACGCGTCTTGTAGGATGCATCGATCTCAGTGGCGTGAGCTGACGGACTTTGGATGTGGTTGTAGACTCTTACTGGAAAGGAGGTACGGGGAAGGGAGGTGTTATATTGGACATTTACTGAATTAATATGCTCAGATCGAGCTTGATATCGACCTCGATGACAAGGTATGTTCGCCTCTTGTGGTCGTCCGAGTGGCCTTCGGAACCTCCGCACGCGACGACCACGCATGAGCGTGGATGGTTGCTGAAACGGCTGTAAATCATAGATTACCCGCATAAAGGAGAAGGTTGAGGAGCAATCGGGTGTGCCGCCACCTCAGCAGCGACTCATTTTCGGAGGAAGGCAGATGTCTGTCCTTCTCCATTCTCCCTGGTCGTCGTTTCAATGGTGCTGATTGAGATTTTTCAGGGGAGACGATAAGACCGCAAAGGACTTCGGCATTACTGCAGGCGCCGTTCTTCACTTGGTTCTTGCCTTGCGTGGAGGTCTCTAGATCGGCTCATTCATCCAGGAGGGCATGGGTTCCTGATCATAGACTTGGAGAGAGGAGCGATGGTATTTGAAGGGATAGCAAGAGAAGAGAGTTACAGCAAGTGTGTACAAACTACGATAATGCATGATTGATCTTGGGCTTTGTACAGGTGTTCACGATCGTATCCGATCTGCATTACTGCCGGGTCTGTCTGACCCCAGTTATGAGGCGATGGTAGCAATGATCATTTGCATCTACGCGTTTCCTGGACCGACTACATCTGCGCCAGGGAGCAACCACCTGAAAGTGACACTAACACGCACGGATCTAGGAATCCACTTACCTCCCTCCCGGCCACCTTCGTCCAAAACCCAATCCTCAGCATGTTTCTCAATCTCATGCGTCCACTCATACCTCGCCTCTTCCGTCATCACATATACGCTTCCACTGGGCAAATACACTTCCCACTCTGTCTCCTGATCTGCTCCGCCTCCATCGTCCATATCAAGGTCGTCGTCGTAGTGGACTTTCCTGAACCGCATCGTGCATCCGCTGCCCATGCTGACGCCGATGATGCCGTCTGCGAATCTGTCCAGAAGGTCGACGTGTGGGCTGATGCCTTCGCCAGGGAGATAGTGGTTGATGATGACCTGCCTTGCGTATTTGGACGCAGACGCGGAGGGGAACAGGAGAGAGTGAACGTTTGCGGGCAGATGAGGCTCAAGTGTGGTTGAGAGGGTGGTTAGAAGGTCAATCAAGAATGCAGGTAGTGTTGAGTTTAGGGGAATTGAATCTGCATTATGAGGAGACATTCTGAAAATATATGAGGATGGAATATACGAGTGGAACTCTCACTTTCTCCATCCTGGCCTGCTCGTTCAAAGAGCATGACTTGATTGACGTCCCCGTCCCTGAAGTACGTGTCGATGCATTTCTGCATGATAAGGTGCATGAGGTCTGGTGGAAGGAGAACAGTAGGAGTGAAATATAGCCCTGGTATCGGTCGTCCTGGACGTTGTTCGTCAGGACGTGTGAGAGACGATGAACTGCCAAGTGGTTCATCGAACAGCGAGTTTACATCAGAGTCATAGTCAGACTCAGCATTCCCGACGTCGGTGGCCAGCATAGTGTCGTCGTTCGCCATTGTACACAGCGTCGGGGGATACGAGTGGGATGAAGGAGACGACGACCACGAGGACAGGTGAGAGCCAAACTTGATTGGGACGCGTTCCTGACGTAAGCAACCGCCCCTCTCACCGCGACGACAACCATCCAACGACGACCGACGCCCAATGTCAGAAACAACTCCCGCAGGACGTCCCATTGTCGACAGGGAAAAGGTGTGTTGCGTTAACTATCAACTTTTTGGTCTTTCTGAACGTTGTTGCGGTAGACTGCGCCATTCCTCATCCGCACTTTCCTCAAAATCAATACTTTCCACCGTCTCTCTCAATTCGAAGATGGGAATGCGCCAGTAGCAGACGAACAGCAAATATTTACCTGGTATGTCTTTCGGGTCTACCGTATGGCATTCTGGCTCACTGATCAATTCACAGGAAAGACGCAACACTGCGTGAAGTCTTGACGACGCTTCGCAACACCGCTCCCCATACAACCGAATTCCGTCACCCACTCGCTCGGTACACCTTCCGTGCTATATATGCCGACTCAGCTAGTCGCGGACGATTCGCACAAAAAGACCTCGGTGTCGTCTATTCTCGGGACATCCTTGGTGAACCTGGGACCTTGACTGCCGCAGCTCCACGACTTCTTCGAGACGAAGAGGATACCTACGTTCCTAACGTCGCGGGCGTAGACCTCGGAAAGGAGCTAGGAGATAAGTCGCGAGAGGAGAGGACGTTGGACGAGCTGAGGTTCGTGCCCGGGGACTACCTTTGCGTCATGGTCGTCTTGCCCAAGAGTGTATCGGCTGCCCCGCCTGCCAATGAGCTCTCCATTAAAGGAAGCGCTACTACGTCTTCTGTCGCTAATGGTACCAGAGGGCGTGGAGATGGTGGTTGGGGAGGAAATCTTGCCTCAGCTGGTCCTGGATTTGGCTCTGGCAGGGGTGGGGGTGGACATTGGCGTGGGGAGTCGAATGCACCCAGGAGCGGACCTGGAGGAGGTAGAGGAGGGGGACGAGGGGCAGGACTGAGAGACGGCGGTGATTCTGGAGGACAGAGGGACAGAAGAGTGCCACCACCGAGAAGGGAATCACCGTACCGTGAAAGACGAGGCGGTTGGGGTGATAGACGAGGCGATAGGCGGGATACCTCGAGGTCGAGGAGTCCACCCAGACGAAAGAGCTCGAGGTACGACTGAAGTGTTGCCTACGTTTATGTTGATACCTCTTTCCTGTAGTTATCTGGTCGTTGATCAATCCATTTGCTCTATCTTCCAAGCCGGATATTACTTTCCTTTACTCATAGGCATCACGCACAACGACACTCACTCAGGAATCATTTCGTTCAATGTTCGACACACATTTCATCTATCTGCTTTCGTGAGTGTACAGTTCTTCTTTCAGAGTCTTTGCTCACACATAGCTACAGGTATTTGCATAAATGCGACCTACGGAATCCTCTCGGCACTCACGCAACTAACTATCAGTTTAAAGTTCAAGTCGTGATCCTACAGGTTTTGACACACTATGCATCACAAGTCCAGACCGTGAAGTCTTCTTCACCACAAGACTCATCTGTGAGTAGTTTCAGCGTTGAATGTTATGACCTCGCTGCAGAACGCTAACGACGTCGGTTACTCCGACTAAAAATAGATTACTCAGCGCCGAAATCCCTCAGATCTCTCAAGGCTACAGAAATCTCCTACTGCGGCGGAATTTCCGGCCACGGTTCGTCTGTCCTGTCATGCTCAGCAGCAAACACACGACCGCAGATGCCCGCGCTGACGTCGTTCACCCCGGTATCCTGCACGAGCCGAGTCCGTGGAAGGATATATAGACCCCTCTTTAGCTCGGACCACCCAAAGCACTCTCCATTCCATTCCTCCCCACATACCTAGCCCCCAACTCTCAGATAATCATCACCAATTCTATTTCTCGGTGGAATTCGGATCGCAAAAAGCATCGCAACACCGTATCTCGCCGACTCATCCACCGCGCCGCCACTCACAGCTGATATCGACCTCATAATCATACCAACTTCATTATGGATATCATTGAATCGGTCATAGAACGCGCGGTTTCCGAGTATACGCACAAACATAGCCATAGTCACCAGCAAGCACCCGCGCCTCAGAACAGCACCCAAGACGACTACTACCCTGGACCAAGTCAACAGCGAGCTCCACCCCCAGACTCTCGTTATGGCCCTCCTCCCTCTGGCTACTCCTCTGAAACACGCCGTGAAAGTGGGTATTACGAGTCCCAGGAAGATCGCTATGGAAGACAAGACGAGGGGTATGAGCGTCCTGACGACAGATACGGGCGTCCGGGCGTCGATCATGATCGCTATGGCCGTTCTGAGGAGCGGTATGAGCGTGAAGACGATGGGTACGGCCGCACGGAAGAGAGATACGGGCGTTCAGAAGATCGGTACGAGCGTCCGAACGACGGGTATGGTCGCTCGGAGGATCGGTATGAACGGACAGAGGACCGTTACGACGATCGCTATGGCCGCCCAGATGATCGGTATGAACGACGGGACTATGATGAACGTCGTTATCAGCCTCCCCCTCCGGAACCTCCCGTGAACTACTCCTCCCGTCCGGGCCAGTATGATGAACGACCTCCTCGCGACACATACAACGAGCCTCGGGACGCTTACGAAGCCCCTCGGACTCGCTACGACCAATACTCCTCAGAGGCTTACGCACCTCCAAGCCAGACCCGTGGCCTGCACCAGCTCGTCCGTCCAGCGAAGTACCCTACCAAACACCACCGCCCGTCGTTCTACGCTGCGTATGCGCGCGCTGCGAGGAGGTATTCCTTTGAGGCTACGAAGTGGTCTGGGTTTGCGAAAAGAGGTGGGAGTGTGGTGAAAGTGAGGAGTAGACATGATAAGGAGGCGGATCATGAGGTTCCGGCGGAGGGAATACAAAATGGTGCGTACTCTCTGTTTTCTATGCAGTGGCGAAACTGAATTGATTTCCAGAGTATGTGCCTTCTTTCTCCTGCTACCTTACAGGTAACTGAGTCGCATCACAGTTCGGAGTATGTTGTGAGAGTCCAAGTGGGTAATCCTGGTGTTGTCCTGCATCTTGACTTTGATACTGGATCGTCCGATCTCTGGGTATGGAGGTAAGGTTTATGTGTTTTGTTTCCCAAATGAAAACCTTCCTCTGATCCCATCCGTCCTGCATTCAGTTCGGAACTCGCTGGCGCGTCCAACTACAACGTCCATGCCATCTACGACCCTCGTGTCTCCTCTACTGCCAGAAAAGTGCACGGCTATAGATGGCAAATCTCATACGGCGACGGTTCTTCGGCCTCTGGTGACGTATACACCGATTATATCACCGTCGCCGGGGTTACTGTGCCCAATCAGTCCGTAGAACTCGCCAACGAGCTCAGCCCAAGCTTCTTGCAGGACGGTGGGAACGACGGACTGCTGGGGTTAGCATGGCCCAATCTCAACACGGTTCAGCCAAGACCTGTGAAGACGCCTGTGCAGAATATGATGGAGCAGGGGTTGATTGAGCAGGTGAGTATATACGAGAGGTTCTTCGTGTTGTCGGGTTTTCTCATGACAGTCATTTCTCAGCCATTGTTTACTGTGAAACTCAGCAGAGAGAACGAACCCGGGTTCTACTCATTTGGATACATTGATCATTCAGTTACCTCGTATCCCATATCCTACACGCCTGTAGACAAGTACGTCTCCCAGTATTCCTTGACTTGACTAATACTTACGACGAAGTCTTTGCGCGTTAGTTCGCAAGGTTTCTGGCAAGTTCCTTCGACGTACTGGGCCATCAATGGACAAGGCAGAGAACGTCCAAACAACACTGCTATTCTGGACACAGGCACTACGCTCTGTCTTGTCTCAGATGACGTGTTGGAGCATATATACCGTTCGTCTTCTGCTCCCTTTGTGCGACCCTACAACTAATGGCATGATAACAGACCAAATCCAAGGCGCAACGTATGATGATCACCATGGTGGATGGAAATACCCTTCCAACGCACGCATTCCACAAGTCCAGCTCTCCGTCGGGGATATATTGTATACGGTGGGTGGTCTCCTTTACATCACAGGGAAAGCCGAAAGGCTGATTATATCCCAGATTGCTGCTGAAGACTTTGAGTTTGGAAATGCTGGGGATGGATATATTCTTGGCGGTTTCCAGAGTCGGGGCGACCTTGAATATGATATCTTTGGAGATGTTTTCCTCAAGAATGTATATGCAATATGTGAGTGTGCCTTCGATGGCTGATCTCGAGTAATCTCTGATCAGGTTTCCAGTCAATCAAGGAGAAAAAACGGTGGGATTGGCACAGAGGGAAGACTGAAACTTTTCAATCGTCGGGGAAAGGAGAGTTACTCCTGCACTCCAGGAGGGAATTTATATATATCCAAGAGCTTTACAATATTCAATAATTCAATGCGTACTGAACTTTTTCAATGGTGATGTCAAGAATACCCGCGCGCTCCAAGGTCACAATGCATGCGCATTGTCTTCCTGGAATTGATTACACGCTTCAACCAACGTGGTTGCCGCATACTTTTCGCCAACTTCTTGCACTAGGGGAGGTTATGAGTATGCTGGAAGTGGACCCGTAGTCATAGCTGGCTTACATTCTTCATAGGTCCCAAGAGAAATGGTTGCGATAAGCTGGTTTTCGACGCAGCCGAACAGCTCTGGTAGATCCCATCTGTCTGATAGCTCAAGAAGACCTAGCAGATCTTCTTGAGAGTCCAATTCCTCGATAGAGCCGACGTAGATGTAATCTTTCCCGAGAATCAACTCCGAACCCGGTAGGATGAGCAAAGGGACTTACCGAGAGCATACTGAAGAACCACCGCCGTTTCCCCTGTGGAAACGCGACCCCCATGTTCACTCCAGTCCTTCCCAAACATCGCCTCAAAGTGTCGTGTTGACGCGGCTAGGATGGCCTTGTGAGCCGCAAACGATACAGCAGGTTCATCTGAGGATAACAGTTCGACGTCCGTTAATGTCCTGTCCAGGCGTTGCTTGTTCAAAGCACTTCGCAAGTGCACCAGAACTTGATCCGCAGAGGAGAGCTTAAGTGGTGGGCGGACCGCTTGTTTGATTTCCTTGGCTCCCACAACGAGCAGGAGGTCTTTGAACTGCAGGAGGAAGTCACGGGCGTATTGCCAATCTCCTTCGTCGAGGCCATTGAAGAGTATTCGACGTGCAGGAGCGAAAGTCCACTCGGAATTGGTATCGTCCACGTTCAGAAATAGAAGTTCGTTTTTACACTCTAGCAGGACCTCCTGGCACTCCGCCTCGTCCTTGTGCACCATTAACCACTTGTACGTTGCAGTCAAATCAGACAGCAAGTCGCGGTTGTTCGGGAACTCATCAGCGATGATTACTAGTTGGCGAAGATGATCAACCTGACTCCAAGTAAGTGAAGCATGTCAAAGCGTCATCGAGAATATACGCACCACCTCGTCGATTGTAGGTACCCCAAAATTTAAATTAGCAAGCAGAAGGCGTTCGCTTGGAGGTTCCAAGGGAAGTGCTCTTTGTGTCCATGCCACCGCTTCGAACTCTGAGCGCAGTATCTCGTTGGGTGAAACAACTGATGGAAGTGCGAGAGCGTAGTCGTCCGGATCGAAAGCCTGGGTTTGATAGTGCCGTCGAACATCCCCTCGGGGTATAAACCTCAGCTTAACGACCTCCTCCCATAACGCGTTGTTTTTCGTCAGGTATTGCCACAGTTGCATGCTGTAGTACTGGTAGACAGCCGTTGCGCGTGCTATGTTACCATCAGTAAAATCTTCGTTATGGACTGTTGTAGCACAGATCTTGAACGATGAGAAATTAGCGGTACCACGGAGACCCAACGCGCGAAGCGGAGTTTCCAGATCACGGACACTGTCATGAACGAAGCGAGGACTTTGATCACCGAAAACGGTGAAGAATAGTGGTACGTCCCGAGAGAATAGTTGATTGACTGGGAGTAGGGTGCCGTTGGTATTAGGGACCTTCACGGGGATGTCGGACAGTATTGCTGACGCTTGGTGCACGATTCCTTCCAGTAAAGCGTTATACGCAGTAATTGTCTCAAGGTCGGGCAAGGTTTCCGGAAGCTCGAGTGAATCAATGAATGACTCGAAGTCGAGCGGCTGGACGCCAAGTACGCTCATTAGACGTTCATCGTAGGAAGTGTAGGCGTAGAAATCTCCCAGGAACGGTCCTGACAGCGACAAGCTCACCATTCCTGGCAGCATTCGGAGGGTTGTGTCGTTAGCAGCAACGAAAAGCGTCATGTTGCCCCTCCGCGACTCCCATATCGGCAGTTGGCGAGCGACGTCAAGGTGCTGCACGCTAACCAAAAGCTCGATTTTTCGGCCCTTCTTTCCAAAATTTGTAGTGCGTGTTTCACTGCGTAGTGAACGAAGTTGACTGATGCAGAAATCTGAGAAGCGACGTTGATCCTCCATGCCGACGTTTGCTAGGAACTGCTCCGTCCACGACGCATCGAGTGTGTCGAGAAATCGGAGGATGTTATCTAGGTCGAGCAGCAGTCTGGGTACGTCTTTCACCGCCCGTTTCAAGGCAGCAGGACAGTCTTCAGGTAGTTCCACCATTGTGGCGCCGAGTGACTTCATGATTGGCCCCAGCCAAGAGAGTTCCTGTTCGTCCCTGGGCCGGTATGCCAGTACGTATGCCTCTTCACAGAACGCCAGAGATACATATTGGCCGTCTTCGTCCAACGGCACTAGAGCAAACTGCGCAAGCGCTTCCTTATCAATGTCTAGGTGGTCTGCCTGAGCCCAGAACTTCATCACCCAATCTTCTTGCCAGGCGTTCAAGCCTGCTGTCCGGTGACGAGGAATGATGGGTTCCATAAGCTTGAGGGCCTCCCCACCCGAGAAAAGGCGTATGTCGATGTCAGGGCTGTCAATCAACTTCTTGCAGTTGATTCCAGGATGGACGAAATGAACGGCGGAGAACAAAGGCCACGGCAGCTGTTCAGAAGAGGGAGCATAGTAACGCGTTGGGCCAGAAGCGGGGGACCGAATGGAGGACAGGCCGTCATTAGCAAGCGGAAGAATTGGGAGGTTAAGGAGAGAGGAAGGTGCTTCGTCAAACATGCGCTGAATGAGATTATCCACATCCTCGACTTTGACATCTTTCTCCCGGAAAGCTGTTCGGAAGTTGGTGGAATTGACAACTATGGCATCCCGAAGTGCATCAGCGTTCAACGCTTTGACACCGTCGATGACCAGTGACTTCAAGCGCAATCGCTTGGATAACTGGACGAAGTTCGAAGGCTTCAGGGCTTTGATGATCTGCTTCACTCCTATGGACTCCGTATCAACGAAGACAGCTTCCGAGGGTGTCAATCGTCTACCGGTCATGCTTTGACAGAACTTGCGGAGTGAAGGTGCGAAGTGGGACTTGTAGAACTCGTTGATGACAATCGTGCTAATAGGATCATCTGGTAACCGAGGATGACCAGGCCACATGTATTCGTTGTCTTTCTGGGGCCAGGTTTCCAAGAGGAACGTGTATAAGGATGGAATCCGGTCGGACAGCAGCCAACAGTTATACTTCGATTCCAAGTTGAGTTCACCACTCCCGTCCAGCCGGATGGAACGGCGATCATCCGCGAGGATGAAAGAAGCATCAATGTGAACGGGGAGTGCGGTGACGGTCGGAAGGGGTAGTCTGGAGTACAGCTTGCAGATGGGGGGTTTCCCGCCCGAAGAAGTGAGACCTGCGAGGGTGACAGAGACCTCTCGAATCCTGTGCTTGAGGGGTAGGCCTTTGAACTCCTCAGGTAAGGTTTGTAGCGTATCTCGCTCAGTAACTAAATGCCATGATTCGGTTCGTCGTGCCCCAGCATTATCAACGTACACGAGCTTCACTTCCTGGCATTTAGGGTTGTCATCTCTGCTGATATGTCGAGAAGCTTTTGCCGACCAGAGGGGTGTCAGTGAACCAGCTGTATCCCGTTCCAGTGCCGTTATGGAGCAAACACCGATATTGAGCAGTGACTGTGGAGCGACATTCCCGTAATCCATTATGAGCTTGGTGATGTGACTATCTGAGATAGGATCGTTTGAGAGCAAGCTGACGCTGCATTGACTATCGTTTCGGAGTGGCAATCTGAACAGAGTCTGTGACCAAAGTGAATCAGTAACGTAATCCTGTATCCGAGTTCCTGGGGGAAGACCAACCCCCTTGTAAAAGGTCAAACCGCTTTCAAACCCGTGTATCCCACAAAGGACGTTGAGGTGGTCGCTATGGAGTCTAATTTGCAAGGTTGAGCGTCGAAATTCACGTTGAGTATCCAAATCCTTACCGCCACATATCCGCCAGCGGGACTCGGAGGGACGCTCTGTGGCGACGACCTTTCGGCGGAAGATAAGACTTGGATGGGTCGAGGAACATGACGAACCCCCCTGACACGATCATAGATAGCTTCCGCGCGATTAGTAAAACGAGTGCTGTGCGGAGATAGCGGAGGAGATACCTCTGTAAAGTGGAACATCGAGAGAGCTCCAAGTCCAAACTTTCCAATGGCGTCATTCCTGTTTTGTTTCCCGCCCCTCCCAACGCTCCGAATCCCCTTAAAGTCTTCTGGTTTGAACTCAGCCTGGTTATAAAGGATCAACGAGGAACACGATTGAAACTGGGCCATTGTCGGTGATAGTATGTTATCGCTCTTCCCTGGCTTCTTGTCCAGTATGATCTCGTAATGGGAGGCACCAGCGTCCGCTGCATTAGCGAGAAATTCGTTGAAAGCTTGGTCGATGGAATACTGCCGTAGGACGTTGGATATCCGTGTTGGTAGGTCCTCCTGCATGTCATCGTCTCCGTCATCGTCGTCAGCTTCTTCAACACGAGTGAGGTTCAAAGAGCTCAAGGTTTGCAAGCCAAGCCGTGGCGTGAGGATTGAACTGACATCCTCGTGAGCTTTGTACAAATCTTCAGGAATATCCACCTCGTAGGCCTGCAATCCTAGGTCATCATAGTAGAGGCTTTCAATGGGTTGAAGGCGACAGTCCTTGTCCGGGATTAACAGATCGGATAGTTGGTCATCCGTAAGGTCGTCGATGTCCAGGAACCTGAGGAGTCTAAAGACGTCCTTGCAGTGATCGGAAGGCAGTGGATCATTGCCGAACGTGTGGATCTCCTCGATGATGGCACTGTTTGAGGCTCTGTGAATGATGAATCAGTAGGTGATATGATAGGTGATAAATCGCGCAATAAGCCTCCATACCTATCCGAGCAGCCCATCAACTCCAAGAACCGGACAGTCCCCTCTTCTGCCATAAACGTAGGAAGAACGCGGTCAAAGCCAGGAGGAACAGATCCAGTGCATAGTAATGCGCGCATCGAGGAAGCCAGTTCTCCTCCGACCACCGGAATCCAGTCTTGCATGAAGAGTCCGTCCTTGAATTCCTTGAGAAGATCTGACGTCTCTATCTCATCGACCCTCCTACCGAGCTCCCGGATGATGAGTGTGATCCTGACTACCGAAGCATCTCCCCGCAACTCTGCCTCCATTTGTCTCCTTACAACATCCAAAGATAGCTCTTCATCCCAACCCAGTCCAGCGCGGAGGGACTCGGACGTGAGCGAGAACTCGCGGACATCTAAGACATCGAGAACCAGGTCGAAGAGCGCGCGATTACAAAGTGTACTGTCATCCCGACAGTCACTTGGCCGTCTGAGACCTTTGGAAGTGGGAAGCCAAGGAAGCGCCAACTCGCTTTTCAATCCAGAGCAATCGTACTCGGCGTCGTTGAGGATATGAAGGAGATGCGTAGCAATGCCTTTGTTCGACGCCGATTTAGAGATCTTCCGGAGGCGTTCTTGCACTATTGTATCCGTGAGGGTGGTCCTCAATAGCCCGAGGGAACGGAGGGACTGAACTATGGCCCCGATCACAGGGTCGTGTGTACGAGGAAGTCGGACGTCATTCGAGTCCAGTATACGCGCTATCTGGTGTTTGGGATCAACAACGTCGGAGGGGGAGGCTAGAGTTTTTCCGTTGCCGACTGGAACAAATCTATGTGACGCTAACTTCCGCAACATTGCGGGAGTAATTGCCTGCCTGTGAGCAACCAGACAGTCTAAGAACGCTTTTTGGAGGCGTTTCGACTGTATGGAGAGTTTCTCAATGAACAGCTCGATGACATTCACCTCGAGAACTGAGGTGCTGATTCCAGCGGCATGAAAGACGAGGGGCGCGTAATCCTGGTCTCGAAAGGCTCGAGCGGCGAAGATTGTGCCTTGAGTGTCGGGCAGTAGGATTGAAGCTTTCATGGGTTGAGCTAGAATGGTGAACGCATTAACATCAACCAGATGAACCGGCCGATCCTTTGGCAATGATGCGAAATGTGTGACTGCAGCCAGCGAGGTCTGAGGAGTGTGGGGTTGGGAACGTGTACTATTATTGACGGTTTGTGGGGGTGTCATGACGGGGAAGACAGGAAGCTCCTTCAACTGAGCCCGTAGTGAATTGGAAAGCCGGCCAGAATGATGCATCAGTGATGTCGCGAGGTGCTGGGAGAGAGTGGAGATCTCTTCTTGGGAAAGGCCATGGGGCTTGCGGGGACGAAGATACTCAAGTAATGCTTCGGCACTGTGTACTGATTTGAGCACACCCTCGGTTTCCAAGTATGTCACAGCGGACTGAGGAAATGATGGATGGAGGAAAGAGAGGTCAAACGCAGAGAAAACCTTTTGCTTCATGTTGTCAATCCCATCCAGGCGGAAGAGAGTGCCAGATAGAGGGTGAAAATAACCGTCGGTGTCAGGAAGTAGAGGTATGTCCTGGATCATGGCGAAGAGTTTGTTTCTTTCGTGCCATGTCACAGCCCACGCCCAGAACCGGAAGAGCCACTTCGTCAGCTTATTCCCGGCAGTGCCTTCGCGACCCTCTGTAGCTGCGCCAAGGTACTCAACAGCGCGAGCACAGTCAAGCAGAGTCACATTCACAGCCGAAGGTGTGTCTGGGTGCGTGAAGAGCTCTCGAGTCTTTGGCGGTAAGCGGGAGAGACCGATAGCATCGTCATCGAAAGGTGCGAAAAGGTCTTCTTCCGGGCCTCGAAGAATGACATAATTGCGTCCGCGAGAGTCACTCGCTTCCTCTAACGCAGTGTAGTCTCCGCTGAGCAGGGGAACAACGAATATGCCTATGATCAACTCGACGTCACCGGTAGAAAGGAGGAATTCGAGCACTGAGCGTTTGTCTACCTCACTCAACACGAGAATAGGTGTGGCATCCTCCTTTAGGAGAGTTCAGTCGGGAGAAAAACTACCATTTCAATAATTGTGAAACATACCGACATGACTGTGTGAGCACTCTCGGGGTTGAGCATCCAATCTCCATAGTCGGCTTCATCCAACATCGTCAGAATGTTCTCAGGAGGCAGCGTGATATCCACACCAGCGGCAGAGAGTGCAGGTACATAGTTGCTATGTTCTTGAAGGCCAATGAGCACATTATCTATCGAGGCGAACTCATCGGAGCCTGCGACGGGCCAAACGGGTTGTTTCTCCTCTGCAAGAACTCGGAGGAAGTCCAGACCGACATTTTGCCAGTAGAACGGATCGCCTCCAGATGCATGCTGGACAGCGGGCGGCCATGCGTTGAAATGATCTGCGGGCTCGACTCCCGGAAGACTCTCAGAGAGGAGTTGAAGGAGGGTCGCCCACGCCCGAGGGATGAACGTTCCAAAGAGGACTTGATTCCATACCACTAGTAGCCTTGTCATTTACAATAAGCCTTCGCCAAAGGAGAATTGTGATGGATAGAACGTACTCATCGCGCGTTCCAGAAACCAATCCATGTTCCGAACAATTCCACAAGTTTTGCCTCGCCTGTGTAAGAGCAAATAGAGCATGTATGTGGCATGGAAAGCCGGTAGGCAATGGGAGGGGGAGGTACGTGAACAGCCGACCGAATGTACCAGGTTCCAAAGGCGTTGGCACAGCAATGGCGACTACTGGCAGCAACTTCTCCTTTTCTAAGGCTTCACGAGCGTCGTATCCTAGCCGTTGTGACAGAATCTCGGCGCAGTCGGAGGAGGGAAACCTAACCTCCACAACTCGCCACTTCTGTTTCGAATTCGTGGAGGACTTGGTGCTGGAAACCGATATCTCCCAATGTGTCGTGTCAGAAAGCGAACATTGAAGCTCCGACTGCTTCCGTTTGCATTTCCCAAGGCGCAGTGACTTCCGGTCTTGAATTTCTTTCACTGAAATACTCGTCAAGTGTGAGAGAAACAGGAGCGCTGTCTCCATCTCCTGATCGACGAAGTCCACGAGAAGACGTCTGATCTCGTCGGGAGTTAGAGTCTTATTGCTAATGCGCGAAGAGAATGCGTTACAACGCAAGGGAAGGCGCACAATAGTGCCTTTCAACGGCGTGCCGGGCTTGTAAGAGGGGACCATCCGGTCGATGTTGAACGCGGCTAAGTGATCTGCATGACGTTCAGCATCGACCGTAAAGTCCACTTTCGAGCCTCCCTCGGGAAAACACTTGTGGTGGGGATCCAAGACTGCCAGGAACCGTCCTGAGATGATTTGAGGGGTGTCGGTTATCTAAAGAACCGAATCAGCGCTGCGACGAGGAGTGAAAAGGAAAGACACCTGTGCATACGTGATAACATGATCGAAATCCTATACCATACTTTCCAATCTTACTGCATACATTTGTGAGCTGTTGCTGCGGGAGAGGTGATGACGCAGCACACTTACCTCGTATCAGCACGTTTTGACGACTGGTGTATCCTTTGTAAAGCTACCCAGTCGTCTTCTGAGAATGTAGAATTATTGTATGCGAGTAAAGCGGGTCCTTGTGCATCGCTAAGCCCGTCGTGTAGAAGATGTTTCGTGCCATGAGTTCTGTGATCAAGCAAGAATATCTGAGGATACAACGGGCATCATAGCGTCATGACGGGCACTTCATAGTTGAAGCTGAACACCGGCTCACCTGAGTGTCAGCCTTGGCGTCATCTGAGTTCTGAAGTATTTCGCGGAGAAGACCAATACTGAAGGGATAGGTGCCAAGAATAGACGCGATTGCAGCCGTTGGATCAATGCTCTCACCAAAACCCGACATGCTTAGAAGACCTGCTGAGTATCACGAATACTGGGATAGTTCCGTGTTCCTCTGCGGAAAATTGGATGAAAGGGAGCTCACTGCATCCAATCAGGGGCGGCAGGAGAATGGTCAAGTTCAACCGACGTGGATTGCCTGTTTGGGTCCCGCACTGCGTGACGCGTTCGTGACCGTCACGCGGCACATCACACGGAAGGCATTCCAAAAGCCTTTCAAATGTTCACGCTGCAGACTGCGACTAACAAGATACAAGAGGAACAGTCGCATGGTAATCCACGTCAAAAGACGGCCGCCGTTGTCTTCATCGCATTCATTTCTGTGGGTCCACACACCCGATGCTGCTTGTCATTGGCTCTCTCACAAATGTTGTTGCGTCGAGGTGCTGTTCGGTCAAGTTGCTAAGTTAGGACGTCCCATTATACTTACCGTAAAATGCCATAGAAGCCGACCAATATATCGAACGCGCTGGAAATAATACAAGTGATCTAGGATCCAGGAAGGGATCAGACCTTTGTCAACGATAGAACCGACGCGTTTCGAGTATAGGAACCTTGTGATACATGAAAGATACCATGAATAGACCTGATCACCCGGTCAGAGCACGCTGCATGAACCGTGCCCGCCCATTTGAAACGCGACATGATAGACTTTGCGCAAACTTGGATGATTTGAATTTCTAATCTAAACCCATCCTCTGTGTGGGGGGGGGCGTACCTGACACGTGAAGAGAGCTATTTTCTTCCACGACGTTGTTGGTAAGACCTAACAGCAAGTTCATCCTGAAAGATACGAAGGAATGAACGTCGGTTGGCGATTATTCGATCTGGGGTCGGATATGGGCTGATGAAGTATTTGACGACCGACGGCATGTCCTTTTTTAGATAACGACTGCGGGATCCGGCATGTTCCGATGGACCATTGGGACGAGCGGCGATTAGATCTTGCATGTGATAAATGCGACGCGTTGGGGGGTTCCGGAATATCTTTTCCTTTGAACGCACCCTGTCAGACCCGGTTGCTCTTTTCTTTCTAACCTCCACTGCGCAATCGACCCTCTCTTTTTTATTTTGTACTTACTCGAAAGGCTTCGTCGACGCAATGCCGAGTGACTCCGTGATACATTCGTTGGCGGGAGCAGCGGGGGGAATCGTTGCCATGACCGCCACATAGTGAGTAGCCGGTTCCCTTGTCCTGCACACACAGCACCGGCATATTCACGCAACCTACTTTCCTCCTTTCTTGTTCGTGCACGTATTTAGTCCATTGATATTCCTATCGACTCGAGCTGCCGTTGAAGTCAAAAACGAGCACAAGGTGTGTTTTCCGGCTCTGAAAGCACCGTGTCCAGCACGCTGCGGTGCTTGTGCGCTTCCGACCACGCGAACTCATTGAACTCATTCGGACTTACTGCAACCCGCCCCTCCCGACGTCAACCCCTTCTTTCGTTCATCTTCCTGCGTGGATTTCGGATGGAAGTCGACGTACCAAGCTGTATTGGACATCGTCAAGCGTGAAGGAATTATCGGCCTATACAGTGGCCTGAATTCCAGCCTTCTCGGGATCGCGGTCACGAACGGGTAAGATCATCATGCCTCGATTTGGCTTTCGTCCATGTCGTCGAGCTGCGTGAACATTGAACATTAATACATCGATCATTTTATACTACTACTTCTACGAAAGGTCCCGGGGTGCTATACTGAACTCGCGGAGGCCGGGTGGTGGCAAAGGTCTTAGTGCCTTAGAATCTATTCTTGCTGGATTGATCGCAGGTATGTCGTCGCGTCGGGAAATTGAATGGACAGCGAAATGCTTTTCGGACTTTCGGCCTCCTTCGAACCAATGTCCTCATGCTGATTTGCAAATCTCTCCCCCCCTTACGTCTGCGTTTGCGCCAGGATCTGCAACGACCATCATCTCGAATCCAATATGGGTCGTTCAAACGACGCAGGCCGTTCGGACGATGGGGCAGGGAGTTCCGTCGGAAGGGAGTGATCCCCAAACGCGTCCCGCTATCAAGAAGCTCGGATTTCTGGCAACGATCGAGCATATCCTGCGCAAGGACGGCCTCGCGGCGTTCTGGCGAGGACTAGGACCAGCATTGGTCCTGGTCATGAACCCCGTGATCCAATACACAGTATTCGAGCAGTTGAAGAACTGGCTGGTCAGACGGAGATTGACCAAACTCCGAGAATTGGGGCCTGCGGTGCAAGTTACAAGTGCTGTACTCTCAGATTGGGATTACTTCCTCCTCGGTGCGCTGTCGAAGCTGAGTATGTGCCTGCACTCCTTGCATTGGGTTTCCTCAACTGACGTCATCACCTCTCTATTAGTCGCCACCTCTTCGACGTACCCTTACATGTGCGTTCATTCCCGTTTTTCGAGGGTACCGTGATGATGGACTCCCATGCTTACATCATTGCACGTGCCTATAGTGTGATTAAAAGCAGACTGCAATCCGGTCATGCCCACGCGCTGCGCTACAAATCAGCTTTGGACGGTTTGCTCACCATCGTGAAAGAAGAAGGGGTGGAAGGGTTGTACAAGGGCGTCGGGAGTAAGCTTACTCAGAGCGTTCTCACCGCAGCCATCCTGTTTGCGAGTCAGAAGAGAATCTTTGAGATGACAAAACAGGTGAGTGTTCTTTCTCACTGCCAACGTCACGCTGAATAGTACGTCCGATGCGCAGGCTTTGACACCATTAGTTGCAAAGTAAGGTTTGGCATTCAGAGTGCCGTGTGTTGTTATGACGAGTTGTAATATGTTTTTGTATTCCGGAGTCCACTTTGAAGCTTTGAAGCACTGCATGACGTGGGCGTTGAATAGAGGTTTTCATTTCGGGCATGGGAAAATCCGGAAGGGTGAGGACCCCGGCCACCGGTGGTTTCCGGCCTTGTCCATCTTGTCGCCACGTGGGGCATCGCATCCCAAAACTGGCATTGGGTGCGGGATGGTCTGGAACCTCCGACGCTGTCTTCTCCTCCAGGCCTTTGTACCGCATCCTGTAGCCTAGATTGCATTTAAGGTCAATCGAAAGCTTGACTGTTGTTATGAAGTGGTAAATTGCATGCAAGGAAGGTCCTCAAGCACTTTGCGTCGACGATATTGATCCGTGATGATATTGGCAGACTGTCCTCCGAAGAATCCGAAAGGTGTCTCGACCTCTCGACGATTGTTTGAGCACGAAGATGGTGCTAAGGTTGGATGTGTTCCATGTTTAGATACCCCGCACGCCGGGAAATGGTGAGGCACGGACAGCGAGATCTTTCGATCGGCCCCCGTTTGAGGAATAACGAAAAGAGTAGGATGATGGCGACCGGAGGTCGCCCCGACGCCCCGTGTTTAGTAGGATGGTGAAAATGGAGTGATCTCAAATTTACATGCCGTCCCTGCCGAAAATTAAATAATACAAGCGCTGAAGGTATTTTTCAGCAAATTCCCCAAAGGCAGATCGGGTAATGCATGTCATCCTCTAGCGCCAGACGCGTCATCATCTTTGACCGTCCTGCCACTCTCCCCATCCTCTCCACAACGCACTGGCTGCCCATGGTCTACAGCTTCCTCATCAGTCCCCCGACCGCGACAACAATTGCCAATGGCCCCGTCAAACGCTACCTAGAGTCCCCACTTGTGGCCCCCGTTGCTACAGTGGCAGCTCATTCGTAGTGGAGTAACAACCAGGTCTCCGAAGTCGAGATCCTTGCTGGCTATCGAAGGGATCGGCTCAAATGGTTCTAAGTGGGGGGATATCAGGGCTGTATGCGAGAGAGTGGACACGGATATGAAGGATTTATATCCAGGTGCGTGATAAAGCATTGATCCATAACTGCCACGCTGAAAATTGTATCGTACTGTACGACATTTGGTTGTAGCTTATCACTATACCACCATAATCACTCCCCCTCGCTGCCCCCGTGGTGAAGTCACATTACCCCCTCCCTCCCTCCCCACACACACTTCCGCATCCGTGACGACTCACGCAGCTCATGCGAATGTGGTTCGATATTCACTGGATGAGGCAAGGTGCTACCGTGGGGTGTATATACAGAATATGACTCGGACGTTCGATCGTACGCAGGCTTGCTCCGTCAACCCATGATATTTACCCTGAGGCTAGGCTCAGTATTGTATAGTTTGCCCTATCAGGTAGAGTACTGTCGCAGACAACGTCAATGTATATACACATGAATGGGGGAATGCAATTAAAGGATGATCAGACAATACTTTAAGATGTAAGCATATTGAAGTAGAAAGGTTACTTCCAGTCAACTTGGTTCAAGAGACTGGACATCGCATGAGCCGTATCAGCATCGAGCTCAGGAAATTCGAAGCTGCCGTCAGCGACACCTGCAGATAGCTCCTCCAGCATTGTGTTGACCATGTCACAAGTCGCCAATGTCTCCGTCAAGTCTGCAGCTCCGCCCTCGCTGCTTGGAGGCAGAGCAAGTGAATCCGAATGGGGCCCGACATCAAAACCTGCAGCTGGGCCGGGAATGACTATGGAAGCAAGGTATGTAGCGAAATATCGAATGCATTTCACAAACATGACACTTACTACTTCGGTATGGACCTCCAAACTGAGCAGCATGCGGGTCGAAGCTTGAGCTCATGGGTTCCGCATCAAGGTTATGGTCGAAGTCGGAAAGAGGCTGCAGTTGCGGCTGAGTTGAGGTAGGAGTGGTTGCAAATCTTGCGACTGCGAGTGATGCAGGTTCGGCAGAATCTGTAGTGTTGGTTTGGGCAGTTGCTGGTCGTGTTTGAGTGAGTCGAGTCCCAGATAGGTGTGTTTCTTGTATCGTAGCGAGGCTCTTTGTGACTGACTTCTTTTTGTCCCGAAGCTCATTGCGATGCTCGAGTTCTGTCATAAGATCAGCCTTGAGTTGCTTGAGCTGCTCACGGAGTCCAGGCTCCTGACGAACACGGGATGAGAGATCAGCGACTTCGATTTTGAGCTTCTTCGATCGAGCCATGGACAACTCAATCTGTTCTTTGAGCTGCTGTGCGTTTACGGAGAGCTCGTTGAATTCCTTCAGGTACTTGTCTTTGATCTGGGCCTGCCGATTCGCATGGTTTTTTCGTTGCATTGCCCGATCCTCTCGATGAACTGGTAAGTTCCAACGCCGTGGCATAATAGCTTCGTTGAGAATAACACGGATTTCGCTAGCCTTTTTCCTGTCAGAATCTCGTGCTCTAGTATGTGTGGCATTAATTCGTTGTAATTAGAGGCAGGATCACAGTGAAATGAAGTTGGACATACTTAAGAATAGCCATCAAAATAGGTATGTTGATATCCGTGTTGGCATTTCGGCCTGCATGTGCACTTTCAACGTAGTTGGTGTGGTCGGGAGTGATAATCCAGCTGGCTTGATCCATCCGAGTCAAGACAGCGTTCAACGATGGAAGAAACCATGGGTATGAGATCTTGTGCTGGTACCAAGCTACAATGCAACTGGTATAAGTATTCTTGACTCTTGGTGTGGGCCTAAGACGATGATAACACACCTAGAATTTCCGGGTATGACGAGCTCTTACAGTACTCATGCCATTCGTCAATTGCAGCCTGATTCTTCAGAGAAGGAAATGACTTGAGACGGTCGGTCACCTCCTGAGGGATTGATTTGGGTAGTCCGTCGATACGTCTATAAAGTTACGGTGAGACATAAGAAAATTGAACCAGCGGTGATTGTTTGTAACATACCGGTAAAAGTGAAGAATACATGTTCGGAGGATATACTGTACCAGCACATCGGGGTCCCTGCTTAATATTCCGCTCAAGGTAGCATCATTATAAACAACAAGCCATCGTCCAAGACCTTGAGCCTGTGCAGCTTCACCATCCGCACAAATAGCACGGCATTTGGCATTAGGGTGGAACGGGTGAATCTTGAATGGTTCTCCTGTAACAACCCGAATGGCATCCATTAGCTCGGTGAAAAGCTGATAGTAGGCCTCGACTGTCTTCCGATTACAATATAATGTGGCAAGCGGTAATCCTGGCATTGGAAAAAGTAGCATTAATCCCGGAGATGGTGAACGCTTCAGCATGTTATTATAACACTTACGCCTTTTGAACCGCTCTGAGTATCCTACAACCTCTAACTCGTCGATGTCCCCTTTCACACGTTTGAATGTGAAATCAATGATGAGGGCGGTGACTTCGTGAATATACAATGCAACATCTGGAAGCATGGTGACGGCGATCTTGATATCACCCTTTGTCATCACGGTGTGGATGTAACGCTCGGTGGTTGGGAGTTTTGATTCACGCTCAGTGTGTTCGTATATTAATCCTATCAAGTAGCAACACAGTCAATCGGAAGCCAAGGTATGACTCATAGACCACATCCATACCTTCCCACTCAAATCCCTTTGGATACTCCTTCTTTCGTTGCTCTGAAATTGCCTCCTGCACCTTTCGTGAGTTTCCGTACACAGGCATTGCCTCTGCCAGTGGGCCACCAAACATGATATG